>CM068952.1:177721752-177735016 GCA_035128595.1 Eptatretus atami
GACAACTTAACTAAAATTGCCGGCGCTAAAACAAACATACAGGTGAGGTTCCACGTATTTACAATTTTCATTTGACTTATCCATTACTTAACCATGGCCCAGGACTTGTCATCTGTGAAAGGGGAGAAGGTAAAAGTCATTTCAAAGTTCATTGATGCAGGGGAATGGATGGAGATGGTCGCAAAAACAAAAATGGATCTGGATGACAGGCGCTGCAGCACGTCCACAAAACTGATGGACTGGCGACACATGTAGGAGGAGACATGTGCAAGACTGCCAACAAGGGCAGCAGAACAGGGTCAATGCGAGGCAAGGCAACTAGCAGGCAGGTAAGCCAGCACTAAAAGGCGCTGCAGCAATAACAACAGCGTCCAGAGCGTAAGCTGCGCCTCTGGTAGTCCATCTAGGCTGGAGCCGAGTGCAGTGTGGTGCGCCCCGCTTTGAAGGCGGCTCGGACATATCCTACGTAAGTTCCCCTGACGATGCGCACTTTTTGCCTTCGCTGCCAATACCGCACTACCTTAAATATTGCCACCAAGGAACACAACAGGACAAGAACATTGAGCGCGCCCTTTAGATTTATTTCCTTAAATTGTCCTCCTGACTCCCTTTATCGTCATGTCTGGCTATGCACTCATCGCTGCTATTCCTGCAGCTCTCGCTTCATGCGCCTCCACGAACCTCTACGTTCATATCGCACTCAGAGGGAATAGGGAGAGACATTAGCGAGCGTCGTCTGTATGCTCGACGACACCGTGCAACGCAGCCTTCAGAAACTGCTCGCCTCAAGGCTGCCCAGCCGAAGCATCGCCCGCGAGCGCAAAGGTGCGAGATTCGAGCGCAACAACAGTTTGACAGGTGCGGAAGGAATAAGAGAGAGAGTGGGCGATGTGCGAAAGGGTAATCTCGACTAAGCTGGAAATATCATTACACGAAACTCCCAGAGGGAGCCGAGAGGTTCAAAGAACGACCGTCACATATTAAGAAACTAATCGGATGGCTAAAGACCATAGAAAGATGCCACGGGGGAAGGGGTCGCGCGGGTGGTCGCTAATTATAATTGGACCGTGCTCAAGATGCATAGCGGTCGCCCAGCAAATTTCTGGCTGGCGCGTGCGTCAACTCAGGAACTCCCACACCCTGGCCGCCACCGGACATGGGGCCAACCACCCAGAGCCCGCAGATTCTGCCTGCGACCTGCCGTACGAGCACTAAGCTGCTCCTATAACCTGGCGGGGGTCTGGAGCACTCTCTGGCATTGCCCCACTCCGATCCCAATGGCGTGTGATCGCCCAGCGTCCTTTCCCGACGGGTCGCTGGTAAGCCGCGGAGACAAAATTGCCCGGTGCATCTCTGCTACGGTCCCGTTTCGACGGGTGCCCTGTACAACTACACTCGATCCGCCTACCGGCCCAGAGAAAGGGAGGAAAGGGATGGGAGTACGAGGTCTTAGGGATAGTGCCGCGGGCGGGACCTAAACCAATAAACCACAACGGTTCAACCGAATGGCCGCTGTCGTTCGCATCCGTCCAGGATGGAACTTGCGGCACCCTCCAAACGGGTTCGCGTGGCGAATGACGCGACTGGTCACGGCACCAAAAAAAACGGACCGGTCCGCTTTTAATAAATTTAGAATAGACCACAGTAAATTAACTGGACAACGCGAAATGCGGGCAGAGGAGGTGCAGGTATTAGGAGAGAGTGGGGGAACGAAGCTGCGACTTACGCGCGCAGATCGAATAGGAGACCGAAGCTCGAGATCGCAGTGGGGGTACTGAGAGCGGGCAGGGCAGACACCGACGCTTGTGGCGCCGGAGGGGGGAGGGAAGGGAATGGACAAGATCGCCTTGGTCCAGACATCAAGCAGAGCTGTGGTAGCAGCTTTATCATTTAGCGCCGGCGCTACGCGAGACAGTGCCACAGCGTGGGCATTGCTTCGCCTAATAGATCCCTAAGCGAAGCCGTCGCCCTCGGGTCATCGTTAGAGAACTGGCACGATGCACACAGCGCATGGTACGGTCGCAGCGAAGGTCTCAGCGTTCCAACACACGTCATACCAGCTGTTCTATCATGTGCTCCGAAAGAATGCTCAAGAAGTTCGCGATGTGCTGAAAAGCCAGAAGCAAGGACCGTCGCTACTGGCCATTCCATCGCGGGGGGCGGTCGAGAAGCACTTGGTCGCTAGCAGCCAAAGGGGCGGGGGTCTAGGGGACCATGCATGAACGGGGGCACAGCCCTGCTAGACGAGGCAGGGGACGTGGGGGGCGCCAGCGAGACGCGAAAGGTCGCTCGACGGGGCTGGGCGTGAAGCTCGGTGCTACGGTGCGAGTAGCGACGTTCTTTGTTGTTTGGTCCACTGGGCGCGAGACACACAGCGAGGAGGAAGATGCGGGGCAAAGCCGGTGGCCCGGTAGGACGTCATGGAGCAGTACGGAACAGCATGACGGAAGCGAGGGGGGAGACGGGTACCGCTCTGAGAAGTGACTACGCGCGGAGAGCCCGCGCCGCCGGAGGCCAACACATAGCAGTCAGAGACTCACTGAGAAGGAGAGTGAGGTGGGGGCGATGTGAGGGGGGAGTCCCAAAGCAAGCCCCGGGTAATTTCGGGAGGGGGTTCCCACGCGAGCACATGATGCCTCTGCTCGGCTGTAACGCCTGGCCGCGGAAAGTCTCCGATGCAATCGTCATTCGCAACCCTCGAACCTGCGCGATCTCATGGCGCAAAGCGGGTACCTCAGCGCATCAGGACCGTCGCACCTCTGCGAACAGAACGCACTGCGGCAGAGCCCCCGAACAGAGATTTGGAGCTTTACCAAACACACTCGCTCCGAGGGCAAACACCGTCCGAGATGAAAAATCACGGCGGTGGGAGGTACCAGCGAGATTTAATCCGAGTTAGGCCGCGGGGGAATGGTGAACACTCGCGGGACGTTCCGTACTCGATTACTGCGCGCAAAGCGCACAAATGTGCGGCCGCCGTGCTAGAGCACAGGCAGTGTGATGATCTGATAACGGACACCAGCACCCGCTGTGCAATCCGGCCACGGATCCCGACATTAAGCAACCGGCGCGCTAATACCGGTGCTTTGAGTCTGTCAGCACCGTCTTTGGTCGCACTCTCCACCACCATGTCTCTCAAGGGCCGACTCAACCTCCACCAAGGCACGACACGCGGTTGTGACCCCAGGCATACCAACCGCCATTGTCGCTTTCATAACCGGACCTCACAACGCGTTCTCTTTCACACACGGCGCTTCTCGCCTAACACTAGATTTCACCTCTCACACGCATCGTGCTTTCTTTCATACGCAGGTTCTCAACTCACACCTACGTTTGAGAAATAGGGCTCTATACAGCAGCCCTACATACATGACACATGACAATCACCACGGTAACTAGTCTGCCAATACGACACAGACGGCACTGAGCCTAGACTCGACTATACAAGCTGTCTTTGACCAGACGCATTTGCCACACTCGTAACCACACACACGGAACACGCTGGTAGAGCGCTACTCAAGTGCTGCCGGTCTCCATACGCCCCAAGCCTGTACGGCACCCATGTCATAGCACTCGCGTACCCTCTACCTCGCACGGCTCGAGAACGAGAGGAAGATGTACCTCCCAGCAGTCTGCTCGCGCGACCGCCTACAAGAGAGGGAACCAGTCCCGTCCCTCTCGTTCCTCGAGAAGAGAGCATACCATGCTGCTTGAGCCATACGGTCCAACAACAGGTTCCCCTCGTAGTCCACCTCCATTGTCCTCACACCCTGACCTTCTGTGCTCGTCAAATTAATACCTGTAAGTTAATTCTCCCTCAGTGTGTATTTGACCTCAGTCACACATCGAGTTTATTATTGAGTCCGTTTCTTCTGGCTCATTTGTCCTCCATTTGAGTGGGTTCTTCCTCTCGAGCCTTATTGTTGTTACATAATATCTTTTCGGAGAGCTTTTCTCTATTGTGGCAGCCCATCTTGCTTGCTCCTGCAAGTTGATTTTTTCAATTTCTATGATCGTTTCTACATGTATCTGTACCACCACCCCGTACCTCCTCATTTATCATTTATCTCCAATCTCATCGTATCTTTCAATGGCTAACCGACATCTAGCGTTTTCCCGTTTCATTCGTTCCGGTTCTCTCTACGTCCCGTACTTCAAGCCTATGACTCTTTTTTTAGTTGTTGTTGATGTTTGCTTTTTCGTTCCACTGTCTCTCCATGTACATCTCTCAATCCTACGTTCTTTCAATATCGTCTTTCTTGCACTCAATTATTAATCTGCTTCGCTTCTAACTGTCGATCTCACAGTGTGTCCTTATGTTTCATTCCATTCCTTCTTCCTCTCTTAACATCTCAGTCTCGTTTGTAGATCCGTTTCTTGTTTTGTGTTCTGTAATCGGAACTTTTTTTCTAATTCTTCTTCACCTCTCACAACTCCGACTTCGCTTTGGCTTCTAACTGTCGAGTTACACAGTGTGGCTCCCAAATCGTTTCATTCTCCCGATTCTCTTTCTCCTCTCTAACATCCTCCATTCGATTTTGTAATCCCCTTCAGCTTGGTGTTTCCGTAATCAGAAGCTTTTTTCTAATTCTTCTCCACTCCTCACCTCTTGATGCTCCCCCTCACTCTCGTCCATTTCTCCTGTATATTTAGCGTATATTCCAGGATCCTTTCATTTTTATTCATCAGTTGAGGCTTTTCTAGGTCTGATTGCGTATCTTACCTTCTCTTCTGTCACAACTCCAAATTGATACTTTTTGCGGGTTTTTCTCTACTAAGCTTTTTTGCCGAAATTCTGTTCCTCCAATTGTGCCCTTGGGAAGGCCCGCCAATTCGCGCTGCCTCGCACTGCGCATGACCAGAGAGTGAATCGTTTGGTTGGCGAGGCTCCGCTTGTATATGCCGTTCGTGCGCTACCTAAAATGACAGCCTCGCACACACCATCGTGCCGCGCTGAGTAACGGCCTACGCCGCCATTCTGCGACTGGTTGACCAGGTGCGTAGACAGAGGACGTTTTGAGTGCCGTAGAGTCTGCACAGCCTCCAAGCTGAGGACAAGCTCGTGTGCGATTCTAAGTAAACGAACCGTCCCCGTCGCCATGGATTCATTAACAACGAGAGTCACACGCTCACTCCGCACCTGACTCAGTCTCGCCTGGCTGAACATTGATTGCGGTGCTGGGAAAAATTAATAAGCGCTCGATTTGGGACAACGGGGGGGGGGGGGGGAGGGGGGTGGGGGGGGGTTGCTCGAAACTCCTACTCCGCGACTAACTCCGTGAATTTGCTACGGAGAGGGCGCGGAGGGGCCTGACAAATGCACTTCCTATTAGACAACCTAGGTGATTATCGGCCGGGTGTAACCGTATCGCCGCGTCGCGCGACGCAGTAGAGTGCTGACGGTGCCTGCGCATAGTCGAGGTCGGCCGAGCCGAGTCATCGGCATATAGATCGCGCGCGGATAAACTCCAGTCGAGCGTGTCCTTGGGTACAAGAACCGCGAAATATCGCAGAATGAGGATATGAGACACATAGACCAGATAGGATAGGTCGATTGATGCCAATCTGAGTCATATATACTAAGAATACGCGCAGGAACCACGTGATGCAGACTTACTAGTCTGTTGCGCGGGGGTAATTCGCAACTACTCTCACGCGAACATAGTCGTGACGAACAACCTGTGAGGCGAGGCCTTGTCCCGGCGCGATTCCGAGCGCTTTATCGCGCGGAACAGCGAGGTGGTCCAGAATGTTCGCCCCTTCATTTAGGCAAACCACGCCAACTACCAACACACGACAAATCTCAGTGTCAATGAACAGAAGTCGAGTCTCTGTATCGATCTATATATCATACTATACGAATTGGGGTATCTTTATCTAAGATAATGAAGTAGGGATGCACGTAAAGCAGACCTATAATCCGAATAGGATATCGAATTATGGGCGGGCAATCGCAAACATTTTACAGCACACAAAGCACTGTAAACATTTCTACTATTAGATGGCCCATCTAACTTACAGTGGTACGCAACAAACAGCTAGGAGCGGGACTCCAAAATGGGCTGAGGCCTTTAATAAAGACGGGCCTGCAGCGTCGAGGCGAAGGGACAGGTGAAGCTGAATAACCAGAACTCCTATCTCTGAACAAGTCTAGTCCACCTTCTAGTCTCGTGTGGTCTTTTGGTTGTTCGGACCCGGCTCAGCGAGACGCATAGAATGCTGACCAACAAAGTATGCATGAGCCGCGATGGTGGATCGATCACGCGTCCACCTAAGTGTGAGCTCCCAGCGTAACCTCCCCGCGCTAGTTCAACACTCGTGGTGAGGACGAGGGCACTTCTGAGAGATCCTTCCTGTCGATATCTCGTCCGTGCTTCCCGCGAGGAGAGTGCGAGCCTCTGCAAGACTGAGGCCGAGAGTCGCACAAGAGCCGGGAACCAAAACGGTGAACAGAGAGCTCCACGAACCGAAGACAGAAGAAGAGCATCACTCCCAGCTCGAAGTGCCGGCGAGGATCCAGCTCAACTCTCTTCCCAAAACACAAAGTCAAGCTCGATTGCATAACAAAAAGCTCTCCCGATCCAGAGCAGGACCCAAGGCCTGCGAAGCAACTACTCACAAAGCAATATAGCTTCCGAAAGCCTCAACCTAACCCAGCCAAAGACAGCTCGACGCCGACTGACACGACCCCCTCCGAAGCAAAAAGCTCCCGAAAGCACTCAACCTCAAAACCCAAGCCAACAGACTGCGATGATCGGCCTGCTGAACAATGAACCACATCTCACACTCACACACGAAACAAGAGAAAGGAATCTGCCTCTTTATACATTGCGTCGCGCCCTGCGCCCCGCGCCGGCGACTCATAGCCTCGTGATCCATGCCGTCGCGCGTTCAAGGACAGCGGGTGGAAGGAGTGTTGAGTCATGGAATCACGGCAGGAAAGGGCTCTTCTTGCTCTTACGGCAGAAGAGAGGGGGAGGGACGGGTGCCGATATGGTCATCAGAGGGGGGAGAGATGCGCCTGAGCGGAGTGAAGCGTATGTAGAAATCGGGGGTCCGCGAGCCGGGCAGCTAAGCGGTGTCTAAAAACATTGGAGACAAGTGGGAGTGAGATATGTCTAAAAGGGGGAAACAAAGCGCTGTAGTGGTTGGGCGACATAGCGCCTGACTAAAGGAAGCCTGGTATTGTGTGCAATCGGGGGGAATTCCAAATCGTAACAATATGATTATGTCATCGATTGCAACAGGATGAAAAAAAATCAGGGGACCATGCTATTTAGTTGTATGCCATGGTCGGTGTTACTGATTTCAATCCTCACCCTATTTTCAACCCTCCCTCCCTTTCCACCCTTCCTCCCTCTCACTTTTCCCGTTTTCCCCACAATATTTTTCATCACATTCCTTTCTCTTTTCTCTTATGACCAATTCCCTTTCTTTCGTGTCTCAGTTTTCATTTCTCATTGGAACTCCCCCGGCCCCCTGCTCCCATCCAGGTTGTAGTAATGTATATTAATAAATTAGCACAGAAAAGACTGGTCTGGAATGTTGTCTACATTGTCTGACTAATGCAAGGAGGTTGCAAAAAGTAAGGCATTAAAGACGGCCACTATATAATTAATAGACAAAATACATTCTGAATGAATACACAAATAAACGCAACAGCACATGTGAATTGTCACCGGATTACCACAGCTTAGTATAGATAAGTACTAACATGTCAATGATAATGGACTTCATCCTTTGGCCATTGAGGTTTGCTTCCAATTAAAATCAAAGTCATGGAATCCATCATAACTTCTGATGTAAGTGTTTCTTGTTTTGCAGAACATTCTGAATCTCTGACAACATCAGTTTTTGCTTCATCCTGGTCACTGCAAATCTGTAGACATGCTTCTGAACTAGCTGCTCCAGAAGGATACTACTGATCTCTGTCGTCTCTTGAACGATCTTGAGTATATGGGTTGATACCACAGTGCGGCATTCCTGCTTTGGCTTTGCCAGCGCACCATTCTGAACTATTGACGGAGAGTAATGCTACTAAGTCGATTCCTGGATTTTCTCGAAACTTCCTTCCGCTCATAGCATGGGTCACATGTGTTGGCCGGAGATGTGGGGGCGGTAGTCAATGGACGTATTCTCTTCCCCTCTCTAGTAACCCAGATGAAAGGCCTTGGATCCCCAAGCAGTTGTTGGTGTGGGTCAGCACGGTGTCGATCTAGTCTGCGTTGCCTCAAGATTCATAGAAGTGCAGAGGGTAATGGATGACTCATTTTATGACGGCATGCTGCTTGTCTGGAAATGCCGACAGGCCCTGCTTGGATGAGCCCACTCATGTCTCTGTATGTTGCAAATAGACTTCACATTGTGGTCATATGGCGATGTACAGTAACTTGTGCAAGAGCAGAACAGCAGCGCTTTCTCCTTTACTCGACTGACTGGGAAATGATTATGACACTTTGTCTTATAAATGGAAGCAGATCATTAAATCCTGGATAAATCTCAAAGTCCTACCATTGTCGAAGGTCATCAAACGAACCCAATATTGCTATTGTTTCTTTGTCTTATATTGTCAGTTCTGCCGTATGAGAGCTAACACCAAGTGCACAGCAAGGGGGGGGGCATGAGAACAAGAAGGGCGGAAGGGAAGGAAAAATCAGGGGGAACGAGAGGGACTTTGGTCTTTGGTCCATCTCTCGAAAGAGGTTTCAATCTCTTGGAAATTCCTAGCTCTCACCATGCAACCATGATATGTCAGGGACTGACACATATCAAGTAGCTGGCCTCTAAGACAGCCACATGACTGGAGACTCCTATAGAGGATAGATCACATGGTCGTTCTTAGGAACCAAATGAAGAGCTCGCACAGTGCTAGCGACAGTGAGCAGGGGGGAGAAGCGATTTTGGTGTCAATAGGAACCATAAGATCAGAGAGTGGAGGTGGCGTGGCGCTCCTATGTTTCCTTCCCTTTCATCGTCGCTTCGTCCCAGTTGGTCGTGTCATACCCTGATTGTTTCACCAACCTCTCTGTTTACCTCACTTTTCCATGGACTGGGACTTTGAGGGAAGGTCGGGTGAAAAAACGCATGCGTCTGTCTATATACCTCTGTAGTGGGGCCTTGATGACTTGCCGTTTCCGAGTCCTAACATGAGACGCCTTTTACTTCCGCATCTCAATAATAGCAGAGATTATTATTAGCTGTAGCTTCTGAAAGGAACAAAAAAGATAAAAATAAAATTAAAAGGTTCAAGGATATGTATACACATTGATCTGGTGGTATATAAAATTAATTAGTAAATCGAGAAGCCGTCCATTCGACGACTCCACTGTGATTGTGAGTTAAGTAAAGTTACAGACAGCCTCTTTTTTTTTTACTGGTCAATATGGTCAGGCCACATAACATAATTTCAAAACAATTCACTTGAAAGGGATGTTTTTTGTAAATAGAATATATGTAAGTGTATGTATAATAACTATATTATATATGACGTGCATATATGCATATTGGATTGAGCCTTATATATATATTATATAGAGTATATATGTTATATACAATGTATCGGGTAGATATCATACTAGTCTGGAGATATAGTAGAGTATTATATATCAGAGCAGTGGATAATGAAGGTCGGCAATAAGGTGATACCCTCAAGTGGTCGATTACTGAATGTGCTGGCAGTATTGATGCTATTAGTAATGATCATGCAATGTATGGAGTGATGGAATGCATCTTCGTTGGTATCGATTGGTGGGTGTGGATTGGACGGCGAATGGTAGCGAAGAAGACAAGCGTAAAGAGCAGCGTGTTATATGGGGTGGGATAGAGGTATGGATAACGGCGTAGTAGTATCGAGAATGCTAGGAGAATAAATGGAGTGGCGGTGAGATTGACGGGTTAAGTTGAGAATTTGACACGGATTTGATAGGTCGCGGAAGTAAGTAGGTAAGTCAGAGTCTCAATGGCAGTTTCATCCCTCTCTATGGAACGCGTTTGAGGCAGATCCCATTTTAGCGCCCGTGTTAGCGCTTGTGACGATGCAGAGACCTTTAGACCCCAAGGACTTTTGGAGGCTTTAGAAACGCCGGACGCTAGAGACGCGCTCTGAATGCCTAATTAGACCTTAGACTAGTCTTTGGGAGCCATAATCTTATACATCTTCAGACCCTTAACCATCCAAAAAGCATGGTGGAGTGATGAATAAGACTGTTAAGATCCGCGTTTAGCAGATTCCTACACTATTTGGAAGATACTTTAGATCCTCAGGTACCCTTAGAGATCCCTTTGTACAGACCCTTCGATCCCTTGTTAGGACCTCTGAGCATTTAGATTCCATTAGACCGACCTTTTAAATGCGCATTCACGCAAACAGCAGTGCGCAGTTTGCTTGGCAATACCCGTTATTTTTTTTTCAGCAAGTGAATGTGCAAGCTCCAACCACCCATAAGCGGGTAATTCTGCAGTTGGTATGTGGAACAGAATTAGCCATATTTGGGGTGTCACTTGAATTGGTTCAGCAGCGCGGCACAACCTGGAGGCATATTGTGTTTTGGAGGTCAGAAGGTCAAGATGGCATAAAATCATGAATTCCTATCCGTTGACTCTGTGAATTTGAACAGGATTGGTTTACGCAATACCAAAATCAAGAAGCCAATGTTTTTTGAATCCAAATGGAAGGAGAAGTGACGGATCCATAAGTAATAGGTATAATAGTGACCACTCGTTTGTTGTTCTCGTGCATCCAAACATTTTTCTCTGAAACACTCGAAGTCCGAAGGACCATAAAACCTATTGCTATTTACAGAAGAGGGTTTTTGCCCGACGGAGTTTCCTCTACAGGCCATAGTGTTCAAGTCATGTGTCCAGTTGAATGACCTTAAGTGAATTAGGTGGTTGTTTACAAATTATTATTGGAGCTTAACTTAACTGCATTTTGATTTACTGAAAGGAACAGCGACCATATGGTGGAATGTGATAGCGTGACTTCATTTGATACGATTTGAGATTTTTATATTGTGTTAACGGGAAAGAGGAACTGTGTAACGCAGGAGGAATAGGATAAGGGGGAAGACGTTGTGAATTTGCGTTCTGTCGTTATTACTTTTATAACATTTGTCTTAATGGAACGGTGAACAGAAACAGCTTAAGTAACGAGCAGGATAGTTTTAATGCATTCAGGCATTGTCCTTCGTGGCCTCCTGTTTAGAGTGTTAGAGCTATCATTGTGCTAATTCGACAGAGCGCAGCGCGCGACCATTGGTATACTGACACGCTGATGCTGCGAGAAGAAAAACTTGGTAGAGTGAATGCAACCATGTTAACTTTAATTGAATTCCAGGTATGAAAATTTTCCATGTTTAAGTTGGACAAAAAAAAGAATGAAAATGAAATGATGGCCAAACTGATGCCTGCCTTCCTATGCCGAAATTATTGTGAGAGAGATGGGAGAAAGGGGGGGAGCTATGGACGAGAGTGGCAGGGAGAGACAGAGAGAGGAGAGAGGGGACGAGTTGGGTAGATGGGCGGTTGAGACTGTTGGAAGAGGGGTGAGGAGTGGGTTGAGTGACTGGAGTTGGATGGAGGGGTTGAAAACTTTGGGGTTGATGATGGGTAGGGAGGCTGCAGACCTTGGGTTTGGGGGGGGTGGTGGAGTTGATAACTTAGAAAGAGGCAGGGAAGGACAAGAGTTGGGGTGGGGTTGTGGGAGGAAGGAGGACCGAGGAGAGGTCGGCTGGAGAGCTAGATTGTAGCGAAGATGAGAGGGACGGGAAGATATATGAGGAGGCTTTGGACGTGGGCGTTAATAGAAGTGGGGTTCGCCGAGCACGTATTGCCTGGGTGTGGAATTAGAGGAGGTATTGCAGAACTTAGGGTTGTTCGGGAGGGGGGTATTGAGAACTTGGAGGAAGATGGAAAGGAATGGGAGGACAGATAGTTTGAGTGAGGGGTGAAGCACAGAGAGGGGACACGAGTTGGGAGATGGCGGGTTGAGGCTTGGGAAGTATAGATGTTGCTTTGAGGGTATTGCAGGTTGAAGACCTGGGGTGGAGAGGTGGTTGAGAGGGCGGGGGGGGGGGTTGAAGATTGTATCGAGGGGGTAATTTGAGACAGGGTGGGGACATGGTTGAAGACTTGGGATGGAGGGGGGTTATGAGGACTTGGATTTGTTGGGGTTCGAGGATTGAGTGGAGAGTGTGGGCTTGTCGAGACTTGGGGGTTGGGGGGGTGATTGAGGGCTGGAAGAGGGTGCTTATAAGCGGGGGGTGGGTGGAGGATTGTCAGAGATTGAAATTGATCTGGTGGGCGCGGTGGGAGAGAGTGACAGAGAGGGGTAGAGAGTTGGAATGGGGTTTGCGTGTGATTGGAGGAGCTTTGGTGGGGATTTGAGGACTTTGTGGTGGAGGGACTTTAGGTGAGGAGGGGTTAAGAGTGTGGTTGTGGTGGTGTGGGGAGGTTGAAGACGGGTTGGGAGTGGGGGGTGCAGACTTGGGTTGAGGATTGAGACATTTTGCTGCTGCATAAGAAATGAATTCCCATGGTCCCTGCTATGGTAAATTAATAGCAATAAAAAAACCATCTTAAAAAATTAAGTAAATAATTCTTATAAAAGTCCTTACTGTACAGCAAGAATGCACGGAGAACGGCGGGGTTGGTGTTTGGTAAGTCATTGTCGCAAGGCCCCGTTTGTCCAGGTGGCCAGTTTCTGGTTCCCTGAAATCAAAGCACTAGCAGCAGTCCTCAAGAGATCCGGGGTAACGGAGCCAGCACCAACGTGATTCCAAAGGAGCAATAGGGTCTGCTGAGCCGGCATCGCTTAAGTGCAGGTCAGAGCGAGTGATTGTGTGAGAGTAATGAGGCAGGTGCGTGTATGTGTGCTAGCACGCTTACTATCGTATAGCGGCGGTCCATATGCATGTGAGACGTGTCGGGAATGATATGATCTAGAGTACCAGTTAGCGTTGTCATGAGGTAGCCGCCAGATAAATTCCAAATAACAGTTTAAGGCTGGGTGTTAGGTGTCTTAGTGAGTGGGCAACACAAAACGAATAATAGGAAGAGCCATAGATTGGGATGCCACATCTTCATTGCCTGTTTATTGGTCAGAAGTAAGAAATGCATCGATTTCTGTTCCTGATTATTGGATCAAACTGCGTATGTTTAAGGATCAGGGCACGTAGAATTATAAATGTGGTATTATATGAACGATACTTGCTTGGACGACCAGAGATCTGGTGCAAAGGGGTAAAAGATTTGGCGCATAGTTCGC
>CM068952.1:177794612-177821657 GCA_035128595.1 Eptatretus atami
CACACACACACACACACACACACACACACACACACACACCTTTCACCAATAGACGCAAAAATTGAGTATAAATTTTCCCGTGCTCCCGGAACCAAACACCAGATATATACTTGGAAAAACACAGCCCATGCAACTCCCACTCCCATGTGGGCCTTGGGCGCCGCCATATTGACCACATGATGTCGGTCAACCTCTCAGGAACGCGTGCGTTCTCGGTTACTGGGAATGTCCCGTGGATCCCGTGGATCCTGTAGCATTGCGTCATGACGGGTCGCCTCCGGTGTAGCGCTCTTCTGGCGTCTCCGGACGGGGTTCCCCCGACGATTCACATCTCCATCACAAGTAACAACTTGGCAACAACCGCTTTCCTCGTCCACAACATGATCTCAACACCCAGCTGTTCTGGGTTCCTCTTTTTCCTGTGATTAATGTGACAGTATTTAACATTGTTGATTGTTCAATTACAGTATTTAACATTGTTGATTATTCAATTACAGTATTTAACATTGTTGATTGATTGTTCAAATACAGTATTTAATATTGTTGATTGATTGTTCAAATACAGTATTTAACATTGTTGATTGTTCAAATACGGTATTTAATATTGTTGATTGTTCAATTACAGTATTTAACATTGTTGATTGATTGTTCAAATATAGTATTTAACATTGTTGATTATTCAATTACAGTATTTAACATTGTCGATTGTCTTCAATACAGTATTTTCCATTGTTGATTGATTGTTCAATACAGTATTTAACATTGTTGATTGATTGTTCAAATATAGTATTTAACATTGTTGTGATTGTTAAAATACGGTATTTAACATGTGCAGTTTGATTGCTTCCAATACGGTATTTAACATTGTTGATTGTTCAAATACGGTATTTAACATTGTTGATTGTTCAAATACGGTATTTAACAGTCAAAAATAAAATCAAAAAATGAACCAAAGGACCAATTTGAACAGAGAATCGGCACTTTCATTGTGTAAAATAAACCAAGTTACCATTTTGAACCGATTATCGCAGTGCTTTGTTGTGTAACATGAACCAAGGTACCAATTTGAACCTATTATTAGTCCTTTCATTGTGTGACATGAACCAAGGTACCAATTTGAATCGATTATCGTGGTACTTTAGTTGTGTGAAATGAACCAAGGTACCAATTATTTGACCTATTATTAGTACTTTCATTGTGTGACATAAACCAAGGTACCAATTTGAACCTATTATTAGTACTTTCATTGTGTGACATGAAGCAAGGTACCAATTTGAATCGATTATCGTGGTACTTTAGTTGTGTGACATGAACCAAGATACCAATTTGAACCTATTATTAGTCCTTTCATTGTGTGACATGAACCAAGGTACCAATTTGAATCTATTATTAGTCCTTTCATTGTGTGACATGAACCAAGGTACCAATTTGAATCGATTATCGTGGTACTTTTGTTGTGTAACATGAACCAAGGTACTAATTATTTGAACCTATTATTAGTACTTTCATTGTGTGACATAAACCAAGGTACCAATTTGAACCTATTATTAGTCTTTCATTGTGTGACATGAACCAAGGTACCAATTTGAATCGATTATCGTGGTACTTTTGTTGTGTAACATGAACCAAGGTACTAATTTTTGAACCTATTTATTAGTACTTTCATTGTGTGACATAACAAGGTACCAATTTGAACTATTATTAGTCCTTCATTGTGTGACATGAACCAATGTACCAATTTGAACCTATTATTAGTCCTTTCATTGTGTGACATGAACCAAGGTACAATTTGAACCATTATTAGTCCTTTCATTGTGTGACATGAACCAAGGTACCAATTTGAACTATTATTAGTCTTTCATTGTGTGACATGAACCAAGGTACCAATTTGAACCTATTATTAGTCCTTTCATTGTGTGACATGAACCAAGGTACCAATTTGAACCTATTATTAGTCTTTCATTGTGTGACATGAACCAAGGTACCAATTTGAACCTATTATTAGTCCTTTCATTGTGTGACATGAACCAAGGTACCAATTTGAACCTATTATTAGTCCTTTCATTGTGTGACATGAACCAAGGTACCAATTTGAATCGATTATCGTGGTACTTAGTTGTGTGAATGAACCAAGGTACAATTTGAACCTATTATTAGTCCTTTCATGTGTGGACATGAACCAAGGTACCAATTTGAACCTATTATTAGTCCTTTCATTGTGTGACATGAACCAAGGTACCAATTTGAACCTATTATTAGTCCTTTCTTGTGTGGACATGACCAAGGTACCAATTTGACAATCATTATTAGTGCCTTTCATTGTTGTGACATGAACCAAGGTACCAATTTGAATCGATTATCGTGGTACTTTCATTGTGTAAAATGAACCAAATGACAACTAACAGACACAATAAATAATTTTACGTGTGAAATAAGGTGGTGTTAAAGACGGCGCTTCTCAAATGCATCAACGGCGGTGAAATTCCGATTCAGTGGTATTTGTTTTTTTACAACCTTTAAAACCTTTCTCTTATTTCAATCGAATCATGTAGAACACAAATCGTCTTTTTTCCTTCGGAAAACCTTCAGTTTAACAGTGCTGGCAAGACCAATCAAATTCGCCGCTCGCGCTTCCAGGTGGGGTAACCAGGGTGACGCAGACAACATGGCGGCGGCGGCCAGGAATGCAAAGCCGAAAGCGGCGTCGACCAAAAAAAGAAAACCTTTCTGTTTAGTGCATCTTTTTCCCAAAGATCGTACTAGAATCGTCCGTTTCTCCGAGAAGAGTTGGCAGAAGGCTTGTGATTGCGCGAATGAATGGTTAAATCTCGATGGCGAGCAAAAACGCATCTCAGCGGAGCATCGTCACCTCTGGACCGTTCCGTTCGACCCATCGGCTTCGTACGGTTACCATCACGCCTGTTATTCGGACTTCACGAACAAAACGAATCTAGAACGTGCTCGGAAACGCAAAGCTAGACTTGTTAACACCCTTCCCATTTCCTTTACATCAAGAGCACCCAAGGTAAGGTGTTACATGAACTCTGTACCTACCTGAGTTACCTCCGCCACCGAAGGTGCACGCAGGTTACGCTTTGCATGCTCTCGGTTGTGGACGAAACTTGGTGGACATGTTGGGTGTGTGACCACGATGAATTGATTCGATTTTGGTGAAGATCCAAATCTGGATCTGGATATGAGAATTATTTAATTATTAAAGTGATTCTTCACCGTTGAGAGATCGGGGTCAAAAACGACATGTATCGTAACGTATCAAAAAGTTGCGGTCTACTTGTGACAAAACTTGGTGGACGAGTTGGGTAGGTGACGAGAACAATCCGATTCGATTTTTGGTTCAGGTCCAGATCCAGATCTGGCTAATCGGTGGATACAAAATGTGAACTGTTCAGCCTGGTGGAGGTGTGCGCTCTACAGGTTACCGTTGTCGTTTGAACTGTTTACTTTGTGTTTCATTGTGAGCATTGTATTGATGAGTGTTGAGAGTTGATTTACAGGGAGTTCCAAAAAGAGTGATGAAACTTTAAATGTTTATTTACAAAGAAACAGAACTTCAGGAACGTGAACCAAACATTTCTCGAAAGCTTATGACATGGTATTTTCTATCACTGATTGCTGTTGCAGTTAGTCACTGCTGGAGTTGGTGAGAGCCCAAGGTCTGAAATTGGCATTTACGCAAAATCCTTGTAATTGACGTTCTCGATGTGTGCCCGTCTGTGGTTCAGACAGGCATTGATCCTGACTCCAAAGTTCTGTCCAACTTTCCTGTAGGTCTCATGTGGCACTACGTGGAGGTAGTCTGACAACACCTGCTTCAGATCATCCAGTGTGGCAAGGCGGTTGGCGTAGACAACAGAGAGGCTGGTCGTGTATTTGATTTACGGAATACGGAAGACTATTTACCGGTACCTTAAAATAGCTTTGGATATGTGTCGGTAAAATGTGTGCAAGAACCGTAATCAAACGTATTCCAATTAAAGTTGCAAAAAAACCCCCCAAAAAAACCTGCCTCTTTTTGTAGGTCCTTGATAATTTAACTCAGCACCCTGTGGTTGTCACATGCCGTATGGTGCAGTACCGTGTAACCCACACACGAGTATACCTCGCAGTTGGAATTTTTGGAACAAATTTAACTTGTACCCCCACGGTAGCATTTGGTTTGATGGGTAGTGTGTTAATTGTGGTGATAATAGCAAGTTTGACAAATCCTCTTAAACTGAACTGTTCGAGGGTATCATTTGATTTAGACTGTACGTACGAGCTTCAGAAGTCTCCATTTTCTCCAAGAAGCTGTTGTGTGAAGACTCCAATGCGAGGGGAAAATATATATTTTACAAGGATTACTGTTCATCCACTCTGATTGATGTATGATGGTTATATCTGTGTTGCACTTATTCTGTCTGCAGAAAAATTTTGATGAACAGCAGTTTGAGAGTCTGCTCGTGGAGGGGAAACGAAAACGGACCCTGAATGTACCAACTTTTTTTTTTCACCGTAAATCTCTCAAGCCAAGGAAGTATCGTAAGAAAAAAAGTGCCAATGCGATTACGACACAGAAATTTGTCAGGAACAGACCTATCTTGCCAAAACAGTCGTGCTTTGCTGCCCCGCCAGCAGATTCCTCATCGAGGGAACGTAAGTTTTAATTATTTTTGGCCTATTGGCTTTTCCTCTTTGATAATCTTCCTGTTCTTTTGAACAACAAATAATAGATTTGTAAGAATCTTCTTGACTGGTCGACTTTTATCAGAAAGAAGACGAAAAGGCTAAATAACAAGGAGTAGACACAACTTGCATGCATTCGGCGCATGATGGAAACCAAATGGCATCAAATGACGAGTTGTTGCCGCTCTGTACAGGTTACACGTTCTGTGTTTTTTCCTATATTGTAATCGCACAGATGATGGTTTTATGAAGCTCCAAACACTCGTTTTCATGATTCCATTGTTTTCAAAATCAAAATAAAGACCAATTACTGCACCGTTGTTCAAAGAAAAACACACACTACACAACACACACACACACACACACACACACACACACACACACACACACACACACCTTAAGCTCCATGTTTGCCTTAAACAAGCTCAAATGAGCTAAGAACCTCGTCCTCTTAATGATGACGTCATAAAACGAATATGACGCCATTGTGATGTATCAGGTTTGCGATAAATTATCTTGCTAATGCCCCGACATAGATTCCCGCAAACAAAATTCAAACAGCTTGCCTAGTTTCGGAGGTAATGGTATAGGCGATTTCCATTAGGGGCGATATTATGACGTCAACTCTTTTTCTTCGAAGAATTTCCAAAATTGGAGATGGTTACTGCCTGCGTGTGGGCTTTCTGCATATACATGGCAAGTTTCATGAAGATCAGATGAAAACTCTGGGTTGTGAAACAAATGTCAAAAATAGGAATGACGTCATAAAAATTGATATGACGTCATAGTGTTGTATCATATGTGTGGTAATTCATCTCTGCTAATGCCCTGTTCGATTCCCGCAAACAGAATTCAAAAAGCTTGCCTAGTTTCAGAGATAATTTTTTCGGCGATTTCCATTAGTGGAGATATTTTGACGTCAAATTTTTTTCTAGGAGGATTTTCAAAATCGGAGATGGTTACTGTCTGCGCAGGGTATTTTTACATATATACGCCAAGTTTCAGGAAGTTTCGATGAAAACTGTAGGCTGTGAAACAAAAAAGTCCACAAGAAGAAGATGAAGAACTACGTGAGTAAGACTTAGAGATCCTCCACGAGGATCTAAAAAAAGACCAAACGGTACTACAATTTGGCATTTATTCGAACTTTATCACATGATTTTTTTTTTTCTGTCAAGCTATGAAACCCAATCATTTGAAATTGGAGATATTATTGGGTGACGATGGTCAGAACACTGGTGAAAACTATAAATGCCAACATTCTTATCGGAAAACTCCTTTCCTCCATTTTCTCACCACCTGCTGCTTATCTTTTTGTTTTCATTACCTCAGTAACCTACACACCTCTGTGTATGTAATAAATAGATGCTGCCATATGTTTTATTTCTAAAAAATATATAATGGTCATTGGACTAACTTGGTGCTATCCTGTCATTAAATCTTCATTATTTTGTTGAATGTTTTTTAGCCCCCGTTGGGCTTAGCCCAAAATGTGGGCTTATGGATTTGGTCTCAATTTTCGTGTGCATGCGTGTGTGTGTACGCAACCATATCTCGGCAATGTACGGACCGATTTTTATTCATATTTGGTACAAACACAACATATGATTATATACATAAGCACGTCATTTTTTTTCGAGATCGGATCCAAGATGGCCGACTGTCGGCCATTTTAGTTGCAAAAAATACCCGATGTACAACACATCCTCAACCATTTCTTCGATATGCATCTAACCGATATTGTTTAAATTTGGCTCACAGATAAAGAATGATGGCTTACATATGCACGTCATTCTTTTTTGGAGATCAGATCCAAGACGGCCGACTGGCGGCTATTTTGTTACTTAAACCTGTCCCCAACCATTTCTCCGACATGCACGGTCCGATTTTGTTCAAACTTGGCACAAGCACAGTTCGCTGTGGCATACACTTGCACATAACTCTATTTTGCGATCTGATCAAAGTTAGCCGACTGGTAGACTGGCAGCCATTTTAGTTGTAAAAAATCCAATGTTGAACACGTCCTCAACCATTTCTCGGACATGCATATTTACCGATGTTGTTCAAACTTGGCACCCAGATAATAAAAGATGGCTTTACATATACACGTCATTTTCTTTTTCCGAGATCAGATTCAAGATGGCTGACTGGTAGCCATTTTGTTACTTAAATGTGTCCACAACCATTTCTCAGACATGCACGGTCCGATTTTGTTCAAACTTGGCACAAGCACAGTACATGATGGCATATATGTGCCTATCACTTTATTTTGCAATCTGATCAAAGATGGCTGACTGATAGACTGGTGGCCATTTTAGTTGTACATAAATATGGGCTATCCCTTTAACTCCATACAGCAAAATTACTAAAACAAAATTACTTAACATACAGCTTAAAAAAAAAAGAGTCAAATGTATGCATTAGTCTTATCCATATTCTCAAAATAACGGTTAATTGAAAATTTCATGACAAAGGTTCAAATGGTGAATAAAGAAACATGGAAGTGATCTCACACACACACACACACACACACACACACACACACACACACACACACACACACACACACACACACACACACACACACACACACACACTTGGAAGACCCCGTGCATTTGAGGTCATGAGAATTTGTTCCAAAAAGTATTTCCAACAAGCAAAATATTTGCGTTATTTATTTTATGGTTTTTTTTCTTCCCTCTTTTTTTATTTTTTATTTCATTTATTGTTGGAATTTTCAGATCCCTTTTCCATCCCGACTGAGATCTGTGTTTCCAGGCAGCTGTGCAGGTGTTCATGAACGTTCTGAACTACTTCCTACAGCTGATCGTGTAAAGAACTGTGGTGACAAGATCGAAGGATTTGAAATCCTGCAGATCAAAGTGGAGGACCTGCAGTCCGACGGCCCTGAAGAGGTAGCAAGAGAGGCGGAGCGAGGTAAGTGATGAAAACTGAATGAAACTGAAAAAGGAATACGTCTCACAATAAACCATTCATTTATTCTGCTCAATAGTTTCTCACCCAGAACCAAGGGCACTTTTACAGACGTTTTTGGCCCTTTCTCTCAATACATCTCCCTATCTCTCAATCGGGAGGAAAGGAGGAGGGAAAGAACACTTGTTGGGGAGGATATTCTGAGTCTTGGTGTTTACAGAAATATTATATCGTTTTTTAGCGTATCTCTCAATTGTGAAGAATCACTTTAGAAATCTATCGGATCCAGATCTGGATCTTCACCAAAATCGAATCTATTTGCCTTTGTCACACACCCAACCCTTCCACCAAGTATGAATCCGTCCCTAACTTTTTAAAATACTTACCCGGTTGACAAACAGACAGAGAAACAAACAAACCGGGATGAATACATAACCTCCGTCCACATTCGTACCCATTTTGCAGCCTCTATACATTTGAAGTTAGGAGAGTTGGTCACAAATAGTAACTCTTTCATGCAAAATCTTTGCAAAATTTATTGATTTGTATATTTATTTTTTGGAGTGTAGGTATGCAGCTTTCTTGCCCTACACATATGTATGCAGCAAAGCTTACGTTGAAATGCTTATTTTGTGGAATCCTATAGAGTTATGAAAAAATTGTGCAGTCATCGACCTTCCCACTTTAAAATACAATGGGTTCTTTAAACCAAGTACTGACCTTAAACCAATTTTCAGTTTGGCTGTCTGAAAAGAAGAGGAATAGCAAACGGAGTGTTATGTGTCGGTCGGTTTTGTAGCTCAGCGATGCTGTCCAAATGTTTAATGAATGTTGTTAGATGTGTAATCCTCCAGAGATGACTGGTTAATACTTTATAGGTTTGCAAGTTTTATGTTGGTGGATTTTTTTTCTTTGTTTGTTTGAGGATGTGTGTTATATTAAACATATGGGGTTTCTGTGCCATCCCTGCATAGGAAATCTATTGACCTCTTGATTCTATTGAAGGTTAGTTTGTTTTTAAAAGAAAATATAAATACTTTTTAGTGTAGTTTTAAATATGTCCAATGAAGGGACTTCATGGACTGGAAGAGGAAGATTGGTTCAGAGCTTTGGGGTGGCAAAAGACGGAATTATCACCAGAGTGAGTGTAGGCTCCGTTCCATTCAGGCACACCAGATGATGAACGGAGTTTGATGGAAAATGTAAACACTTTCAGTATGAGGATCTCTGTAATGTTTGAAGGCACAAGTCCGTTTAGAGCCTTATCGGTGAGAAGCAAGATGTTAAAGCAGACACGTCGTAAGGGAGGGAAGGAACCACTTCTGTTTCTTCTACCTCTGTTTCTTCTCTGTCACCAGAGGAGAGATCAAGTGAAAAAAATATATTGGGTTTTTTAATTGGTTACTAGCAGGGGCTACCCGACACTGCCCGGGGGAAGGTGGGGAAATACCCGGCGCTGCCTGGCTGGGTGACCTTTTCCTGGTGGTGGTTTCAGGATGTGATGGACATGGAAAAACTATGGGGTTACTGGCCCCATGGTGGGTTATCTTTTGCCTGCTGGCCGGCGTCAGCACTGCCTGACCCCACGCCCCAATATCCACTTTATATTGGCCTTTGATGGCCTCAAAATGGATGTCAAGGCCATGATGTGTGGCAGCTTAAAACCTTGCCCAGATTCTGAAGTATCTTCACACAAAATTTGGGGTCTTCAGGTACGACGGTTCATCTGTGAAAGAATAATTTACACGCAAGCACTTGAAAATATATATACGTATAGTTTAAAGGTTTTTATTTCGGTTTCACCGGTCATTATAGGATAAGTTGGTCTGTTTGTGTTTCTGTTTATTTGTCCAACAAAGTTCACGACCACGTCTTATTGTATCCACAGATGGAGGGACCCCGAGTCTGGACCCGAACTCTGCAAATCCCTGGATCATGATCTCTCGGGACCTTAGGACAGCCACTCGAACCAGCACCAAACAAATGTATCCTGAACACCCTGATCGGTTTGATGTTTATCAACAAGTTCTTTCTTCAGAGAGTTTCTCCTCGGGCTGTCACTACTGGGAAGTTGATGTGAGTTTGAGTCGTTGGTGCAGAATCGGAGTCGCTTTCAACTCGATGGGGAGGAAAGGAGGAGGGAAAGAACACTTATTGGGAGGGAATTCTGAATCCTGGTGCTTACAGAAATATTACAACCAATACTCAGCATGGCACAACGATGAACGGACCCTCCTCACTGTGCCGGGGGATCCTGAACGGTTTGGGTTCTTCTTGGAATGCGAGGCGGGAGAGTTGAGGTGTTTTGGGGACTCGCGGGTTCTGCATGTGTTCAAGGGGAACTTCATGGACCCCGTTAACCCCGCTATTGGGGTTTATAACCATGTTGGTGATTCCGTTCGATTTTGCTCATTGTGATGATTTTGTTCAGTTTGTGATGATAGTTTATTTCATGAAATGTACAAAGTGAAGGTCATTTTGGGTTTAAATTAATAAATTCATTTATTTGTGCATAATTATTTTATTACTCATTAATGTTTACATCATAAAGTTTATAAAATGAATAAGTTCATTGTTTTTATTATTTAAGGTGAAATTAATTTTAACCAGTCCTTCAAGGTAAGGGATTCTTCTTCCTCTTCTAAAAATGCCCCTCTTTCATGGCCACCATTATCCCACCTTTATTGTGGGGTTGGCCGGGGGAAGATTGGCCCGAGTCTTCATGAACCGGCTGGCCAGGCCTGACATTCGACGAGTTAGGGCAGGAATTTGGAATTTGGCTATGGTGCCGGTGATAGCTCACCTCCTCTTCGTGAAGAACATCATGTGATCTTTAACGTCCACCAACGAATGCTGGCAGATGGGATGCCCAGTTTAACGTCCATCCGATGGACAGCACACACATTGATGAATCGCCTTGCCTGTGAATCACCAGGATGACTGTTTATAGCTGGGTTGGGATTCGAACCCAGGCGAGATAGCTGAGAGCGAGTATGCATACCTCTCGGCTATCCTGTCAGCCATCTCTCAATGGTGAAGAATCACTTTTAATAAATTCTATATCCGGTTGCACTGTTGATGCCATCTGGAGCACTCCTTGTTTCTTTACAAAGTTCCCTGAAGCCCTTCACCCCCTCTTTATTTTACTGCTGACCAAACCAATATGGATGGGTTTCTGCTAAGACGATGAGCAATGCAGGTTTTGACATCAAAGAACATTGTGAACAAACACCAACATCAAAAAAGAACATCTTCTTCCTGTGTCTGGCAGCTTGATTGCCAGGTAGCTATCATGTTGTTGTGGTGCAGCTGTGCCATTGATGCTGTGCCCCTATACCAGTACACTGGTCCTCATTTCGCTGACCTCAGAAGGATGTCAGGCTGAGTCAACCCCACCTGGTGTTAATTCAGCAGCCAACGGGGATCAAACTCAGGACCCTAAGATCCCAAGTCAGCCACCCTTGCCACGAAGCCAACACCAGGCTTATAAGAACATGTTAGTGGTCCCACGGAGGAGCCCCCAGGTTTCAACCTCTCCCACCAAGTTGTCCAGATCATCCAAATCTGTCCATAACTTCAGATTTCCTGCTCATAGACAAACAAAAGCGGTGAATACATAACCTCTGTCCACCTTCCTTCGCAGAAGTAACGAGATTGCATATAATTTTTGTGACCCCTCCAATGTGTTGCCAGGATTAGTCGTCTAAAGCTCCAGAAAGGAATCCCTCAGGTCAAAAGAGATGATCTTTTTTTTGCAACAAGAAAAGATGAATAATGGACTATCTCATTTGTTCCTCTTTGTTTTTTCCCACCTGTGGAACCAACTTCTACATTCTTTTCAATCTCATTCTTCCCTCCAGGTCTTCAAGACAGCTGTTCGCCACCTTCTCAGATCATCCCCAATCCAAAACCATGACCTTTTCTACCCTCGTTAACCCTCTCTCATCTCACTCCAAACCTTCCTCATTCAAAATTTCCAGTTTTCCCTCCTGAGAGTTTTCTTCTGTATCCATCTTGTCTGTCCCACACCTCCTCTTCTGCCCCCATTTCTCCCCACACCCATTGTTTGTCCGCCAACTCCTATCTTGGCTTTCAGCTCTGCTGTTATGTTTCCCCCTCTCTTTCAAGTGTTTTTCCCCTCTCTCAACTATTCATTTTGTCCTGTTTTGTCCTGATCCATTCAGTATATTAGTACTACAGTAGCTCTTCCACAAGCCTTGACTGTGTATACAAAAACAAAAAATTGAAAGCTAAGTTGAAGTCTCCACGAAGATTAAGAGATTATAACTGCTGTGGGAAACAATGAGAAGCTGACGTTTCAGGTGTTAACCCTTCGTCGGAGAAAAAGAGCAAGTAATTACCCAAAAGGTCAACTTCACCATGTTTCAAACGGTGGAATGTTTTTTTTACGTTATGCCTGTGACCCATCCCAAAACGACATGAGCATTCACTATTAAGACGAGGTCTCCATTCTAGATTAACAATAAGGTTTTGATCTCTCTGGTCGGACTTGTTTTGCTTAAAGTTTGGATTAATTGTATCCTCCCATTGTTATCGTTCAATACTTAATCGATTATTATCATTTATCCTTAAAGGTTAGAGTGTCCTTCACTGCTCTTGTAATTACTTGCACTGCACTTGTTTTTTTTGTTTGTTTTTTGCCTAAAACCCCCCTGGAAACTCGCTGATGAACCTCTGAAAGTTTGATGAAGATTTGGTCAGCCATCTCTGAGAAAAAATGGCGACACAGACAAATGGCTATCTTATAGATACGGGACTGAATGTACTTGTAATTACTTTGGATATTAACTGTCCTTAATGTATTGTCATTACTTTGAATATTAACTGTACTTAATGCATTGAAATTACTTCAAATATTAAGTGGACTGAATGTACTTGAAATTACTTTTTATATTAACTGTACTTAATGTATTGTCATTAATTTGAATATTAACTGTATGCAATGTATTTGTAATTACTTTGAATATTAACTGCACTGAATGAACTGTACTTGTAATTACTTTTAATATTAACTGTATTTAATGTATTGTAATTACTTTGAATATTTACTGTATTTATTGTATTTGCAATTACTTTGAATATTAACTGTGTTTAATGTATTTTTAATTACTTTGAATATTAACTGTATTTAATGTATTTGTAATTACTTTGAATATTAACTATATTTAATGTATTTGTAATTTGTTTGAATATTAACTGTATTTATTGTATTTGTAATTACTTTGAATATTAACTGTATTTATTATATTTGTAATTACTTTGAATATTAACTGTATTTAAATGTATTGTAATTACTTTGAATATTAACTGCATTCAATGTATTTGTAATTACTTTGAATATTAACTGTATTTCATGTATTTGTAATTACTTTGAATATTAACTGTATTTATTGTATTTGTAATTTCTTTGAATATTAACTGTATTTCATGTATTTGTAATTACTTTGAATATTAACTATGTTTAATGTATTTGTAATTACTTTGAATATTAACTGTATTTATTGTATTTGTAATTTCTTTGAATATTAACTATTTCATGTATTTGTAATTACTTTGAATATTAATTGTATTTATTGTATTTGTAATTACTTTGAATATTAACTATTTATTATATTTGTAATTACTTTGAATATTAACTGTATTTATTATATTTGTAATTACTTTGAATATTAACTGTATTTAATGTATTGTAATTACTTTGAATATTAACTGTATTTAATGTATTGTAATTACTTTGAATATTAACTGAATTCACTGTATTTGTAATTACTTTGAATATTAACTATTTCATGTATTTGTAATTACTTTGAATATTAATTGTATTTATTGTATTTGTAATTACTTTGAATATTAACTATTTATTGTTTTTGTAATTTCTTTGAATATTAACTATTTCATGTATTTGTAATTTCTTTGATATTAACTATGTTTAATGTATTTGTAATTACTTTGAATATTAACTGTATTTATTGTATTTGTAATTTCTTTGAATATTAACTGTATTTCATGTATTTGTAATTACTTTGAATATTACTATGTTTAATGTATTTTAATTACTTTGAATATTGACTGTATTTATTGTATTTGTAATTTCTTTGAATATCAACTGTATTTATTGTATTCTTAATTAGTTTGAATATTAACTGTATTTAATGTATTTGTAATTACTTTGAATATTAACTGTATTTATTGTATTTGTAATTTATTTGAATATTAACTGTATTTATTGTATTGTAATTACTTTGAATATAACTGTATTTAATGTATTTGTAATTACTTTGAATATTAACTGTATTAATTGTATTTGTAATTTCTTTGAATATTAACTGTATTTATTGTATTTGTAATTACTTTGACTATTAACTGTATTTAATGTATTTGTAATTACTTTGAATATTAACTATATTTAATGTATTTGTAATTACTTTGAATATTAACTATATTTATTGTATTTGTAATTAGTTTGAATATTGACGGTATTTATTGTATTTGTAATTACTTTGAATATTAACTGTATTTATTGTATTTGTAATTACTTTGAATATTAACTGTATTTATTGTATCTGTAATTAGTTTGAATATTAACTGTCTTTAATGTATTTGTAATTACTTTGAATATTGACTATTGATTGTATTTGTAATTACTTTGAATATTAACTGTGTTTAATGTATTTGTAATTCCTTGAATATTAACTGTATTGATTGTACTTGTAATTACTTTGAATTTTAACTGTATTTCATTTATTTGTAATTACTTTGAATATTAACTGTATTTGTAATTACTTTGAATATTATAACTGTGTTTAATGTATTTGTAATGACTTTGAATATTAACTGTATTTATTGTATTTGTAATTACTTTGAATATTAACTGTACTTAATGTATGGTTATTACTTTGAATGTTAACTTTTTTTTTTTTACTGAATTCTTCAGACATTCGTTGTTTTTTTTGTAAAATCCCTACTAACAGCTGAGCTATCCGAGTAATTGCATTGAAATACCCTTGGAGGTTTCTTGACTCATTATCCATGGTTCGTGTTGTTTTCCCAATGCATTCACCTGGGGATCCTGAACATGTGATGGAGTCTTTATAAAAACTCTCCTCTCTCCTCTCCTACCTTCTCCTCAAGGTTTGGAGGTTGCTTTCTCTAACCGGAGATTTCGTTTGTTTCATTGATTTAGCTCTTTTAACAATCCCTTGATTTCTCCTTTTTACTTTTTTGTGGCTTTATTGTTTCTCCAAACAACAACGCAATGGTGGTGATTGTCAACGGACTGACCGCCCGTGCCACTGACCCACGTGTGCCCTGGGCGCCGCCATGTTAACCACGTGATGTTCCTTGACCTCTCACAATCACGTCCGTTCTCAGTAACTGGGAACGTTCCGTGGATTTATCTTCGCGCTGCTCTTTACGCAGCATTGCGTCACGACGGGTCGCCTCGGGTGTCGTGCTCTTCTGCCGTCTCTGGACGGGGTTCCCCCGACGATTCACATCTCCACAACAAGTAACAACGCAGCAGCCAACGCTCTCCTCGTCCACAACACGATCGCATCACCCAGCTGTTCCGGATTCCTCTTCTTCCTGTGATTG
Source organism: Eptatretus atami (assembly GCA_035128595.1). NCBI lineage: Eukaryota > Metazoa > Chordata > Myxini > Myxiniformes > Myxinidae > Eptatretus > Eptatretus atami. The sequence continues at coordinate 177,809,844 of CM068952.1, forward strand.
TTCCCTCGTCCGATGGATCCCGGTATTCTTTACTGTAGAATCCTTATTGTTCCTCCCGTTTGTGTTTTAATGTAGATTTCAGGTCCAAAGCAGAATTTATACATGGTTTGTTTAATACTTGTTTATCCCTCATCATTGTTTCAATCACAACCTCGATCCAAAACAGGTTTAAGGCCTTTCTCCTTCATTGGGTGATGGACATTCGATGTTGTATTTGATTCCTCTTACAAAAAGGTACAATGTCTCCTCAGACAGTCATGTCCGTGTATCGTCCATCCAAGGAATCTGTTATATGTTATATTATTATACCATTGGAACTATCCACAACACTCAATGGGGTTTTGTTTTCACTTTGATCCCAATCAATCACATTCGTGACGTCACAATCAATCCGAATTCCTGGGTCAGTGGGATTCACCATTGTTAAGAGTAAGTCTCAAAACAAATCATACAAAATGATGAAATCATACAAAATGCAACAAATATTTATTTAAAATATTAAATTTATTTAATCACTTCTCAGGCTGTTTTAAAATTAAATTAACAACAAACATGATATTAAAAGGATGAAAATGAAAGATCTGATCTAAAGGCACAGTCACACCTTGACGTTTTAGCCAGCTTATGCCGATTTTTGGAAAATTTGTGTAAAACGCTGGTACACGTCGAATACGTTATGGGTAAGTTTTGATAACATTGAGAGCACGCTGAAAAACACTGCCATACGTTGTAGAACGCTGGCTTTAAACGTTGTACTTTTCGGTTGTCCTCAAATTTTCCATGCTTGAAATTTTAAGACTTATACCAGCGTATGACTCACACGTTCCGCATAACGCTGGCCATAAGTTGTAGCCACATTACGCGATCGTTGACACACGTCGACACACGTTACTTGTAAGGTATTCATAAGTCGAAAAACGTCAAGGTAATGGTTAGCGTCAGTGTTCCAGACTCCCTGGGGTTTTTTTTTCTTCTTCTTCGGTATGACGGTGATGTCGACACTTCAATTTCTAGTGCGGTTATAATATAATTAAAAGGCTGCCCGCTCAACGATTTAAATCATAACCGCACTAGAAATCGAAGTGTCGACATCACCGTCACACCGAAGAAAAAAAAAAAAAAAACAGGGAGTCTGGAACACTGACGCTAACCATTACCTTGAGTGTTTCGACTTATGAGCACCTTACAAGTAACTTTTGTCGACGTGTGCCAACGTTCGCAATATCGTGCGTACAACTTATTCCCATCGCATGCGGAACGTGTGTCATACGGCAAGTACGTCGTAAAATGTTTAACACCTTTATAATTACAAGACGTACTCCACTTAATACGACGTATGATAGCGTACTTTAGCGTTTTATTCATGCATACCAAACTTACCCATACCGTATTCGACGTGCGCCAGCGTTTTAGACGCATTTTCAGAGGTCGGCATACGCTGGCAAGATCGCCAAGGTGTGACTGCGATGTTGACACCCATTTCTGCGGCGGTTATGATTTGAATTGTTGTGCGGCAGCCTTTTAATCAGCTACGTCACGTCATCGTCGGCGATGCGTGCAGCGCGCTATGCATAAGTTAGACTATCGTTGGGCATAGGTTGGGAAGGCCGACAACAGGCTCAGCATTCGTTGGTATAAGTTAGCTATAACACAACGAAACGTTCTGCGTCCGTTACTAATATGTTATGCATACGACCAACTCGTTATGAATACGTCCGAATCTTTAAAAAAAACATCAAAAGTTCAACGTAAGCCAGCGTTTTACATACATTTTAATACGTTGCCATTGCTGGCTAAAACGTCAAGGTGTGACTGGGCCTTTAGGCTCGAACAACAGCAAAATATTCAGCTTCATGTCCAGAATGAAAGTGTCAGCCTGCCAGATGTTACCTCGACTTAACACCAAGAAGGGGAAAACATGCATCTCAGTTGCAGACCCTCCTGATTCAGGGTCTTTACATCTATATCAGAACTTCCCTTGAGCTAAGCTTGAAGACCAGATGAAGTTGAACATTTGGGGAAATGTCCAGGATACATTTTCGCATCATTTATCAAGACCATCCTGACCAGTGTTGCTTTATTTCTTTATTTTTGGCTTTGTCCTTATTTTGTAATAAATTCAAAGTATTTTCTAAATATGACAAAAGAAAGAGCGCATTAAATGCTGTCAGTTTGTCGTTAACAACTTGTTTTGATTTCGCAAAAGATCTTTATTTTGATTTTCATTTTTTTATTCGCATACCCCAAGGGATGCATGACTGCATCTCACTCGGGCTTCGTTGGTACCTCTCCTTTAAAATTCATTTTCAGCCGATGATTCTTTTAGTTATGAACAGAAATATAGTGAAGACTGGTATAGCTTGTTTAATTACTTTTATTTCCAACTATCTGCCGTTTATATTTGATAATATCCTCAGAGTTTAACCCATCTCGGTAAATTATGAGAGCTATCACCTTCCCCCTCCCCCCCCCTTCCCGCCTTCCGCCTGACTCGCATCACCACACATCCCCATGTGCAATCACTGCATCCTTATCCTTACTACCATGGCCTGTACTCACTGTACCCTCCTCCTACACCTCACCACCTCCTTTACTCGCTGCATACTCACCCCATCCGCCTGCATTTGCTGCACCCTCACCACCCTCACCCTTCCCTCTCCTCTCCCCCGGCTGGCACTTGCTGCATATTCACCTCCACCCCGGTGACTGCTCATCCCACTCATCTGTACTCACTGAACCCACAACCCCCTGACTGCACTCACTGCAACCTTACCCCTGCCTGCAGTTGCTACACATTCAATCTCTCCCCTCCATCCGCATTCGGTATACTCGCGCTCCTCTCACCCATACCTGCACCCATATACAGCCACTTCATGATGACGATGATTCCCAGTTTTTAAAGTATGGGAAGCATGGCTTTTTTTTCTTTCAGGAAGAATGATGACCTCCTTGTATTCTGCCATTGCCTGAATATGAACTATTACACTTCAGAAAAATGACATCAACATTGTCTTTTCCTTGACAGCCCATTCTCATCGGCATTGTAAACATGATCTGGCAAGTACTCCGTGCACACCCAGGCCAACTCCTCCATCAAAGGTGCAGGGTGACCACTTCCAATTTTGCATTTCCTTCCTTCCTGCTCTGAAACTATATGGAGACCAAGATGCATTTTCAAGCAGTTCCATATTCCGATGTTTGCCAATAATGCTTCAGTGTCAGCAACAGTTGAAAAAGCAGCGGAGACTTTTTGATTTTTTTCTTTAACATGAAAATGTGCCTTCGTTTTGGAAGACGTCTTCACAAAAGCAAACACACAACTAGGCAAGGAAGCCCCAAGGTTATAAAACAAAATCGAACCTAATGGTAATACAAGGACTACTTTCAAAGCAATGGCAAGGTACAAGAACATTCTTGTGAATATCTAAATGGATAAACCACTCATTAATTCTGTCCAGGATGATCGGTTTTGCACCTATGATCCCACCTCACCAAAGCTGCCAGAAGAAATATGCTTCGTTTTTGGACAAACACATGGTATGTGAATTTGGCTTCCCAGTGGAAGGTATTCGAGCACTCAAGTCAAATGCAACCAAATGCCATTTGGCCAAATAGAAGTTGAACTGTAATGACACTTGGTAGAGCGCATACCTCTGCCAGGTTGAACAGGTTACGTTTTGTAATTTATATCCCACTGATGGGTCAAATCTAGATTCGAATCGTCACCAAAATCTAATCATTTCATCCTTGTCACACACCAAACCTCTCCACCAAATTTTGTCCGAATCCGTTCACACCTTTTTGAGATATCCTGTTCACAGACAGAAAACAAATGAGAAAGACGTTGTGCAGAGTATGGTACTTGCAAAATCCATAAAACAAATTTGACCATATAAATATAATTGATGGTTGAATTCAGTGGCCTGATATGCAAATCTTCTTCAAATTTCTACTCAATTGGGTGAAAATTGAGGATTTTAGAAATATGACAGATGTTGACCTTTGACCTCAAAATGAATAGGCTTCTTGTTTATGACAAACTCTACCATTTCCTGAAGTTTCGTGAAGATCGGTTTCAAATTGTGACCTGTAGGCAATAAACAAACAGACGGACACACACAATCACAGACCTGACCAACCAATATACTTGCGAATCTTTGATTTCACAAGTACCACATAAACAAACAAATAGACAAACAGGGACGAAAACATAACCTTCAGTGGCAGAGGTAACAACAGTTAGGATCTTAAAGTCTTGGGTTCGAGCCCGAGCTGTGCCAATATTTCACCAGGTGGGTTAACTCAGCCTGTCATTCTGCTGAAGTCAGTAAAATGAGTTACAGCTTGCTGGGATGATCCAGTTGAGCATCCTGTGTAGGAGTGGTGATGTGTCCAGGATTGTGCCCCCCCCCCTAACCAATGAAAGTGCCTTGGGAGCCTGACATACTGGACCTGATGATGTGAGGAGGATCATCCATCATCCAAGTTGAACAACACTAAGCACTAATTCCATTCACCAAAACTCTGTTCATCCTTTGACCCTTTTTGCTCCAACAAAGGGTTAACACTCGAAACATCATCTTTCTTGCTTCCCACAGTGGTTAGTATATCTCAATCAACCACTCTTGATTTCATCAATTTTTTAGCTACCTCGAACATAGTTCCAGGGAGCTTGTGGGATGGCACATCGTCCGTCTGTCCGTCCGTTTATAAAACACTTGCAACTTCTCTGAAACTACACACAATGATTTGATGAAACTTGACCACAACTTTCATCACCCCGATGTACTAAAGTTTGTTTACGACAAAAAAAAATATACGGGGGGTTTCCCCCCAAAATATGTACTTGCTTTCTTCTCCGAAACACACACATCTCGATGAAACTTAACCACAACCTTCATCACCCGTGATGTACCAAACTTTATTCACGCTAACTTAAGAAACGGGTCTGAGAGGGTTTCCCGGGGGGGTGGGTGGGTAGGTATGGGAGCATGTGCCAGAGAAGCACGTCGCTGCGTCCACTTTCCGCGGTACTCCAGGGGCCTCCGTCTGGCATCCCCAAGGCAGATGCCTGGCCCATCCCATCTCCTTGAGATGCCGATAACCTGCTGCAACCACGAGGCATGTGGTCGGTCCATTGGCCTCCTCCACTCACGAGACTCCCTGCTGAGAGAATCTGGTGAGCAGGATCAGCGTCAGGAAACGAGCCACATGTCCATACACCGCAGCTGATGCTCACGGACGATGCAGTAACAATCTCATTTGAGTCTCTCTCAGCAACCGCTCGTTGGACACAAAGTCCGACCAGCGATCGCCAAGGATTCTCGAAGAGACCTGGTACCAAAGGAATTAGTCTCCATCTCAGATCCTTGGTCAGAGTCCAAGTCTCGCATCATAGAGCAAGACTGGAAGCAGCAAGGACCTGAAGACTCGGACTTTCTTCCTCCCGCACAGTACCGGCAGCGCCACTCCCCATTACCAGTGAATCCATGACTCCCCAGGCCTGACCCGGACCGTCTATTGACCTCTGACTCACAGCCAGCGAGACATGAATATCACTGCCGAGGTAAGTGAATCTCTCCACGACCTCAACATCCTCACCACAAACATGGGGGGGGGGGGGGGGGTTGTTTTCCTGAGTTGTGTTTTAAATATAATGTGTTTGTAGCAGAAAAAAACATTTATATTTCTTGACATCTGGATAACAAATTTTGTTTTGCCAATTGGTGAATCTGTTTTTTTTTGGTAATAAACATGAATGTAATGAACTGCCTGTTGCAGCTGATCATGTAAAGGAGCAGTGAGAAGGTGGGAGGAATTTGAAATCCTGAGGATCAAAATAGAGAACGTGATTCTGATGTTTCTGAAGAGGTGGGAAGAGACCTGGATGATGGTAAGTTGTGGAATTATGCTAAAATACTCAATTTGGGTGTCCATCTGTCTGTCTTTTTGACCGTGATACATTCGGTCGTTAATTATCATTCTCAACCAAACTTGACAGGAGGACTTAAGGGAAGGGGGACAAATTAAGTAGCTACAACCTCCACACGACGATGGAGGTTGTAGCACTTCATTTGCTCCCTCCCCAAGGGGGTTTTGCGCCTTGGGTGAAATCCGTGTTAAAGGGGAACCCAAACACAATTTTTTTTTCCCAATCTGAACGTGTCGAAAAAACCGTCGAGTGTCAATTTTCGATTTCGCCAATGACGTCACATGTGGAAGCCACTTTAATCAAACGGCAGTGCACGTGGAAAAACAGTGCATGTCGAGCTCGGATTCCGATACTGTTTCCACTCTCAATGGTAACTCTGAAGGTTCTTATTATGTTGAAAGTGATCAATGGGATTTTGAAGAAACTATTTGAGATAAAATTAGTAATGGAAACGCATTCAGGGGAATTGTGGAGCCGTATCGTTTAGACGCTTTGCACAAGCGATTCAGAGGAAGAAGGATCAGGCCACGAGGATTAGTGTTCATGAAGATGAAAACGCTGGTCACATGATCACTTCTGCTCGATAGGGTTTGATTTTTCCATTCATTTCACACGATTTTGTAAGGGAGGGATTTTATATTTGATAATTTAGTTTATATATTACTCAAGCAGAAATGCCCATCATCGCTGAGAGCGCGGAAAATTGGTGCTGAATGCTTGGCCTACCGTCGCAGGCTGACCAGGTATCTGGTATGTTACGGATCGTCCTGTTCATCTTTTTCTCGGACACCATTTGTGCCCATGCCGTGTCCCACCGTCATGTCCGTGGAGGTGTTGATGTTTCTCGACAGTGGATGGTGGAGGGCGGGGGAGAGCAATGGTGGTGGTAGGTATTGTGGGGTGATAGTTGTGGTGGGGGATGGTGGAGGGGGTGTGATGGTGGAGGGGGGGACCTTGAAAGTTTTAACCTCCGAGGTCAAATCCTCTCAGAGGAGGAGATGATACATACATACATACTTTCTCCCACTTAAATAGATGTTCGTTCGTTTGATTTACAGAAATTTGTGTTGATAATAGATAATTATTTTCGTGATCTTGTGGTACATGCCGGGCAATGGAAACGGGTGTTTGATTCGCAACTCTATCGTTTGTGTATATGTGACGGTAAACGTGGCTAGAGATGGTTTAACAGTTTTGAGTGACAGCTGTTTCTTCAGTTGATCATGGGTATGGGCATTCCTCTCTCAATGTGGCGGATAAACCACAAGATCTCGCCATCTCGTTGTTTCATAACGTGCTCTGTACATGTTTTGTAGGCTTGATACCACCTTGGGTATTTCGGACAAATTTCTTCCAATTCGGATTTTGGGGCTTGATTATGCCGAGAGCAAGCGCGGTCGATGGGGAAAGAGACAACGAACGGGTTTACATTCACACAGGACATTTATTTATAACGACACGTAAGCACGTAAGCAGTCTGCAATGAATGGGGAAAGGGGAAACAACAGCAGGTAAAAGCGCTAGCAGAACCGTCTTGATTATTATTTATAAGCATTACACGTTCTACTTGACGGGACATGGCACCACAACATTTCACACAAAATAAAAGCAAAGAAGACCCCCTCAAAGGCAAGGGAGTCAGACTGGACCCGTAGGCTTTATTTCCAAGGCCTGGTTGACCGAAGGACTCCAGAGTCCCACAGGTTACTCCACCCTCGTGGTGACTTGGTGGGCGACCCTCGATGGAACCCTGTCGAGCACTCCACGACTGACTTCTCCCACCCAGACCGAGACCTTCCACTGACCGACCACAACCAACTCCCTTCGCTTCTCGACTCGTTCTCTCCACGCAGCTCTCTACGCGGCTCCACATCGCCATTTTTATTCACCAAAAAACCTCTCCCGCCCCCTCCCCTCAGCGGGCCCGCGGGGAGAAGAATCTGCTGCCCTGGCCCAAGGGGGTGCGGCGCGGGCCAATTTTTTTCGCCCAAAAAATGCCCCACCCTACATTACCTTTTGACCCCTGGTCAATCTGCCCTTCCCGCGTCCCGAAAAGCGTGGGAAAGCAGGAGGGAAAATCCCATGCGTGGTGTTGGAGCTCCTTTTCTTTCTCCATGGCAAGATGGTTTTTTTAGCGGAGAGGCGTTGTAGCGTGGTGTGGAGAAGGTGATTGTGGTGTGGTTGTTGTAATGGTGGCGTGGTTGTCGTTTGTGTGGTGGTCGTGAGGGTGGTGTGGTTGGGTGCTTGTTAAAAGAGTGTTGTGGTGTGGTTGGGTCGCAGAAATAAACGATAGCAAAAGAAATAATGGCTAACTCAAAGATCAACAGCCCCTGTCCACACGAATAATTTCCTTTCGACAACGGTGGGAAATCTAACTGAACACACACTTAGCGATATACTGATCTTGGGGCTATCCTTTATGGTGCTCTGCGAATTTCCACAGGCCGTACAATATATTATATATAATATATATATAGTATATATATATATATATTATATATTATATTATATATATATATATATATATTAATATTTGTGGAAAATTAAAATTATTTGCCGTTTTTGAGTTGATACACCTGCACATGCACCCGGTACAAGTAGAATCTGCATCGACTCCCAGGTGTGACGTCAAGGCTAATCGAATACACGAAGAGTTTGATTTTTTTAATCGCAAATTTCTACTTTAAAATTTGGAAATTGGAAAAAGACTCTCATATCTATGTTGTTAGTGTATCAGAGATAGATTGGTGTTGAGGTGTTCGCGAGCGTTTTGGTTCCCTTTAAGGTGTATATCCGTGTTAATGTAGCTAATCGTGTTTTCATGGTCCTTCTCATTACAAAAGTACTAGCATCGTTTGAAGACAAAGTCTTCGATATCCCGCCATAGTAATGAGGATTAACAAACTTGTATTCCCTAAGCGTGTGCATAATTGTTACGAATTTTCCACCGGCCCAGCGTGCGAACGACCGCTTTTCACTAATAGGCAGCCGCACGCCCACCGGACGAGCAATTCGTTCACGACTTTCTGGAACAACGCCAGAAAACCAGTCACGGTGTGTTCTTAACCCACACGGCCTAGTCCGTCTTCTACCCGCTGCGCAACCGTGGTCAATCGCTGAATATCGATTACCTAAGTATTTCACAGCGGGTAACTACCGAGAGACTGTACCTCGCGAAAGCCTGCTTAGACCGAAACTGCTAGCGGTTCGTCCATTCTGGGATAACCGAGTGGGGTAATTATCGCCAGACCTCCCGAGCCCGATTCTTTTATCGTATTTCAAAAACCACTACCATTCGAAATGCCATACGGCGGTTCAATATGGGAAAATGAACACGACGACGGGTTCACATTCAACTAAGAACATTTATTTAACACACAATGCACATATACAGCCATGCAGGTATGCAAAACATCGCATGCAGTCATGCAACCAACAAGCCATGCGCGGGACGGGACAAAACACAGAGCACAGGACAAGAAGTTACCAACCGTCTATTACTTATTGTCATTGTACACTTAATCAGCTTTCTACTTAGCGGTGGAACGGTGCCACAACATTCTTTCAAAAGAAAAGCAAGAAAGACCCCTCCATAGACAAGGGAGTCAGACTGGGCCCGTGGGCCTTTATAACGTGGGGCCTTTGGTGCGAAAGGGCCCCACGAGACTTTGCCGGTTACCTGCAACCCATCGTGGTGCCTTGATGGGCGAGTCGTGACGTCCGTCGCCACGGCAGCTTAGCGTAGCCGCGGTTTTTGAGCTCGGGCCTTGTCGCGTGGCAGGCCGGCTCTCTCCGCTCTCTCCCACACGAACGCGCAGGTTCGCGCGAGACACAGCAGAGCGGCGCCTCCAGCCCGCGTCTCCTTCGCGACGCCCGACCTCACCGACTGACTGTTCCAAGCTCCCGACTCTGACACGAGCCCAGACCTCCACACAGCTCTTGGCTTCTCCAGACTCCTCCGAACTCCGACAGACCACACTCCGGCACCCCGACAGAGATCGGTTTCTCCCAGCAGCTTCCTCTCTTACGACACACACACACTGCTGCGTTCAGCGCTCGCTTTTGGTCCCCCCCTCCTTGCCCGCCTTCCTTCCAGCTCCTGCGGGAAACTCAGAAGGGGGGCGTTCTCCTCGTGGGTCGGGGTTTTTCGTAGCAATCATCCTGGTAGCACTTCTCTATTCTCCCTCCACTCGCCCTCCCCGTCCCAAAGCGCGGGAAAGTAAGAGAAATCCAGTGCGTTATCGGAACGCCTTTCTCTTTCTCCCATGGCAGAGACGGTTTCGATGCGGATAGGGTTGTGGTGGGTGTGGGAGAAGGTGATTGGTGGTGTGGTTGTTGTTAATGGTGGCGTGGTTTGCGTTGGGGTGGTGGTCGGAGGGTGGTTGTTGGTTTGGTGCTTGTAAAAAGGTGGTTGGTGGTGTGGTTGGTCCAAAATAACGATATGCAAAGATACGGCTTAACTCAAAGATCAGCGCCTGTCCACACGAATAATCCCTTTAGACAACGGTGGGGAAATCTAACTGTAGACACACTTAGCGTATAAACTGAACTGGGAATATCCTTTATGGTGTGCTGTGAATTTCCACAGCCGTAAACATAATGTATGTTAAAAGTATTCCCCTGATCTGACAGCCGTTCTGGAGAAGAAGATGTTGAAGGTTTTAGGGTAAATTCATATGGGCCACCAAACCATGTGACTATCAATTAGAAATGAACAAACTTCTGAAAGATGTCTTGGGGAAAGTGTGTGTGAAATTTTGCTCATCTGTCAGCCGTTCTGGGAGAGCAGATTTTTAATTTTAATTAATTTTCATCCAAGATGGCTGACGAACCATGGACCTATGACACATAAATTTAATTCTGCCTCCAATCTTCCAGTGGAATATCTGGTGTGAAGTTTCGTGTTAATCGAAGGAGGTGTGTTTTTTTATCCAAGATGGCGCCAAACCATGTGACTTGTGGACGTCATAATTTTTACCATGTAATGCAGATATGATGGAAAATGATAGTTGCAAATTTTCAATTCGTTAGGTTATGTGATCCAAGAGCAAACATTATTTAATAATTTTTCTTGAATCCAAATGGTGCAAACCATGGTGCCTATCAATTAGAAATATATAAAGTTCACCACTTGCTTGATATGTTAATATCAAATTTGTAATATCTTCTTGAGGGGATTTGGTAGTTAACTCGGAAACGAAATGTGACGGTTGCCGGATAATTTTGCTGATAAAGACATCTATCTGAGAGCTGGCCGCTTGCAAGACCCATTAATGGATGATATTAAGGGCCGCTACTCAACCATACTGCATATGTTACTTTTATGCTTCGCTTGGAACACTCATTTGGAACCATTGAATCAATTTGATAGCATTTGTGGCTGCATTATGATGGGGTGTTTTCACATTTAATGTATTAATCGGCTCGCATTGTCAGGGGCTGCAATTTTGGCCGTCAGGGCTGCAATTGTAGGCAACAGGGCCGCTAGTGGCTTGCGGGTCGTGCAATGAACAGAACAGGGCGCTAAGATTTAAGCCAGACCAGCAGGCTTTTAACAGCTCGATGCATATGATAACAGTCGGTTGAGACAAGATAAATGGTATCTTACCTCAAAAGGTAGTTCATTGCCTGAGCAAGGAAGAAGCTGTCAACATCCAATGCTGAGGAACTAAGATTTTGCAGATTATGCCATCCTGTTTGTACTTTTTCCTTCCCTATTTGCCAAGGCAAATCACACCCTGTTGTAGTGTCACTCTCTGCCGAGCTTCAAAACGCAAACTGTGCAACTGGCATTTACATTGACAAAAACGTTTTTTATGCGAAAAGGTCAGATGCTCTGATCTTACCCATTCCTCAAGGCCCACCTGGAAATTCTCAAACTT
>CM068952.1:177831824-177845049 GCA_035128595.1 Eptatretus atami
AGCAATGGCAACGTATTAAAATGTATGTAAAACGCTGGCTTACGTTGAACTTTTGATGTTTTTTTTAAAGATCGGACGTATTCATAACGAGTTGGTCGTATGCATAACATATTAGTACGGACGCAGAACGTTTCGTTGTGTTATAGCTAACTTATACCAACGAATGCTGAGCCTGTTGTCGCCTTCCCAACCTATGCCCAACGATAGTCTAACTTATGCATAGCGCGCTGCACGCATCGCCGCGATGACGTGACGTAGCTGATTAAAAGGCTGCCGCACAACAATTCAAATCATAACCGCCGCAGAAATGGGTGTCAACATCGCAGTCACACCTTGGCGATCTTGCCAGCGTATGCCGACCTCTGAAAAATGCGTCTAAAACGCTGGCGCACGTCGAATACGGTATGGGTAAGTTTGGTATGCATGAATAAAACGCTAAAGTACGCTATCATACGTCGTATTAAGTGGAGTACGTCTTGTAATTATAAAGGTGTTAAACATTTTACGACGTACTTGCCGTATGACACACGTTCCGCATGCGATGGGAATAAGTTGTACGCACGATATGCGAACGTTGGCACACGTCGAAAAAAGTTACTTGTAAGGTGCTCATAAGTCGAAACACTCAAGGTAATGGTTAGCGTCAGTGTTCCAGACTCCCTGTTTTTTTTTTTTTTTCTTCGGTGTGACGGTGATGTCGACACTTCGATTTCTAGTGCGGTTATGATTTAAATCGTTGAGCGGCAGCCTTTTAATTATATTATAACCGCACTAGAAATTGAAGTGTCGACATCACCGTCATACCGAAGAAGAAGAAAAAAAAACCCCAGGGAGTCTGGAACACTGACGCTAACCATTACCTTGACGTTTTTCGACTTATGAATACCTTACAAGTAACGTGTGTCGACGTGTGTCAACGATCGCGTAATGTGGCTACAACTTATGGCCAGCGTTATGCGGAACGTGTGAGTCATACGCTGGTATAAGTCTTAAAATTTCAAGCATGGAAAATTTGAGGACAACCGAAAAGTACAACGTTTAAAGCCAGCGTTCTACAACGTATGGCAGTGTTTTTCAGCGTGCTCTCAATGTTATCAAAACTTACCCATAACGTATTCGACGTGTACCAGCGTTTTACACAAATTTTCCAAAAATCGGCATAAGCTGGCTAAAACGTCAAGGTGTGACTGTGCCTTTAGATCAGATCTTTCATTTTCATCCTTTTAATATCATGTTTGTTGTTAATTTAATTTTAAAACAGCCTGAGAAGTGATTAAATAAATTTAATATTTTAAATAAATATTTGTTGCATTTTGTATGATTTCATCATTTTGTATGATTTGTTTTGAGACTTACTCTTAACAATGGTGAATCCCACTGACCCAGGAATTCGGATTGATTGTGACGTCACGAATGTGATTGATTGGGATCAAAGTGAAAACAAAAACCCCATTGAGTGTTGTGGATAGTTCCAATGGTATAATAATATACATATAACAGATTCCTTGGATGGACGATACACGGACATGACTGTCTGAGGAGACATTGTACCTTTTTGTAAGAGGAATCAAATACAACATCGAATGTCCATCACCCAATGAAGGAGAAAGGCCTTAAACCTGTTTTGGATCGAGGTTGTGATTGAAACAATGATGAGGGATAAACAAGTATTAAACAAACAATGTATAAATTCTGCTTTGGACCTGAAATCTACATTAAAACACAAACGGGAGGAACAATAAGGATTCTACAGTAAAGAATACCGGGATCCATCGGACGAGGGAACAATCACAGGAAGAAGAGGAATCCGGAACAGCTGGGTGATGCGATCGTGTTGTGGACGAGGAGAGCGTTGGCTGCTGCGTTGTTACTTGTTGTGGAGATGTGAATCGTCGGGGGAACCCCGTCCAGAGACGGCAGAAGAGCACGACACCCGAGGCGACCCGTCGTGACGCAATGCTGCGTAAAGAGCAGCGCGAAGATAAATCCACGGAACGTTCCCAGTTACTGAGAACGGACGTGATTGTGAGAGGTCAAGGAACATCACGTGGTTAACATGGCGGCGCCCAGGGCACACGTGGGTCAGTGGCAGGGCGGTCAGTCCGTTGACAATCACCACCATTGCGTTGTTGTTTGGAGAAACAATAAAGCCACAAAAAAGTAAAAAGAAAAATCAAGGGATTGTTAAAAGAGCTAAATCAATGAAACAAACGAAATCTCCGGTTAGAGAAAGCAACCTCCAAACCGTTGAGGAGAAGGTAGGAGAGGAGAGAGGAGAGTTTTTATAAAGACTCCATCACATGTTCAGGATCCCCAGGTGAATGCATTGGGAAAACAACACGAACCATGGGATAATGAGTCAAGAAACCTCCAAGGGTATTTCAATGCAATTACTCGGATAGTCAGCTGTTAGTAGGGATTTTACAAAAAAAACAACGAATGTCTGAAGAATTCAGTAAAAAAAAAAAAGTTAACATTCAAAGTAATAACCATACATTAAGTACAGTTAATATTCAAAGTAATTACAAATACAATAAATACAGTTAATATTCAAAGTCATTACAAATACATTAAACACAGTTATAATATTCAAAGTAATTACAAATACAGTTAATATTCAAAGTAATTACAAATAAATGAAATACAGTTAAAATTCAAAGTAATTACAAGTACAATCAATACAGTTAATATTCAAGGTAATTACAAATACATTAAACACAGTTAATATTCAAAGTAATTACAAATACAATCAATAGTCAATATTCAAAGTAATTACAAATACATTAAAGACAGTTAATATTCAAACTAATTACAGATACAATAAATACAGTTAATATTCAAAGTAATTACAAATACAATAAATACAGTTAATATTCAAAGTAATTACAAATACAATAAATACCGTCAATATTCAAACTAATTACAAATACAATAAATATAGTTAATATTCAAAGTAATTACAAATACATTAAATATAGTTAATATTCAAAGTAATTACAAATACATTAAATACAGTTAATAGTCAAAGTAATTACAAATACAATAAATACAGTTAATATTCAAAGAAATTACAAATACAATTAATACAGTTAATATTCAAAGTAATTACAAATACATTAAATACAGTTAATATTCAAAGTAATTACAAATCAAATAAATACAGTTAATATTCAAATAAATTACAAATACAATAAATACAGTTAATATTCAAAGTAATTACAAATACATTAAATACAGTTAATATTCAAACTAATTAAGAATACAATAAATACAGTTGATATTCAAAGAAATTACAAATACAATAATACAGTCAA
Source organism: Eptatretus atami (assembly GCA_035128595.1). NCBI lineage: Eukaryota > Metazoa > Chordata > Myxini > Myxiniformes > Myxinidae > Eptatretus > Eptatretus atami. The sequence goes on from CM068952.1 coordinate 177,835,139, forward strand.
TATTCAAAGTAATTAAAATACATTAAACATAGTTAATATTCAAAGTAATTACAAATACATGAAATACAGTTAATATTCAAAGAAATTACAAATACAATAAATACAGTTAATATTCAAAGTAATTACAAATACATTAAACATAGTTAATATTCAAAGAAATTACAATACATGAAATAGTTAATATTCAAAGAAATTACAAAAACAATAAATAGTTAATATTCAAAGTAATTACAAATACAATAAATACAATTAATATTCAAAGTAATTACAAATACATGAAATAGTTAATATTCAAAGTAATTACAAATACAGTGAATTCAGTTAATATTCAAAGTAATTACAATACATTAAATACAGTTAATATTCAAAGTAATTACAATACATTAAATACAGTTAATATTCAAAGTAATTACAAATATAATAAATACAGTTAATATTCAAAGTAATTACAAATATAATAAATAGTAAATATTCAAAGTAATTACAAATACAATAAATACAATTAATATTCAAAGTAATTACAAATACATGAAATAGTTAATATTCAAAGAAATTACAAATACAATAAATACAGTTAATATTCAAAGTAATTACAAATACATTAAACATAGTTAATATTCAAAGTAATTACAAATACATGAAATACAGTTAATATTCAAAGAAATTACAAATACAATAAATACAGTTAATATTCAAAGTAATTACAAATACATGAAATACAGTTAATATTCAAAGTAATTACAAATACATTGAATGCAGTTAATATTCAAAGTAATTACAATACATTAAATACAGTTAATATTCAAAGTAATTACAAATATAATAAATACAGTTAATATTCAAAGTAATTACAAATACAATAAAATACAGTTAATATTCAAACAAATTACAAATACATTAAATATAGTTAATATTCAAAGTAATTACAAATACATTAAATACAGTTAATATTCAAAGTAATTAAAAATACATTAAACACAGTTAATATTCAAAGTAATTGCAATACAATAAATACAGTAAATATTCAAAGTAATTACAATACATTAAATACAGTTAATATTAAAAGTAATTACAAGTACAGTTCATTCAGTGCAGTTAATATTCAAAGTAATTACAAATACATTGCATACAGTTAATATTCAAATTAATGACAATACATTAAGTACAGTTAATATAAAAAGTAATTTCAAGTACATTCAGTCCACTTAATATTTGAAGTAATTTCAATGCATTAAGTACAGTTAATATTCAAAGTAATGACAATACATTAAGGACAGTTAATATCCAAAGTAATTACAAGTACATTCAGTCCCGTATCTATAAGATAGCCATTTGTCTGTGTCGCCATTTTTCTCAGAGATGGCTGACCAAATCTTCATCAAACTTTCAGAGGTTCATCAGCGAGTTTCCAGGGGGGTTTTAGGCAAAAAACAAACAAAAAAAACAAGTGCAGTGCAAGTAATTACAAGAGCAGTGAAGGACACTCTAACCTTTAAGGATAAATGATAATAATCGATTAAGTATTGAACGATAACAATGGGAGGATACAATTAATCCAAACTTTAAGCAAAAACAAGTCCGACCAGAGAGATCAAAACCTTATTGTTAATCTAGAATGGAGACCTCGTCTTAATAGTGAATGCTCATGTCGTTTTGGGATGGGTCACAGCATAACGTAAAAAAACATTCCACCGTTTGAAACATGGTGAAGTTGACCTTTTGGGTAATTACTTGCTCTTTTTCTCCGACGAAGGGTTAACACCTGAAACGTCAGCTTCTCATTGTTTCCCACAGCAGTTATAATCTCTTAATCTTCGTGGAGACTTCAACTTAGCTTTCAATTTTTTGTTTTTGTATACACAGTCAAGGCTTGTGGAAGAGCTACTGTAGTACTAATATACTGAATGGATCAGGACAAAACAGGACAAAATGAATAGTTGAGAGAGGGGAAAAACACTTAAAGAGAGGGGGAAACATAACAGCAGAGCTGAAAGCCAAGATAGGAGTTGGCGGACAAACAATGGTGTGGGGAGAAATGGGGGCAGAAGAGGAGGTGTGGGACAGACAAGATGGATACAGAAGAAAACTCTCAGGAGGGAAACTGGAAATTTTGAATGAGGAAGTTTTGGAGTGAGATGAGAGAGGGTTAACGAGGGTAGAAAAGGTCATGGTTTTGGATTGGGGATGATCTGAGAAGGTGGCGAACAGCTGTCTTGAAGACCTGGAGGGAAGAATGAGATTGAAAAGAATGTAGAAGTTGGTTCCACAGGTGGGAAAAAACAAAGAGGAACAAATGAGATAGTCCATTATTCATCTTTCTTGTTGCAAAAAAAAGATCATCTCTTTTGACCTGAGGATTCCTTTCTGGAGCTTTAGACGACTAATCCTGGCAACACATTGGAGGGGTCACAAAAATTATATGCAATCTCGTTACTTCTGCGAAGGAAGGTGGACAGAGGTTATGTATTCACCGCTTTTGTTTGTCTATGAAGGAAATCTGAAGTTATGGACAGATTTGGATGATCTGGACAACTTGGTGGGAGAGGTTGAAACCTGGGGGCTCCTCGTGGGACCACTAACATGTTCTTATAAGCCTGGTGTTGGCTTCGTGGCAAGGGTGGCTGACTGGGATCTTAGGGTCCTGAGTTTGATCCCCGTTGGCTGCTGAATTAACACCAGGTGGGGTTGACTCAGCCTGACATCCTTCTGAGGTCAGCGAAATGAGGACCAGTGTACTGGTATAGGGGCACAGCATCAATGGCACAGCTGCACCACAACAACATGATAGCTACCTGGCATACAAGCTGCCAGACACAGGAAGAAGATGTTCTTTTTTGATGTTGGTGTTTGTTCACAATGTTCTTTGATGTCAAAACCTGCATTGCTCATCGTCTTAGCACAAACCCATCCATATTGGTTTGGTCAGCAGTAAAATAAAGAGGGGGTGAAGGGCTTCAGGGAACTTTGTAAAGAAACAAGGAGTGCTCCAGATGGCATCAACAGTGCAACCGGATATAGAATTTATTAAAAGTGATTCTTCACCATTGAGAGATGGCTGACAGGATACCCGAGAGGTATGCATACTCGCTCTCAGCTATCTCGCCTGGGTTCGAATCCCAACCCAGCTATAAACAGTCATCCTGGTGATTCACAGGCAAGGCGATTCATCAATGTGTGTGCTGTCCATCGGATGGACGTTAAACTGGGCATCCCACTGCCAGCATTCATTGGTGACGTTAAAGATCACATGATGTTCTTCACGAAGAGGAGGTGAGCTATCACCGGCACAATAGCCAAATTCCAAATTCCCTGCCTAACTCGTCGAATGTCAGGCCTGGCCAGCCGGTTCATGAAGACTCGGGCCAAGCTTCCCCCGGCCAACCCCACAATAAAGTGGGATAATGGTGGCCATGAAAGAGGGACATTTTTAGAAGAGGAAGAAGAATCCCTTTCCTTGAAGGACTGGTTAAAATTCATTTCACCTTAAATAATAAAAACAATGAACTTATTCATTTTATAACTTTATGATGTAAACATTAATGAGTAATAAAATAATTATGCACAAATAAATGAATTTATTAATTTAAACCCAAAATGACCTTCACTTTGTACATTTCATAAAATAAACTATCATCACAAACTGAACAAAATCATCACAATGAGCAAAATCGAACGGAATCACCAACATGGTTATAAACCCCAATAGCGGGGTTAACGGGGTCCATGAAGTTCCCCTTGAACACATGCAGAACCCGCGAGTCCCCAAAACACCTCAACTCTCCCGCCTCGCATTCCAAGAAGAACCCAAACCGTTCAGGATCCCCCGGCACAGTGAGGAGGGTCCGTTCATCGTTTGTGCGTATTGGGTCGTATAGCTTGCTGTATACACCTAGGATTGTTCACGGGGATTAAGGTTGTGTGCAGAATCGGGAGTCGCTTTCAACTCGATGGGGAGTCATCGTTGGAAGGAGAGGGAAGACACCTTAAATTGGAGGGAATTCTGAATCCCTGGTTGCTTACAAGAATATTAACAACCAATACTTTCAGCATTGGCACAATCGATGAACGGACCCTCATCAATGTGGGGCGGGGAATCCTGACGGTTTGGGTCTTTTCTTGGAATGCGAGGCGGGAGAGTTGAGGTGTTTTGGGATCCGGCGGGTTTTCTGCCATGTGTTAAGGGGAACATGGACCCCGTTACGCTATGGGGTTTATCCATGTTGGGTGGATTCCGTTTGGATTTTGCCCATTGTGATGATTTTGTCGTTTGTGAATGAATGTTATTTCATGAATGTCAAGTGAGGTCATTTTTGGTTTAATTAATAATTATTTATTTGTGCATAATTATTTATTACTCCATTAATGTTACATCATAAAGTCTTAATAAAATGAATAAGTTCATTGTTTTTATATTTAAGGTGAATGAATTAACCAGTCCTTCCAAGAAAGGGATTCTTTCTTTCCTCTTCTAAAAAGTCCTCTTTCCAATGGCCACCATAAATCCACCTTTATTGTGGGGGTTGGCCGGGGGAAAGCTTGGCCGAGTCTTCATGACGGCTTGGCCAGGCCTGACATCGACCAGTTAGGGCAGGAATTTGGAATTTGGCTATGGTGCCGGTATAGCTCCCCTCTTCGGAAGAACATCAAATGTGATCCTTTAACGTCACATGAATGCTGGCAGATGGGATGCCCAGTTTAACGTCATCCGATGGACAGCAACACACATTGATGAATCGCCTTGCTGTGATCCAGATACTGTTATATAGCTGGTTGGGATTCGAACCCAGGCGAGATAGCTGAGAGCGAGTATGCATACCTCTCGGTATTCCTGTCAGCCATCTCTCAATGGTGAAGAATCACTTTTAATAAATTTCTATAAATCCGGTTGCACTGTTGATGCCATCTGGAAGCACTCCTTGTTTCTTACAAAAGTTCCTGAAGCCCTTCACCCTTTTATTTTACTGCTGACGCAAACCAATATGGATGGGTTTGTGCTAAGACGATGAGCCAATTGCAGGTTTGACATCAAAGAACATTGTGAACAACCCAACATCAGGCATCTTCTTCACCTTTGTTGTCTGGCAGGCTTGATTGGCGGTAGTATCAGTTGTTGTGGTGGGCAGCCTGTGCCAATTGTGCTGTGCCCCTATACAGTAAACTGTCCTCAATTGCTGACCTCAGATAGGATGTCAGGTGAGTATCCCACTGGTGTTAATTCAGCAGCCCGGGGATCACTCAGGAACCTAAAGATCCCAATCAGCCACCCTTGCCACGAAGCAACCCAGCTTATAGAACATGTTTAGTGTCCCAGAGAGCCCCAGGTTTCAACCTTCTCCCCAAGTTGTTCGATATCCAATCTGTCATACTTCAGTTTCCTGCTCATAGACAACAAAGCGTGAATACATAACCTCTGTCCCCTCTTCGCAGAAGTAGAGATTGCATATATTTTTGTGACCCCCCAATGTTTGGCCAGGATTTAGTCGTTAAAGCTCAGAAAGGAATCCTCAGGTCAAAAGAGATGATCTTTTTTTTGCAACAAAAAAGATGAATAATGGACTATCTCATTTGTTCCTCTTTGTTTCCCACCTGTGGAACAAATTCTACATTCTTTTCAATCTCATTCTTCCTCCAGGTCTTTCAAGACAGCTGGTTCGCCACCGTCTTCAGATCAATCCCCAATCCAAACCATGACCTTTTCTACCCTCGTTCCTTCTCATCTCACTCCAAACTACTCATTCCAAAATTTCCAGTTTTCCCTCTGAGAGTTTTTCTGTATCCTCTTGTTGTCCCAACCTCCTTTCCTGCCCCCATTTCTCCCACAACCATTGTTTGTCCGCCAACTCCTATCTTGGCTTTCAGCTCTGCTGTTATGTTTCCTCTCTTTCAAAGTGTTTTTCCCCTCTCTCAACTATTCATTTTGTCCTGTTTTGTCCTGATCCATTCAGTATATTAGTACTAAGTCACTCTTCACAAGCCTTGACTGTGTATACAAAAACAAAAATTGAAAGCTAAAGTTGAGTCTCACGAAGATTAGAAGATTATAACTGCTGTGGGAACAATGAGAAGCTGACGTTCAGGTGTTACCTTCGGTCGGAGAAAAAGAGCAAGTATTACCCAAAAGGTCACTTCACCATGTTTCAAACGTGTGGCTAAAACGTCAAGGTGTGACTGGGCCTTTAGGCTCGAACAACAGCAAAATATTCAGCTTCATGTCCAGAATGAAAGTGTCAGCCTGCCAGATGTTACCTCGACTTAACACCAAGAAGGGGAAAACATGCATCTCAGTTGCAGACCCTCCTGATTCAGGGTCTTTACATCTATATCAGAACTTCCCTTGAGCTAAGCTTGAAGACCAGATGAAGTTGAACATTTGGGGAAATGTCCAGGATACATTTTCGCATCATTTATCAAGACCATCCTGACCAGTGTTGCTTTATTTCTTTATTTTTGGCTTTGTCCTTATTTTGTAATAAATTCAAAGTATTTTCTAAATATGACAAAAGAAAGAGCGCATTAAATGCTGTCAGTTTGTCGTTAACAACTTGTTTTGATTTCGCAAAAGATCTTTATTTTGATTTTCATTTTTTTATTCGCATACCCCAAGGGATGCATGACTGCATCCTCACTCGGGCTTCGTTGGTACCTCTCCTTTAAAATTCATTTTCAGCCGATGATTCTTTTAGTTATGAACAGATATAGCGAGACTGTGGTATAGCTTGTTTAATTACTTTTATTTCCAACTATCTGCCGTTTATATTTGATAATATCCTCAGAGTTTAACCCATCTCGGTAAATTATGAGAGCTATCACTTCCCCTCCCCCCCTTCCCCGCCTGCACTCGCATCACCACACATCCCCATGTGCAATCACTGCATCCTTATCCTTACTACCATGGCCTGTACTCACTGTACCCTCCTCCTACACCCTCACCACCTCCTTTACTCGCTGCATACTCACCCCATCCCGCCTGCATTTGCTGCACCCTCACCACCCTCACCCTTCCCTCTCCTCTCCCCCGGCTGGCACTTGCTGCATATTCACCTCCACCCCGGTGACTGCTCATCCCACTCATCTGTACTCACTGAACCCACAACCCCCTGACTGCACTCACTGCAACCTTACCCCTGCCTGCAGTTGCTACACATTCAACTCTCCCCCTCCATCCGCATTCGGTATACTCGCCTCCTCTCACCCATACCTGCACCCATATACAGCCACTTCATGATGACGATGATTCCCAGTTTTTAAAGTATGGGAAGCATGGCTTTTTTTCTTTCAGGAAGAATGATGACCTCCTTGTATTCTGCCATTGCCTGAATATGAACTATTACACTTCAGAAAAATGACATCAACATTGTCTTTTCCTTGACAGCCCATTCTCATCGGCATTGTAAACATGATCTGGCAAGTACTCCGTGCACACCCAGGCCAACTCCTCCATCAAAAGGTGCAGGGTGACCACTTCCAATTTTGCATTTCCTTCCTTCCTGCTCTGAAACTATATGGAGACCAAGATGCATTTTCAAGCAGTTCCATATTCCGATGTTTGCCAATAATGCTTCAGTGTCAGCAACAGTTGAAAAAGCAGCGGAGACTTTTTGATTTTTTTCTTTAACATGAAAATGTGCCTTCGTTTTGGAAGACGTCTTCACAAAGCAAACACACAACTAGGCAAGGAAGCCCCAAGGTTATAAAACAAAATCGAACCTAATGGTAATACAAGGACTACTTTCAAAGCAATGGCAAGGAACAAGAACATTCTTGTGAATATCTAAATGGATAAACCACTCATTAATCTTGTCCAGGATGATCGGTTTTGCACCTATGATGCCACCTCACCAAAGCTGCCAGAAGAATATGCTTCGTTTTTGGACAACACATGGTATGGTGAATTTGGCTTCCCAGTGGAAGGTATTCGAGCACTCAAGTCAAATGCAACCAAATGCCATTTGGACAAATAGAAGTTGAACTGTAATGACACTTGGTAGAGCGCATACCTCTGCCAAGTTGAACAGGTTACGTTTTGTAATTTCTATCCCACTGATGGGCCAAATCTAGATTCGAATCGTCACCAAAATCTAATCATTTCATCCTTGTCACACACCAAACCTCTCCACCAAATTTTGTCCGAATCCGTTCACACCTTTTTTGAGATATCCTGTTCACAGACAGAAAACAAATGAGAAAGACGTTGTGCAGAGTATGGTACTTGCGAAATCCATAAAACAAATTTGACCATAAAAATAATTGATGGTTGAATTCAGTGGCCTGATATGCAAATCTTCTTCAAATTTCTACTCAATTGGGTGAAAATTGAGGATTTTAGAAATATGACAGATGTTGACCTTTTGACCTCAAAATGAATAGGCTTCTTGTTTATGACAAACTCTACCATTTCCTGAAGTTTCGTGAAGATCGGTTTCAAATTGTGACCTGTAGGCAATAAACAAACAGACGGACACACACAATCACAGACCTGACCAACCAATATACTTGCGAATCTTTGATTTCACAAGTACCACATAAACAAACAAATAGACAAACAGGGACGAAAACATAACCTTCAGTGGCAGAGGTAACAACAGTTAGGATCTTAAAGTCTTGGGTTCGAGCCCGAGCTGTGCCAATATTTCACCAGGTGGGTTAACTCAGCCTGTCATTCTGCTGAAGTCGGTAAAATGAGTTACAGCTTGCTGGGGATGAACCAGTTGAGCATCCTGTGTAGGAGTGGTGATGTGTCCAGGATTGTGCCCCCCCCCTAACCAATGAAAGTGCCTTGGGAGCCTGACATACTGGACCTGATGATGTGAGGAGGATCATCCATCATCCAAGTTGAACAACACTAAGCACTCATTCCATTCACCAAAACTCTGTTCATCCTTTGACCCTTTTACTCCAACAAAGGGTTAACACTCGAAACATCATCTTTCTTGCTTTCCACAGTGGTTAGTATATCTCAATCAACCACTCTTGATTTCATCAATTTTTAGCTCACCTCGAACATAGTTCCAGGGAGCTTGTGGGATGGCACATCGTCCGTCTGTCCGTCCGTTTATAAACACTTGCAACTTCTCTGAAACTACACACATGATTTTGATGAAACTTGACCACAACTTTCATCACCCCGATGTACTAAAGTTTGTTTACGCCAAAAAAAATATACGGGGGGTTTCCCCCCAAAATATGTACTTGCTTTCTTCTCCGAAACCACACACACAATCTCGATGAAACTTAACCACAACCTTCATCACCCGTGATGTACCAAACTTTATTCACGCTACTTAAGAAAACGGGGTCTGAGAGGGTTTCCCGGGGGGGGGGTGGGTGGGTAGGTATGGGAGCATGTGCCAGAGCAGCACGTCGCTGCGTCCACTTTCCGCCGGTACTCCAGGGGCCTCCGTCTGGCCATCCCCCAGGCAGATGCCTGGCCCATCCCCATCTCCTTGAGATGCCGATAAACCTGCTGCAACCACGAGGCATGTGTCGGTCCATTGGCCTCCTCCACTCACGAGACTCCCTCGCTGAGAGAATCTGGTGAGCAGGATCAGCGTCAGGAAAACGAGCCACATGTCCATACAGCCGCAGCTGAGTCTCACGGACGATGCAGTAACAAATCTCATTTGAGTCTCTCTCAGCAACCGCTCGTTGGACACAAAGTCCGACCAGCGATCGCCAAGGATTCTTGAAGAGACCTGGTACCAAAGGAATTAAGTCTCCATCTCAGATCCTTGGTCAGAGTCCAAGTCTCGCATCCATAGAGCAAGACTGGAAGCAGCAAGGACCTGAAGACTCGGACTTTCTTCCTCCCGCACAGGTACCGGCAGCGCCACTCCCCATTATCCAGTGAATCCATGACTCCCCAGGCCTGACCCGGACGTCTATTGACCTCTGACTCACAGCCAGCAGAGACA
>CM068952.1:177848840-177885664 GCA_035128595.1 Eptatretus atami
TGTTAGGGGGGGGGGGGGGGGGGGCGGCTGTGGAAATTCGCAGAGCACCATAAAGGATATCCCCAAGATCAGTTATATCGCTAAGTGTGTGTTCAGTTAGATTTCCCCACGTTGTCGAAAGGAAATTATTCGTGTGGACAGGGCTGTGATCTTTGAGTTAGCCCGTTTATTCTTTGCTATCGTTACTTTGGAACAACCACACCACCAACCACCTTTTTTACAAGCACCCAACCACACCACCCTCACGACACACACACAACGCCAACCACGCCACCATTACAAACAACACACCCACCATTACAACAACCACACCACCAATCACCTTCTCACACCCACGCTAAACAACCTCTCCGCATCAAAAACCATCTCTGCCATGGGAGAAAGAAGAAGGAGCTCCAACACCACGCATGGGATTTTCCCTCCTGCTTTCCCGCCTTCGGGATGGGGGAAGGGCAGATTGAACCAGGGGTCAAAGGTAATGTAGGGTGGGGGCCTATTTTTGGGCGAAAAATGGGCCCGGTGCCGCACCCCCTTGGGGCCAGGGCAGCAGATTCTTCTTCCCCCGCGGGCCGCGAGGGGAGGGGGCGGAGAGTTGGGAATAAAAGGGACATGCTGGACGCAGCGTAGAGAGCTGCGTGAGAGAAACCGAGTCGAGAAGCGAAGGGAGTTGGTTGTTGGTCGGTCGGTGGAGGTCTCGGTCTGGGTGGAGCAGTCAGTCGGTGGAGGTGCTCGACAGGGTCCATCGAGGGTCGCCCAACCAAGTCACCACGAGGGTGGAGGTAACCTGCGGCGGCCTCTGGGAGTCCTTCGGTCAACCAGGCTCCTTGGACATAAAGCCTATGGGTCCAGTCTGACTCCCTTGCCTTTGAGGGGTCTTTGTTTGCTTTTATTTGTGTGAATGTTGTGGCGCCATGTCCCGCAAGTAGAACTGTGTAAGTGCTTGTAAATAATAATCATAGATGGTTGTAGCGCTTTTACCTTGCTCGTGTCTTGTCCCTTTCCCCCATTCATTGCATGACTGCTTACGTGCTTACGTGTCGTTTTATAAATAAATGTCCTTGTGTGATGTAAACCCGTTCGTTGTGTCCTCTTTCCCCATCGAACCGCTGTCTTGCTCTCGAATAATCGCGGGCTTTTTAATAGCCAATAAAAGAATTGGGTCCAGGGAGGTCTCTCGATAATACACCGCTCGTTATCCCAGAACAGAACGAACCGCTTAAGCGGTTCGTGTCCAAGCAGACCTCGCTGAGGTACGGTCTCTCAGTAGTCTTGCCCGCGCGAATACTTAGGTATATCGATAATTCGGCGATTGACCCTGTCGCGCGTGGGTAGAGTGTTGACTAGGCCGTGGTGTGCGTTTGGAGCACACCCGTGCTGGCTTCCGGCATTGTTCCGGAAGGTCGCGACTGAATCTTCCGTCCGGTGGGCGAGACGGCCGCCATTGGCTAAGGCGGCTGTTTCGCACGCTGGGCGGGCGGAAGATTCGTAACAATATATTATGTACTGTATATATATATATTATATATATATATATATAATATATAACACAGTCAACCCCCGCTTTATCGCGGTTCACCTATCGCGCCCCGGTTCATCACGGGTTTTCCCCTTGGAACGTAACTAATTTTTTTCTGCGGATTCCCCCGTACATCGCGGTAATAATATATAAAATATAAATTATTTAAGCAATAAATTATAACGCGTGGTGCTCGACAAGTCACAACAACGCACGAGACAAAGTTTCGCTTGTGAACTCCGAATATTTTCTACGTTTTTTTCTCCAAGCCCCACGATGCCACCCAAACGCCCTGCACCTTCTAAGGCTTCTGGCAAGGAACCGAAGCGTCAGAGGAAGGTCCTGGGACGCTCCAGGAGAAGGTTAAGGTGCTCGATATATGCTTCGGAAGGAAAAAGGTTTGCCGCCGTTGGACCGAGCACTGCTCGTACCCAGCACCTCAAAACTGACCAGACCAGATGAGTCGATCTCCGGCACCTCAACCCAATCACTGCCAACCGACCCAGACCAGACGAGTCGATCTCCGGCACCTCAAACCCAATCACTGCCAAACCGACCAGACCAGACGAGTCGATCTCAGGCACCTCGAACCCGGATCACTCCCCAAACCAACCAGACCAGACGAGTCGATTTTTGGGGAGGCGTCCATTCATCACGGATTTTCACTTAGCGCGGGGAGTTTGGAACGTAACCCCCGCGAGAAACGGGGGATTACTGTATATCCTCAATGTGTTCTTGTGCTTGTATACTAATACAAACCGAGATGGTTTCATGCTAAACCAATGGCCGAAAGCCCCAAAATTGCCAGATATTGGAAGAAATTGTCCGAAATACCCAAGTGTGGAAACAAGCCTACAAAACATGTTACAGAGCACTGTTATGAAACAACAGAGATGGCGAGATTCTTGTGGTTATCCGCCATGATTGAGAGAGGATGCCATACCCATGATCAAGCTGAAAGAAACAGCTGTCACTCAAAACTGTAACACATCTCTACCCAGTTACCATCACATATACACAAACGATGAAGTGGCGAATCAAAACACCCGTTTCCATTGCCCGGCAGTTACCACAAAGAGCACGAAAATAATTATCTATTATCAACACAAATTTCTGCAAATCAAACGAACGAACATCTATTTATAGTGGAGAGAAAGTATGTATGTATGTATCATCTCCTCCTCTGAGAGGATTTTGACCTCGGAGGTTAAAACTTTCAAGGTCCCCCCTCCACCATCCCAGCACAATCACACTCCCTCCACAATCCCCCCACCACAACTATCACCCCCACAATACCTACCACCACCCCTTGCTCTCCCCCACCCTCCACCATCGAGAAACATCCACAACTCACGGATATGACAGTGGGACACGGAACGGGCACAAATGGTGTCCGAGAAAAGTATGAAACGGACGATCCGTAACATACCAGATACCTGGTCAGCCTGCGACGGTAGGCCAAAGCATTCGGCGCCAATTTTGTCCTCGCTCTCAGGCGATGATGGGCATTTCTGCTTGAGTAATATATAAACCAAATTATCAATAATACAAAATCCCTCCCTTACAAATCGTGAAATGAATGGAAAAAATCAAACCCTATCGAGCAGAAATGATCATGTGACCAGCGTTTTCATCTTCATGAACACTAATCCTCGTGGCCTGATCCTTCTTCCTCTGAATCGCTTGTGCAAAGCTCTAAACGATACGGCTCCACAATTCCCCTGAATGCGTTTCCATTACTAATTTATCTCAAATAGTTTCTTCAAAATCCCATTGATCACTTTCAACATACTAAGAACCTTCAGAGTTACCATTGAGAGTGGAAACAGTATCGGAATCGCGAGCTCGACATGCACTGTTTTTCCACGTGCACTGCCGTTTGGATTAAAGTGGCTTCCACATGTGACGTCATGGCGAAATCGAAATTGACACTCGACGGCTTTTTTCGACACGTTCAGATTGGGAAAAAAAAAAATTGTGTTTGGGTTCCCCTTTAACACGGATTTCACCCAAGGCGCAAAACCCCTTGGGAGGGGAGCAATGAAGTCGCTACAACCTCCATCGTCGTGTGGATGTTGTAGCTACTTAATTTGTCCCCTTCCCTTAGTCCTCCTGTCAAGTTTGGTTGAGAATGGATAATTAACGACCGAATGTATCACGGTCAAAAAGACAGACAGATGGACACCAAATTGAGTATTTTAGCATAATTCCCACAACTTACCATCATCCAGGTCTCTTCCCACCTCTTAAGAAACATCAGAATTCACGTTCTCTATTTTGATCCTCAGGATTTCAAATTCCTCCACCTTCTCACTGTCCTTTACATGATCAGCTGCAACAGGCAGTTCATTACATTCATGTATATTACCAAAAAAAAACAGATTCACCAATTGGCAAAACAAAGATTTGTTATCCAGATGTCAAGAAATATAATGTTTTTTTCTGCTACAAACACATTATATTTAAAAAACCAACTCAGGAAAACAAAATCATGAGGACTTTAAGAGAATAGCACTCCTTGAAGAACTAGTCTTGCTCGTTTAGGCTAATGTCAATCTGCATTGGCAACAGGTAGAAAAAAAATAGGGGCAATACCCCTGGGCGTTCACCTGACAGCATAATGATACTGAGGAAGAAGTCAACGAGGGACGAAATCAGCAAAATGTACTAGTTAACCAATGTTATAGCAAATAAATATTTTAGGGAGCAAACCCCCCCCCCCCCCAAATGTTTGTGGTGAGGATGTTGAGGTCGTGGAGGATTCACTTACCTCGGCAGTGATATTTATGTCTCTGCTGGCTGTGAGTCAGAGGTCAATAGACGTCCGGGTCAGGCCTGGGGAGTCATGGAATTCACTGGATAATGGGGAGTGGCGCTGCCGGTACCTGTGCGGGAGGAAGAAAGTCCGAGTCTTCAGGTCCTTGCTGCTTCCAGTCTTGCTCTATGGATGCGAGACTTGGACTCTGACCAAGGATCTGAGATGGAGACTAATTCCTTTGGTACCAGGTCTCTTCATAGAATCCTTGGCGATCGCTGGTCGAACTTTGTGTCCAAGAGCGGTTGCTGAGAGAGACTCAATGAGATTTGTTACCTGCATCGTCCATGAGCATCAGCTGCGGCTGTATGGACATGTGGCTCGTTTTCCTGACGCTGATCCTGCTCACCAGATTCTCTCAGCGAGGGGTCTCGTGAGTGGAGGAGGCCAATGGACCGACCCATGCCTCGTGGTTGCAGCAGTTTTATCGGCATCTCAAGGAGATGGGGATGGGCCAGGCATCTGCTGGGGATGGCCAGACGGAGGCCCCTGGAGTACCGGCGGAAAGTGGACGCAGCGACGTGCTGCTCTGGCACATGCTCCATACCTACCACCCACCCCCCCCCGGGAAACCCTCTCAGACCCCGTTTCTTTAAGTAGCGTGAATAAAGTTTGGTACATCACGGTGATGAAGGTTGTGGTTAAGTTTCATCGAGATTGTGGTGTGTGGTTTCGGAGAAGAAAGCAAGTACATATTTTGGGGGGAACCCCCCGTATATTTTTTTTGGCGTAAACAAACTTTAGTACATCGGGTGATGAAAAGTTGTGGTCAAGTTTCATCAAAATCATGTGTGTAGTTTCAGAGAAGTTGCAAGTGTTTATAAACGGACGGACAGACGGACGATGTGCCATCCCCCAAGCTCCCTGGAACTATGTTCGAGGTGAGCTAAAAATTGATGAAATCAAGAGTGGTTGATTGAGATATACTAACCACTGTGGAATAGCATATATATATATATATATATATATTTGTGGAAAATCTAAAATTATTTGCCGTTTGAGTTGAATCACACTGCAATGCAACCCGTACACAGTACGAATCTGGCATTCGACTCCCAGGTGTGACGTCAAGGCTAATCTGAATAACAAGAAGAGTTTGACTTTTTTTAATCGCAAATTTACCTACTTTAAAATTTGGAAATTGGAAAAAGACTCATCATATCTATGTTGTAGTGTATCAAGAGATAGATTAGTGTTGAGGTGTTCCGAGCGTTTTGGTTCCCCTTTAAGGTGTATATCCGTGTTAATGTAGCTAATCGTGTTTTCCATGGTCTCTTCTCATTACAAAAGTAACTAGCATCCGTTGAAGACAAAGTCTTCGATATCCCCCGCCATAGTAAATGAGGATTAACAAACTTGTATTTCCGTAAGCTGTGTGCAATATTGTTACGAATTTTCCACCCGCCCCAGCGTGCGCGAACGACCGCTTTTCACTAATAGCAGCCGCACGCCCACCGGACGAGCAATTCAGTCACGACTTTCTGGAACAACCCAGAAACCAGTCACGGATGTGGTTCTTAACCCCACCAGGCCTAGTCCGTATTCTACCCCGCGCGACCGGGTCAATCGCGAATATCAGATATACCTAAGTATTCCGCGCGGTAACCTCCGAGAGGACCTACCTGGCGAAGGCTGCTTGGACACGAACTGCTTAAGCGGTTCGTTCCATTCTGGGATAACCGAGGGGGTATTATCGCCAGACCCGCCGCCCGATTCTTTTATCGGTATTCAAAAACCAACTACCATTCCGAAATGCAATACGGCGGTTCAATTGGGAAAATGACACGACGAACGGCGTTCACATTCAACTAAGCACATTTATTTACACACATGCACATATACAGCCATGCAGGTATGCAAAAACACGCATGCAGTCATGCAACAAACAAGCAATGCGCGGGACGGGCACAAAACACGAGCAAGACCAAGAGTTACCACCGTCTATTATTTTTCATTGTACACTTAATCAGTTTCTACTTAGCGGGACACGGGCCACAACATTCTTTCAAAAGAAAAGCAAGAAAGACCCCTCATAGACAAGGAGTCAGACTGGGCCCGTGGGCCTTTATAACGTGGGGCTTTGGTGACCGAAAGGGCCCCACGAGACCTTTGCCGGTACCTGCACCCTCGTGGGTGCCTTGATGGGGCGAGTCGTGATCCCGTCCCCACGGCAGCTAACGTAGCCGCGGTTGAGCTCGGGCCTTCGCGTGGAGGCGAGCTCTCTCCGGCCTCCCCACAACGAACGCGCAGAGTTCGCGCGACACAGCAGGCGGCGCCTCCAGCCCACGTCTCCTTCGCGACGCCCGGACCTCCACCGACTGACTGTTCCAAGCTCCCGACTCTACACAGCCCCAGACCTCCACACAGCTCCTTGGCTTCTCCAGACTCTCCGCCGAACACCCGCAACAGAGACTCGCGTTCTCTCCACGCAGCTCCTCTCTTACGACACACACACCACTGCTGCGTTCAGCGCTCCTTTTTTTCCCCCCCTCCTGCCCCCCTCCTTCCAGCTCTGCGGGAAACTTCCAGAAGGGGGGCGTTTCCTCTCCGGTCGGGTTTTTCGTAGCAATCATCCTGGTAGCACTTCTCTATTTTCTCCTCCACTCGCCCCTCCCCCGTCCCAAAGCGCGGAAAGTAAGAGGAAAATCCGTGCTGTATCGGAACGCCTTCTTCTTTCTCCATGGCAGAGACGGTTTCGATGCGGAGAGGGTTGTAGGTGGTGTGGAGAAGGTGATTGGTGGTGTGGTTGTTGTAATGGTGGCGTGGTTTGGTTGGGTGGTGGTCGCGACGGGTGGTGTGGTTTGGGTTGCTTGTAAAAAGGTGGTGGTGGGTGTGTTAGCGTTCAAATATAGAGATAGCAAAGAATAACGGCTAACTCAAAGATCACAGCCCTGTCCACACGAATAATTCCCTTTAGACAACGGTGGGGAAATCTAACTGTACACACACTTAGCGATATAACTGAACTAAGGGATATCCTTTATGGTGTCCTGTGAATTTCCACAGCCGTAACAATATGTATGTAAAGTTTCCCCTTGATCTGACCAGCCGTTCTGGAGAAGAAGATGTTTGAAGTTTAGCGGTAAATTCAATATGGCCACCAACCATGTGACCTATCAATTAGAAATGAACAAACTTCTGAAAGGATGTCTTGGGGAAAGTGTGTGTGAAATTTTGCCTCAATCTGTCCAGCCTTCTGGAGAAGCAGATTTTTAAAATTTACTAATTTTCAATCCAAGATGGCTGACGAACCATGTGACCTATGACATCATAAATTTACATTCTGCCTCCAATCCTCCAGTGGAATACGTGTGTGAAGTTTCGTGTTAATCGAATGAGGTGTGTTTTTATATCCAAGATGGCGCCAAACCATGTGACTTGTGACGTCATAATTTTTACCATGTATGCAGACATGATGGAAGATGATAGTTGCAAATTTTCACTTCGTTAGGTTATGTGATTCCAGAGAAAACATTATTTAATATTTTTCTTGAATCCAACATGGCTGCCAAACCATGTGACCTATCAATTAGAATATATCAAAAGGTTCACCACTTGCTTGATATGTGTACCAAATTTTCGTAAATATATCTTGAGGGGATTTGTAGTTAAGCTCCGGAAACGAAATGTGACGGTTGCCGATAATTTTGCTGATAAGACATCTATCTGAGAGCTGCCGCCGCTGCCGCTTGCAAGACTCCATAATGGATGATATTAGGCCCTACCTCCACATACCTCATATGTTACTTTTATGCTTCGCATTGCAACACTCATTTGGAACCATTGAATCAATTTGATAGCATTTGTGGCTGCATTATGATGGGGTGTTTTCACATTTATGTATTATCGGCCGCATGTCAGGGGCTGCAATTTTGGCCGTCAGGGCTGCAATTTAGGCCAACAGGGGCCGCTAGTGGCTTGCGGGTCGTGCAATGAAGAACAGGGCGCTAAGATCTTAAGCCAACAGCAGGCTTTTAACAGCTCCGATGACATATGATAACACCTCGGTGAGACAAGACTAGAATGGTATCCTTACCTCCAAAAGTAGTTCATCCTGAGCAAGGAGAAGCATGTCAAACACCAATGCTGGAAACTAAGATTTTGCAGATTATGCCATCCTGTTCTGTACTTTTCCTTCCCTATTTGCCAGGCATAACCCCTGTTGTAGTGTCACTCTCTGCCGAGGTTCAAAACGCAAACTGTGCAACTGGCCATTTACATTGACAAAACCGTTTTTTATGCAGAAAAGTCAGATGCTCTGACTTTACCCATTCCTCAAGGCCCACCTGGAAATCTCAAAATATAGCTACCAGTGAAGAACCCATCCTTGTAGTTGAGCAATTCCCCAGAATTAACATATTCTAGTGCGACTTCTGAAATGTAGAGTATTTTTCTTGTAGTGCGAGTGACGTTAAATATAGGTCCACACTCTCGGCTTATGCTGCAACCTCCTATCTCACCTCCTTTGTGGCCAGGGAGTCAAAGACCCTCCGTGTCATTGGCTTCCCATTGTTTTTCTCACTCTCCACAGGCAACTTCGTTGCCTTACTGTTATTATTTTGTTTTTCAAACGGATCTCGTGCGGTCATCCTCCTCCCACCCTCTCTCTTCTTTCCGTCACAAATTGCACGCATTCTCCCAGAAACCCCGATCTTGTCATCCTCTGCAAGTCTAAGCTCAACACTCAACTTGATTCCTTCCTCCTCTTCTCCGACGTATGGAGCAGTCTTCCTGAGTTTGCTGTCTCCTGCTTTTCTTTTTTGACATTGACCTAAGGTGTGCACCACCACCTTTGTTGTCTCTCTCATTTATACCTCTGAGTTTTGCTACACTCACTGAGATTGTATCCCCCCTTTCTCCTGGAACTCCACACTTCGAGCTGTGGCATGTCTGCATTCTCACGTGCCTCCTCTGCCTGTTTCCCCTGAAGCTGTCTTTCTTTGAACCATTTTCTCTCGACACTCGTCCGGCAGGATTCCACTTGTGTGTAAGAACGTACCTGGTCATAAAGTTGTTGTTTGCAACACTGTTCATATTTTTCTTCAGGAATGGTCAGAAGAGTGAAAATTGAGCCTGGATCTTTTGAGTGCATGGAATTTAAAGAAGGTATGAGATATTTCCTGTTTGCTCGATTTCAATCCAATATCTACACGCAATGGCTTTTTTTTTCTAAAGAAGGTTGACATGAATACCTTTATAGATGTCCAAGTGCCAAATTGTGCTTCCGGTTACTTGTCTTTTCATTTTATTGTTGCCCGTCCCACCGGTCTGAAGTTGTATTTTCGATGCTTTGTGTAAACGGTTATGTATCTGCTTCTATTTGTTCTCATCCACATAAACCGTGCCGTGCCACTTGCTTTGCTGCACTCTCTCTCTCTCTCCTTTATTTCATTATTTTCCTCACTCCATTCTATTACCTCCCTTCACTTACAAACACCTGTCTTATCTTACACCATGACTAACAATCGAGCTCTCTTTTCATCAGGATGTAACATAAATAAAGAAAAGGCTGTGAGGAGCAATTAGACACTTTATGCTCCCAGATCAATCACAGGAGCCACGTTACATCCCCCCACCGAGATGCACATGCATCCTCGCCAACTCCCCACACACATATCCAACCCTTGCTCGCACTCATGTTAAATACCCGACTGTGTGTTGATGAATCAAATTCACTGAAATGTGATTGGAATCAGCTCGTGTCTTAAAATGGGCTCACAGGATGGCCTGGAGGTACACATACTCGCATTTAAGCTGTCTCGCCTGCGGTTGAATCTCCGCCCAGCTACAAACTGTCATCCCGGTGTTTCACAGGCAGAGTGCTTCATCATTGTGTGTGCCGTCCTTTGGATGGATATTAAACGGGCGTCCCATCTGCCAGGATTTGTTGTTGGACGTTAAAGATTCCATGGTGTCCTTCGCGAAGAGTAGGCGAGCTATCACCGGCACTATGGCTAACTTCCAAACGCCTGTCCTAACCAGAAGAGGGCATTGCATTCAGCAGGACAGTCGCACCTTCTGGCAATGATGCTACCCTGCAGCCTTGTGCTGCATATGAACGAAGTGTCTTAAAACCCTGCTTGCTGTCCCCTCCCCCCTAAGGGTTATCCTGTGTGTGTTTCTCTGTCTCTAACCTTTTGGTCCACTCGTATCAAAGGTCTGCACTTTAACTTAATCGATGCTGTAGCTAGCCCAGTTATCGCATGTCTCATTGAAACATTTCCAGACTCTTTTCTGTGTTTCCCCCTGGTTATTGTAGTACACTTCGTTCCGACATGCCACCACCAGCAGTGTATGTTCGTTACTCCCTACCCATCGTCCTTTTTCACTCACTTGTAATACATTTGGCTTCGTGTGCATCCATAATGTATCGTATCCTTGTGTGGTTTACCATTCACCGAACTCCAATGACTCGATGTGCGAGGTTCTTTCAGCAAACATTTTCACTCCGCTCTCCTATTACTTCTGTGAACTCGTTCCAATCGGTGTAGACTTTAATTGCCACCATGCTGGCTGGTTTTGTGGTGGCTCACAACGCTGAGTAGCTGAGTCACTCTATGAAACATCTGGACTTGCTCTATCTGTTTCTTTTCCAACATTCATCTCCTAAAATGATAATCATTCATAATTGGACCTTGTCATGTAAAACGTTTCCTCAAACTTGTTCTGTTCCCACTCAGCTCCTCTGTCCTCTGTCCTCTTCCGACTATGTGTTGATAAAAGTGAGCATTAGAGAACCCTCCAAGGCACAGATGTGTGAACATCAATGGTGTGGTTCAGTAAAGCTAAATGGTCTCGCCTAAAATCTGCGATCTCCACTCAAGAGTGGTCTATTATCATATCACCTCCGAACAGTGAGTGTTCCTGGAATTTTTCTGCAATGGACTAATTTCTCTTCACAAGTTTGTTCCATACACCATTCAACTTTTGTCTATCTCTTCTACCACCTGGCTTCCACCAACATAGGGAACAATCTCTTCTGGAACGTGCTAATCTGATGACCAGTTTAGCTTCTGACCTGGCCATTCCACATTGGATACACAGGGTGTTTCAAAAAGATTGATACAACTTTGACTTCCTGCCATTTCTTTGTTTTTTGACCTATACCGTTTTCCTTTTCAGGGTTTGGTGGTGTTATCGTGGTGTTTGTTCCCTGGGATTTCTAGCTCAGTCGGTCAACTATGCCATTGACAGTGAAACAGAAGACAAAAGTGGTGGCTCTGTGCTATGAGACTAAATTATATGTAGACACCCACCAGAAAAATGTTGTGGTTGTTGATGGCATCGTTCAAGTGGAAATGGGCTTCATCATCAGGTTGATCCAGTTTGGGTACCGCTCAATCTTGTCACTGAGCCAATTGTACATATCAAGTCACCTTCTCATGTCATCTTGACTCAGTTTATGTCTAATCGAGATGATGGATGGGAAAAGCTTCAGTTCCTTAGTGAGGATATGCCAGACTGATGTTGGTTTGATGTCTAGCTGCCGGGAGCGCCGGCGGTGGGACTTCTTGGGACTGTCCACTGCAGAATCCCACACGGCGTCGATGTTGGCTTGGCTCTTGGTTCCTGATGCTGGCCTGCCACTGTTGCCCTTGCTCTGGTTGTGCACTGTATTCTTGTGCTCAAAATGTTTTACAATACGTTGAATGGCACAATTTGTAGGTCCATCATGTGTTCTGAGGTCGTATTCCTGGCAGAACCTCCGGCGGGTGTCTACATATGATTTTGTTTCATACCACAGAGCCACCACTTTTGTCTTCTGCTTCACTGTCAATGGCATAGTTGAGCTGGGGAGCTAGAAATCCCAGATAACAAATACCACGACAACAACACCAAACCCTGAAAAAGAAAACGGTATCGGTCAAAAAACAAAGAAATGGGAGGAAGTCAAAGTTGTTTCAATCTTTTTGGGTTTTTTTTAAAAGGTCGGGTGATACTAGCTTGGGTCTATCCCAAAACTTCTGCAGAGCGAACTACAATAATCTCTGCTTCTAAAGCTCCTCCATGAACCACTTGCTCGACCTCCTTCCACACAAGCCTCTTGGTTCTCTCTGGTCGGTGGAGTTCTCTTCTTCCTCCTGGGCGAAGTCTTTCTCTGGGGTGCTGCCCACGGGGCAGCCCCCCCCAAAAATAAATGTACCATCTTGTCTTCTGGGCTCCACAGCCCACTACACCACCATGGCTGGTACACACTGGCAACCCAGGCAAAAATGCTACAGTTTGAACTATAGTATATGAGAGTTGTACTCTCATATACTATAGTTGGTAAGAGGTCCAACTACAGTAGTCTGCAGGAAATTACCCCACCCCACCCCCCACCCCCCCCCCCCCCACCGGACCCTATTTTCCACATCACAATATATATGATGATCCATCTGATTCTGTTGTAAAGCATCTTTACCATTTTGTCCATGACTCCATGCTGTGTAGGACAATGAATCATTCTTGTGAATGGCCAGACACTACTGAATATCTTTCGTCAGACCTGGACAAGACAAGCTGCTGTTTAGCTACTTGGAACGTGCCATTTAATGTCGGCAAGCCACATGCTCTGGCTCAGTCTCTCCACGAGGATCATTAATCAAGCTATCCAATTTGCTTCTATGGATAGCGACTTGAAGTGGTGCAGACCTTGGATATCCTTGGCATCACTATCTGCTCTAACCTTCCATCAGAGGATCATATCACAAAAGTGGCATGAAAGGCTGGTCACCATCAGGGTATTCTATATATAGAACTCGAAGGGCACTGGTGGCGCGCACACCTCCGCCACGTAATGCCTGATCCACGAGAACATATCGGCTCCAATACATTTTTGAAATATCGTGCTATACAGTATATAGTTTTTGGCCCTATCTCTCAATGGTGACGAATCACTTAAATAATTCCAGTAACCGGATCCGGATCTTCACCAAAATCTATTCAGTTCGTCCTTGTCACACACACCCAACCTGCCCTCCAAATTTCATCAGGATCTGTCCACAACTTTTTGAGACATCCTCACCTTCACTCTTTTCATTCCTCTTTTTTTCCTGCCTCTGGAACAAACTCCCACACTCTCTTCAATCCCACTCTTCCCTCCAAGTCTTCAAAACAGCTGTTCACCACCATCTCATATATTCCCCTATCCAAAACCATGATCTTTTCTACCTCCGTTCCACCCCTCCTTCAAATTCCCTGCTTTCCTTCCTGAAATTCCTTGTAATGTCCATCTCGTTTACCCCGTGTTCCCCCACCACATCCCTCTCCCTTTCACAGATCTCCTAATGTCTCTGTTCCCCACTGTTTTGTGCTTCCCTTTCCCGCCCCTCTTGTCTCCTACTGCCATTGTTATATATTCTTTGTGTTTGCTCTTATACCAGCCTTGATATTGTTTACAAAAATAATATGTATATATATTATATCTATATCCTGCACACAAACAAACAGATAGACAGGGGTGAAAACATAACCTCCTTCCACCTTAGGTGGCGGAGATAACAAATACATTCCTGAGTTCCACCGAGCTCATCAAGCTATCGCTCCCCACCCTTTACTGGTCATCCTTCTTCCCACCTTCTTGAGAGGGGAAAGAATGAGACCTTCCACACCATTGGAATGTCAAGAAAGGAGGCAGATTCCCATGAGCTGTCACTCACACACTGGCAGCAAGTTAGTGTTAGTTGCCTATTTTATATAAACTTGCATCTGCTCTTGTTCCTCCTGCCTTCTCCTGTCACTGCCCTCCATAACTAGCACAGATCATGTGCATTCCTTAAGAAACCCTCACCTCCTCAACCTCCCAGAGTCCAAGCTGGTTGTCCACCTTCATCGATTTGTTCCCTTATTCTCCGGATTGTGGCATACACTGCCTGTGCCTATTATCTCATCCTCTTCGCTTCAGTCTTTCAAATGCACCGCCTATCATTACCACTTTCGCTCAACCATGCACATCCACAATCTCTTCCACAAATGCTGATTATTTCCAATTCTGTTCCTCTCTGGACGATTGATTGTTATCCCTTTCCTCCTTGTGTTCAAGGGTTGATCAAAAAGTTCGAATTTTGACCGAGAAGGAATTTCGATATCAGGTTGACGTTTTACCTGCCTCTAATGTAACTTTTTGGTAGCTTGTACCAAATTTTATCATTTGCCTAACATTGTTGTTGTTGTTTGTTTTTTTTTTTGACAGGCATTTGTGTGAAGCATGGCAACAGAAAACCCGAAAATGGAGAAATGTGGGGTGTGAGCTGTCATCATTAGTGTTTCCTCAGTTCTGGGAAGAAGTGTAAATCACTGGGTGCAAGGTCTGGCAAATAGGGCACGTGTTCGAGCAGTTAAAATCCTACATCTTTGATGGCAGCCATTACAACTGAAGACGTGTGGGTGGGCGCGTTGTCTTGGTCAAGCAGCGCACCACGTCGCAACTTCCCTCATCTTGTCCTTGGTTGCTTGATGCAATTTCCCAATTAACTGTACATAATAGTTACCTGTGATGCTAACTCCTCTTTCCAGGTAATCAACAAGCACAGGACCTTCAGCATCCCAGAAAATGGATGCTCCGACTTTGCCTGCGGGAGGTAGTGTGACATAATTTATTGGGAGGCAGAGATGATACCCACTCGACGATCATTCATGACGAGATCATCACTTTTCCAGCAGTTTCCCCAGAAACCGACGTCGTCGGTGGTCGCTCGGACCGTTTTGCATCTTCAGGTGAAGCTCTGTCATGCTTGAATTAGGCACACCACTTGACAACAGTGGAACAAGCTGGAGCAGAGTCCTTTAATGTCTGTCGCATGTTCGCATGCATTCCTGCGGAGTCGTACCCTCCTTCAAATTGAGGTATTGGATGACGGTTCACATCTCAGATCTCTCCATTTTCAGGTTTTCTGTTGACATGCTTCACACAAATGCCTGTCAAAAAACAAGAAAACAATGTTAGGCAAACGATAAAATTTGGTACACACTCCCAGAAAGAGTTTTATGTGAGGCAGGTAAAATTTCAACCTGATATCTAAATTCCTTCTAGGTCAAAATACGAACCTTTTGATCAACTCTCGTATGTATGTCCACTCCAGTCATACCCTTTGGTCGTCTTTAAACACGTCGGCCTTTGCCATTTATCTCCTCCATGAGATGAGACCTTTGCATCAAAAAGTATCTCTTGTAAATATTTTGTTGTGGGTTTTCCTGGCCATTTTCATCTTTTGCCATTCAATTTGAGTGCACGATCATTCGGTCTCATTTGAAGTTGAATGCCCTTCAATGTCGTCATTCAAATATCTAAAACGGTTGTTCAAATTCATTTTCTCAGCATTTCATTTCCTTCAAACTGCAGTCAATTTTAAAGTCTCAAGAACTGCATTGAATTTCACTCAAATCAGCAGCTGTTGGTATTTGGACATTCAAATTCATGCATGTGCATTGAAATTCACAATATGTGCTTTCAAATTCCGACCTAAAGTGTGTACATGTCATTTGCGTGTGTAGACATATTATGACACGAACAAACATTATTTTCGAGAATATATATCTTCTGAGATATGTGAAATATTGAGAAAGACATTACACATCTCTTTGTATTTGTATGAGTAGGCTGGTTCTTCATTTTCAGATTCACAAATAGCAATGGCAGCCCGTGGTCACTATAGAAGGGTTTCCGATGTAGACAGGGATAGGCTCATTGATGCCTTCGAAAACAACATGCTGGACTATCTAGAATTGGCTGACAATCTCGGCATCACCAGAGCAACAGCAAGATCAATTGTCTCAATTTATCTGAGAACTGGTCGACGAGAAAGACTGCCAAAGGGAGGAGCACACAACGCGAAGATGGATAACGACATGCGGCAATGTCTGCAGCATCTCCTAGATGTCAATCCCCTTCTGACTTTGACGCAGATGAAGAAAAACTTGCAAGCTGCTCTGCCAAACAAGCCCCATGTATCTACGAGTACCATTGCCAGAAGCATTGATGGTATGCTTCTGACTCTCAAACTAACCGAAGACGTACCTGATGCACGAAATTCACCTCGCGTGCTTGACCAGCGCATGCAGTATGCACAATGGTTTCTACAGCATGGTGTCGTTGCCCACTGCGTCTTCATTGACGAAACTGGATACAATGTTTGGACACGGCGTTCATTTGGAAGAGCCCCGCGTGGACTTCCGGCAAGACGCGTTGTCCACGGACAACGAGGACGTAACTGCAACATTACGTTTGCTGTATGCGCGGAGGTTGGCCTTGTCCATTACCAGATCGCCTTTGAGACGGTAACGAGACAAAGTTTTGAGGGCTTTCTTGCAAATACGGCCCGTGAATGTGCCAACGTGTTTCCCGCTGGCGAGCCTGTCTTCCTTATTTACGATAATGCAAGACCACACGTCCAGGCCCAACTCCCACCGGATGCCTACCCAAACATCCAACTGAAGTTGCTCCCTCCATTCTCCCCATTCCTCAACTGCACGGAGATTGCTCATTCTGCGTTTAAGGCTTCAGTGAAGAGAGATCTTGCCCTCCCAGAATGGCAGCACCGAGTTGGAGATAGAGACGCAGCCCACCAAGCAGGATTGAACTTGCAGCAATGGAGATGTCAGCTTCTTCAAGAGGTAGCTAGGCAGAATTTTGATGCCATCACTCAAGAAAAGTGCGCCCGCTGGTTTAAGCACACCCAGACCTACATGCACAGCTGCCTAGCCCACCACGATATCGATGGATGAAACGTAAAGGGAAATGTTTTACTTCCATACAGGACATTTCTAAACGAAGCAACCTCTTATGAAATGAAGAATCAAAGTAATGACAATAATATGCATGAATAAATAAACATTGAATACATTTTCAATATGAAAGAAAAGAAAATGAATCTGAGTGTAGATGTTTGAGAAAGATAAGGAAATTGAATAAACCATGCGATGATGAAAGAAAGAAAATGAATGTGTGGATGTGTTTGAAAAAGATGAATTTTTTTTTTTTAAACCATGTGATTATGAAAGAAAGGAAAGAAACAACACAAAGATCTATACTGACCTACATGTACATTAAAAAACAAATAAGACAAGGCATACATGCATGATTCATCCCATGCTCTTCTGGCCAAAGAAGCTGCATAAAGCAAGCATGAAAGGCTACCCAAGGTAAGCCCGTTGCTGTTTCAAACCCTTCCCAGAGTTCCTCCACACCTCGAAAGACATTCACAAATAGTACATACAGTGGGGAGAACAAGTATTTGATACACTGCCGATTTTGCAGGTTTTCCCACTTACAAAAGCGACGTAGAGGTCTGTAATTTTTTATCATAGTTACACTTCAACTGTGAAAGACGGAATCTAAAACAAAAATCCTGAAAATACATTGTATGATTTTTAAATAATTTATTTGCATTTTATTGCATGAAATAAGTATTTGATCATCAGAAAAACAGAACTTAATATTTGGCACAGAAACCTTTGTTTGCAATACAGAGATCAGACGTTTCCTATAGTTTTAACCAGGTTTGCACAGACTGCAGCAGGGATTTTGGCCCCTCCTCCATACAGATCTTCTCCAATCCTTCAGGTTTCGGGGCGTCACTGGGCAACACAGACTTTCAGCTCCCTCCAAAGATTTTCTATTGGGTTAGGTCTGGAGACGCTAGGCCACTCCAGACCTTGAGATGCTTCTTACGGAGCCACTCCTTAGTGCCCTGCTGTGTGTTTCGGGTCGTTGTCATGCTGGAAGACCCAGCCACGCCCCATCTTCAATGCTCTTGTTGAGGGAAGGAGGTTGTTGGCCAAGATCTCGCGATACATGGCCCCATCCATCCTCCCCTCAATACGGTGCAGTCGTCCTGTCCCTTTGCAGAAAAGCATCCCCAAAGAATGATGTTCCACCTCCATGCTTCATGGTTGGGATGGTGTTCTTGGGTTGTACTCATCCTTCTTCTTCTCCAAACACGGCGAGTGGAGTTTAAAACAAAAGCTCTATTTTGGTCTCATCAGACCACATGACCTTCTCCCATTCCTCCTCTGGATCATCCAGATGGTCATTGGCAAACTTCAGACGGGCCTGGACATGCGCTGGCTTGAGCAGAGGGACCTTGCGTGCGCTGCAGGATTTTAATCCATGACGGCGTTAGTGTGTTACTTATGGTTTCCTTTGATACTGTGGTCCCAGCTCTCTCAGGTCATTGACCAGGTCCTGCCGTGTAGTTCTGGGCTGATCCCTCACCTTTCTCATGATCATTGAGGCTCCACGAGGTGAGATTCTGCATGGAGCCCCAGACCGAGGGAGATTGACTGTTTCTTGAATTTCTCCATTTTCTAATAATTGCGCCAACAGTTGTTACCTTCTCACCAAGCGTGCTTGCCTATTGTCCTGTAGCCCATCCCAGCCTTGTGCAAGTCTACAATTTGTCCCTGATGTCCTTAGACAGCTCTCTGGTCTTGCCATTGTGGAAGGTTGGAGTCTGATTGATTGAGTGTGGACAGCTGTCTTTTATGCAGGTAACGAGTTCAAACAGGTGCAGTTAATACAGGAATGAGTGGAGAATGGGAGGGCTTCTTAAAGACAAAACTAACAGGTCTGTGAGAGCCGGAATTCTTACTGGTTGGTAGGTGATCAAATACTTATTTCATGCAATAAAATGCAAATTAATATTTAAAAATCATACAATGTGATTTTCAGGATTTTTGTTTTAGATTCCGCCTTTCACAGTTGAAGTGTACCTATGATAAAAATTACAGACGCCTACGTGCTTTGTAAGTGGGAAAACCTGCAAAATCGGCAGTGTATCAAATACTTGTTCTCCCCACTGTGCATGAGAATCCCAATGCTACACACCCCTTCAGCTGCCGGATTGGAGCTGTTTAAGACATTAATTTGTAATTTGTTCAGGTTCCGGGAGATGACTCATTGCGAGAGACACCGTGGGAAATTTATCACCCTCCAACTAATGCTCGCAGACGGATTAGTCTGTCATGTGCCTACAACACAGTTTGACACCTGATGTTGAATGGTGCAGTGTGTGATGCAACGTCCTGCCTGTGAAGCACCAATGCAACAGTTTATAGTCGGGCAGAGAATCAAATCCAGGTTGAACAGTTCTAGGGAAAGTGTGCCAAATTGCACCATCCTGTTAGACAAGATAATGAGCAACTCGCTGGGATGCCTTTTCCCGGTGGCTGTACCCTCCAATGCAAGACGGGTCAAGTCTTTTACACTTTTCCTTGCTGCCCGGATTTGGCAGAGCTCAGAGCGCTGATCAGTCCCCGTTGACCAGCCCACTCCACTACCTCTCATCTTCCGTACAAATCCCTCACACGCACATTCAAATAATCACCCTCACAAACGCATGACATATCCACAACAAACCTTTTTTCCTCTTTGGGGAATGACCCCCAAAGTCCTTCACTTTCTCCCCCTCCTATCCGGAAACATATAAACGAAGTCGGGGCCTACCACAATCTAAACTTGCCCAACGTGTAAAACTTGCCTCACTCGCTCGAAGGCCAGAGGGGGTTCCATCCACATACACGAGGTGTGGTGCATGGCTCCATCTGGCCTGTACTGCTATTGGTAAACTATCAGATTACACACATACAAGGACCTGTGGCTGCAGCGTTTTGCTGAATACAAACTCAGACCCAAACAACGACACAGCTATACAAATGCATTACCACCACCCTCATCACATCCATCTCATTCACCACGACCACTTGCACGCAACCAACCACATCAAACCCAAAAACGTACATATTACCTTAATATCCTCCAATACAACACAGACGGCCTCATCAGCAAGACCATGTGACTTAAACACTTCATTCTCACAAACAACATTCACATAGCCCTTCTACCTCCAGACAACACACTCGAACTTCGAGCTTTCAAAATTAAAACCGGTAACAAAGAACACACAAACATCAAAAACATTTACATACCACCAGACACATCCCCCACTGTACTAACCAAATACTCACCTCAACTGCAGAATCTCTGCTTCCTCCCAAATACCATCATCCAAGGATGTGATGTACCATCGGCCGCATGGTCGGGTTGTCGGCGACGAGCTTTGCTAGTGGGGAGGGTGACTGTAACACCTTGCCAGGACTGAAAACACCACCTGACAAAGGGCGGATGAGCTGCCTTAGTGGAGCCAACAGCCCTCCGGTATGGAGATGGTGTCTCCTAAAAAAAACACTCAATGTGGGTAAGAAAAGTTATTTTTCCACCTGGACTAGTTACCCCCTTCTGCACAGTGGTCCTGTGAAGAGGTTTTCTTGTTTCAGAACTTGGTGAAGATTTTGCCTAGTTTTTTCTCTGTAGCCCGACACATTTAGTGGCTCTCAGCCTTGTTTACGGCGAATGTCAATAAAAAAAAAATCATCGGAGGGGACTTTGAGCCAAAGACATGCTTGGTATACCAATCAAACACAGAGAGGCCAAACCATTCTGTCTCTCTCTTCTCTCTCTCTCTCTCTCTCTCTCTCTCTCTCCTCTCTCTCTCTCTCTCTCTCTCTCTCTCTCTCTCACTACTCATCAATGACATAACATTCTGTTCTCCATCACAAACCATAATGCCTGGTGTTGGCTCATGGTTCGGGTGGTGGGCTTGGGATCCCAGGATCCAAAGTTCAAATCCCACTCGGCTGTTGAATTAATGCCAGGTGGGTTGACTCTGCCTGTCATCCTTCCGAGGTCGAAAACTTAAAAAAAATTGAAATTAAATAATATAATTGGTGATTTTATTTGATAATATAAAAATTAAAAATTTATATAATAATTTCTATAATTTTAATAAATTATAATAAAATTAACCACTTATAATTGGGTTAATTTTTTATTGAATTTGTTTAATAAAAAATTAAATTCAAATTTTTGTTAAATATAAATTTAAATAAAATATTAAATTTTGATAACTTATATTTGGTAATAAAATTTAAATATTAATATAAATTGAATGAAAATTTAATTATAGATATTTAAATGATTTAATAAAAAATTGAAAATATCAATACCACATATAACATTAATTTATAATAATTTTTAATTTTGATTTGATCTGAGAAATTTAATTTGGTGAAAAAACATTAACAAATAAATTTATTGTTGTTCCAATAATATACATTAATATTAGGAAATGGATTATAAATATTGGGTAAATTTTCCCATAATTTGATTTGAAATTAATGAATTAATTGGAATGATGTAAATAAAACTAATGAATAAATTTGCCCACCTCCCCAAAATAAATTAAAATTATAATTTTCAAAATAATTGTATATTTATGAGATTATAAAATTAAAATAAAAATAAATTTACTAAACTTGAATGATATAAAATTTTTAATAATAATATTTATATTTAAATGAATTAATGATAAAATTAATATTTGTTATAATAAAATAAAAGATATAAATATTATTCTTTTCTTCATTATTAATAAAAATAATATTACATGATTTATAAAAAAAATTTAAAATATATTAATTTGCAATTGATCACACACAAAAATTATAAAATTTATTATTATGGTTAAAATATAATCCAATCTCTAACTGCTTAATACACCATAATATTCTCATCAACATCTATAAACATAAACCACAAAATAATTTTCAACCTAATTGAGAAAAAATAACACTCGCACACACTCAAAATAATATATAAATGAATATTGCACAAATTAAAAAAAATTTTATTTATTATAAATAAATTAATAAAATCAAATTTTTAAAAATCAATATGTTTATATATACAATTGATTAAAATAATTAAAATAAATAAAAAATAATATTAATATAAATAAATTAATAACAATCTATAATATATAATAAATATGTATATATGTAAAACTTTATAAAAAATGAAAATTAATAATAATTTTGATAATGTATGCATAATTACTAAAATAATTAATAAATGAAAAAAATATAAATAAATTATTGTTGGTACATTATAATTATAAAAATAAAATTTAAATAATTTTATTTAAATTGTTTATTGAAATTATTAATAAATAATTAATTCATTTTATTTATAATAAATTTA
Organism: Eptatretus atami; assembly: GCA_035128595.1. NCBI lineage: Eukaryota > Metazoa > Chordata > Myxini > Myxiniformes > Myxinidae > Eptatretus > Eptatretus atami. The sequence continues at coordinate 177,871,188 of CM068952.1, forward strand.
TAATAATTAATTATTGTTGAAAAAATGATTATAAAATATAATATTATGATAAATAATTGAAAATAAAATATAAAATATTTGAAATTAAAATGAAATAATTGATATTTAAATAATATATTTATAATAATAATAAAAATTTAATTGATAAAAACTATAAAAAATAAAAAACTTTTGGTATATAATAATGATGTAAATGAATTAAATAATAAAAAATAATTAATAATGAATGTAATGATTATGAATAATATATTTATATATAAAGATTATTTTTGGCAAATATTAATGATTATAATAATTGAAATTAAATTAAATTTATAATAAATAAAAATTAAAATAAATAAATTAATTTGAATATATAAAAAATAAAAATGTGAAATATGGTTATTATATAATAAAATTTTATATTAAATAATGATATTATATCTTTTAAAAATGAAAATAAATATTTTAATAAAATGATATTTTATTAGAATTTAAATACAAAAAATTATAAATTAATTATAAAATATTAAATTTAATAAAAAAAATAAAATATTAACAATTTTTTTATTCTTTGATAAAAAAATTTAAATTATTTTTAAATGAATTGAATTTAAAATATCTAATATAAATTATTTAAAAAAATTATTATAAATTATAAATTGTGATATTAATATTTAAATAAAAAAATTATAATTTAAAAAAAAAAATATATACAAAAAATAAATTTAAAGCAATTTAATCATTAATTGACATTATTTGTGAATATATTAAGACATGAAAAAAAATATATTGTGAATAAAAAATTTTTTTAATAAATGATAAAAGATTTAATATGTAAATATGATTTATAATATGATAAATAATTATAAATTTAAAAAATTAAAAATAAATAATATAATGTGAACTATAACAAGATTTAATTATAAAAATTAAATATGATATAATGTAATAATGAAACAAAATACTTTATTTATATAATAATATATTATGATTAAAAAATGTATCCATGTTTAATCATTGAAATAATAAAATTAAAAAAACTTTATAAAAATTTTAAATATCAATATGGAAAATTGAATAAAATTAATTAAAATTGGGGAATAATGATATATGATATAATAAAAAAAAATATTTTTTAATTAATTAAATTAATATAAAATAATATAACAATTTGTGTATATAGAAAAAAATTAATATTTAATTATAAACAAAATAATTAAAACTAAATATACTTAATAATTAAATGTTAAATTGTACACTAAAAATAATTTTTTAAAATTATGATAAAATAAAAAAATATAAATTTGAAATGATAATAGAAAATTTTATAAATTAAATAATTAATATTTATATATAAAAAAAAAATATAAAGTGTTATATGAAAATGAAAATTAAAAAAAATCTGATTGAATAAAGAACAATTAATTTAAAATAACTTAAAATATATATCAAAAAACTATAATTAAAATAATTTTTTTAAAAACATTGTAAAGTGATGAATGTGAATTTAATTATTTTATAATTAATAATAATATTAAATGATTTAAAATTAATATATATATTTAAAAAAATTATAATTTTGATAATTGTATGAATTTAATAAATTATAATAAAAATTTAATGATTTAATTATACATATGTAGATAAAATAAACAAATAATATTTTTAAAAAAAATAAAATTTGATGAAAAAATATGTGATGATTATTAAATATTAAAATGTGATGTAAAAATAAAGGTAAATTAAATATATAAATAAAATGACAACTGAAATAATTATTAATTTATTATTGTGGGTGTGGAATGGTTAAATGTAATAAAATTAAATAATGTAATGAATTATAAATATAAAAAATATTGAAATTGAATAAAGTAAATTTGATGACAAAATATTTTGAATTGAAATACAAATATATTTAATATAATTTTAAATAAATGAATACATATGGAAATAATATTAATTTAATAATCATTTAATTTTAATAAAAATGATATATTTATTATAATATATTAATAATAATATATAAGATGAATTATTAAATAAAATGATTTAAATGAGTGTATTTTTATTATTAGAACCATATGAAAGTTGATATTGAAAGTGGAAATATGTAAAATAAAATTGATAAATATTTGTGTAATTGAAATTTGAAAATATGGATTTATGATATTCTGTGTAATTATATTAATAAATGTTAATGTATATATAAAATATTATATAAAAATGTATGAATTGAACTAGAAATTATAATATAAAATAATATAAAAATGATAAATTTTTATAATAATAAAAATAATATGGGTGTTTAATAATAAGTATATTTGTTTGAAAAAATTAATATATTAAAATTGAATTGATATTAATGGATTTATTGATGTTAGGAATTTCTAATATAATGATTTAAATAAATATTTTTTACTTTAATAATTTTCAAATAATAAAAATTTATATGAAAATAAAAAAATTAAATGATTTGAAAATGGAGTGTAATGAAAAAAATTATTATGTATGATTCATAATTAAAATTTAATTAAAAAAATAATTATAATATATATAAATGAATGGGATAAATTATTGTATAATTAATTAGATAAAATGAAATTTTTTAAATTTGGCAATTTTTGATTTTTATAAAAAATTAAATGTTTTAACATTATTAATTAATAAATACATTAAGTTATAATTATAAAATTTAATATAATATACTAAATTATGAAAAACTTTTGAAATATAAGAAAAATTATATAATATTTGGAAATAAAAATAAAATTATTTTATATATGATGATATAAATAATAAAACATGTAATTTTATGAGTATTAAATAACATTATTGAATTTGAACTTTAAAATTTAAATAAATAAATATATTTAGAATATTTTTGAGATATAAAATATATAAATTTAAATTATATGATTAATATATATAAATAATATATAATAAATTTTGTAAAATAAAATTATATAAAAAATAATATAAAATATAATCAATTGTTGTGTATTAATAACAAAGGAATAAAATAACACAATTCAATAAAACTAAATAATACTAATTAAGATGTTATAATTTAATTTGAAGTGCCACTTAAGGTATCCTGTGTCGGAGTGGCGACCCGTCCAGGATTGTGCCCAAGAGCCACAGAGACTGCTTAGGCAGCAGCAACGCTCTGCACAGAGTATGGTCCCAATGGATGGATGGATGACAACCATGCTGAGAACAGTATAATAACTCCCTTCAGATCACCTATCTATAATCATTACCATAAACACAGCTCGAGACCTCAAAGCAAAAAAAATAAATTCACCAATTACAAAAAAAGCAATATAACATAATTTTTTAACATGATACCAACCAATAATTCCAACAACATCACGAGCATTGACATCCACATCAAACGGTTAAATATGATCATTACAACCGCAGCTACCGAATACATTCCAAAGGGAAATATCAAAAATTACAACCCCAACTACATGCCAGAAATCACACGCCTTTAACAGACAACGATATAACCTCAAACACAACATCCAAAGCACCAGACATAGTTGAAAAGATTCAAACACTAATTACAGAACAGAAACCAACAAAACGGCACATGGAGGAGCGCATACCTCTGCCCCGTAATGCCTGATCCACGAGAGCATATCTAGCCCAATACATTTTTATCCCCCGCCACGTGGCGGAAGGGGGATATTGTTGTCACCCAGGTCGTCCGGCTGTCCGTCCGGTGAGCATTAGAGAACCCTCCAAGGCACAATGTGTGAACATCAATGGTGTGGTTCAGTTAAAGCTAAATGGTCTCGCCTAAAATCTGCGATCTCCATCTAAGAGTGGTCTATTATCATATCACCTCCGAACAGTGAGTGTTCCTGGAATTTTTCTGCAATGGACTAATTTCTCTTCACAAGTTTGTTCCATACACCATTCAACTTTTGTCTATCTCTTCTACCACTGGCTTCCACCAACATAGGGAACAATCTCTTCTGGAACGTGCTAATCTGATGACCAGTTTACCTTCTGACCTGGCCATTCCACATTGGATACACAGGGTGTGTTTCAAAAGATTGATACAACTTTGACTTCCTGCATTTCTTTGTTTTTGACCTATACCGTTTTCCTTTTCAGGGTTTGGTGGTGTTATCGGTGTGTTTGTTCCCTGGATTTCTAGCTCAAGTCGTCAACTATGCCATTGACAGTGAAACAGAGACAAGTGGTGGCTTCTGTGCTATGAGACTAAATTATATGTAGACACCCACCAGAAAAAATTTGTGTTGTTGATGGCATCGTTCAAGTGGAAATGGTTCATCATCAGTTGATCCAGTTTGGGTACCGCTCAATCTTGTCACTGAGCCAATTGTACATATCAAGTCACCTTCTCATGTCATCTGACTCAGTTTATGTCTAATCGAGATGATGGATGGGAAAAGCTTCAGTTCCTTAGTAGATATGCCAGACTGATGTTGGTTTTGATGTCTAGCTGCCGGGAGCGCGGCGGGGACTTCTTGGGACTGTCCACTGCAGAATCCCACACGGCGTCGATGTTGGCTTGGCCTCTGGTTCCTGATGCTGGCCTGCACTGTTGCCCTTGCTTGGTTGTGCACTGTATTCTTGTGCTCAAAATGTTTACAATACGTTGAATGGCACAATTTGTAGGTCCATCATGTGTTCTGAGGTCGTATTCCTGGCAGAACCTCCGGCGGGTGTCTACATATGATTTGTTTCATACCACAGAGCCACCACTTTTGTCTTCTGCTTCACTGTCAATGGCATAGTTGAGCTGGGGAGCTAGAAATCCCAGATAACAAATACCACGACAAAACAACACCAAACTCGAAAAGAAAACGGTACGGTCAAAAAACAAGAAATGGGAGGAAGTCAAAGTTGTTTCATCTTTTTGGGTTTTTTTTTTAAAAGGTCGGGTGATACTAGCTTGGGTCTATCCCAAAACTTCTGCAGGCGAATAAATAATCTCTGCTCTAAAAGCTCCTCCATGAACCACTTGCTCGACCTCCTTCCACACAAGCCTCTTGGTTCTCTTCTGTCGGTGGAGTTCTCTTCTTCCTCCGGCGCGAAGTTTTCTTCTGGGTGCTGCCCACGGGCGGCCCCCCCAAAAAAAATGTACCATCTTGTCTTCTGGGCTCCACAGCCCACTACACCACCATGGCTGGTACACACTGGCAACCCAGGCAAAATGCTACAGTTTGAACTATCAGTATATGAGAGTTGTACTCTCATATACTATAGTTTGGTTAAGAGGTCCAACTACAGTAGTCTGCAGGAAATTACACCCCACCCACCCCACCCCCCCCCCCCCCCCCCACCGGACCCTATTCCACATCACAATAATATGATGATCCATCTGATTCTGTTGTAAAGCATCTTTACCATTTTGTCCATGACTCCATGCTGTGTAGGACAATGAAATCATTCTTGTGATGGCCAGACACTACTGAATATCTTTCGTCATACCTGGACAAGACAAGCTCTGCTGTTTAGCTACTTGGAACGTGCCATTTAATGTCGGCAAGCCACATGCTCTGGCTCCAGTCTCTCCACGAGGATCATTAATCAAACTATCCAATTTGCTTCTAAGGATAGCGACTTTGAAGTGGTGCAGACCTTGGATATCCTTGGCATCACTATCTGCTCTAACCTTCCATCAGAGGATCATATCACAAAAGTGGCATGAAAGGCTGGCACCATCAGGGTATTCTATATATAGAACTCGAAGGGCATCTGTGGCGCGCACACCTCCCCACGTAATGCCTGATCCACGAGAACATATCGGGGCTCCAATAACATTTTTAAATATCGTGCTATACAGTATATAGTTTTTTGGCCCTATCTCTCAATGGTGACGAATCACTTAAAAAATTCCAGTAACCGGATCCGGATTTTCACCAAAATCTATTCAGTTCGTCCTTGTCACCAACACCCAACCTGCCCTCCGCAATTCATTCAAGGATCTGTCCGACAACTTTTTGAGACATCCTCACCTTCACTCTTTTCATTCCTCTTTTTCCTGCCTCTGGAAAAACTCCCACACTCTCTTCATCCCACTCTTCCCCAAGTCTTCAAAACAGCTGTCACCACCATCTCTATATTCCCCTATCAAAACCATGATCTTTCTCCTCCGTTCCACCCCTCCTCAAATTCCCTGCTTCTCTTCCTGAATTCCTTGTAATGTCCATCTCGTTTACCCCTGTCCCCCACCACATCCTCTCCCTTTCAAGATCTCCTAATGTCTCTGTCCCCACTGTTTTTGTGCTCCCTTTCCCGCCCTCTTGTCTCCTACTGCCATTGTTATATATTCTTGTGTTTTGCTCTTATACCAGCCTTGATATTGTTTACAAAAATAATATGTTATATAATTATATCTAATACCTTGCACACAAACAAACAGATAGACAGGGGTGAAAACATAACCTCCTTCCACCTTAGGTGGCGGAGATAACAAATACATTCCTGAGTTCCACCGAGCTCATCAAGCATTCGCCCCACCCTTTACTGGTCATCCTTCTTCCCACCTTCTTGAGAGGGAAAGATGAGACCTTCCACACATTGGATGTCAGAAAGGAGGCAGATTCCCATGAGCTGTCACTCACACACTGGCAGCAAGTTAGTGTTAGTTGCCTATTTATATAACTTGCATCTGCTCTTGTTCCTCCTCCTTCTCTGTCACTGCCCTCCACTAACTAGCACAGATCATGTGCATTCCTTTAAAGAAACCTCACACTCCTCAACCTCCCAGAGTCCAAGCTGGTTGTCCACCTTCATCGATTTGTTTCCTTATTCTCCGGATTGTGCATACACTGCCTGTTCCTATTATCTCATCCTCTTCGCTTCAGTCTTTCAGAAATGCACCGCCCTATCATTACCACTTTCGCTCAACCATGCACATCACAAATCTCTTCCACAAAGCTGATTATTTCCAATTCTGTTCCTCTCTGGACGATTGATTGTTATCCCTTTCCTCCTTGTGTTCAAGGGTTGATCAAAAAAGTGTTCGAATTTTTGACCGAGAAGGAATTTCGATATCAGGTTGACGTTTTACTGCTCTAATGTAACTTTTTTGTAGCTTGTACCAAATTTTATCATTTGCCTAACATGTGTTGTTGTTGTTTGTTTTTGACAGGCATTGTGTGAAGCATGGCAACAGAAAACCCGAAAATGGAGAAATGTGGGGTGTGAGCTGTCATCATTAGTGTTTCCTCAGTTCTGGGAAGAAGTGTAAATCACTGGGTGCAAGGTCTGGCAAATAGGGCACGTGCTTCGAGCAGTTTAAAATCCTACATCTTTGATGGCAGCCATTACAATGAAGACGTGTGGGTGGGCGGTTGTCTTGGTCAAGCAGCGCACCACGTCGCAACTTCCCTCATCTTGTCCTTGGTTGCTTGATGCAATTTCCCAATTACTGTTACATAATAGTTACCTGTGATGCTAACTCTCTTTCCAGGTAATCAACAAGCACAGGACCTTCAGCATCCCAGAAAAATGTGCTCCGACTTTGCCTGCGGGAGTGTTGGACATAATTTATTGGGAGGCAGAGATGATACCCACTCGACGATCATTCATGACGAGATCATCACTTTTCCAGCAGTTTCCCCAGAAACCGACGTCGTCGGTGGTCGCTCGGACCGTTTTGATCTTCAGGTGAAGCCTGTCATGCTTGAATTTAGGCACACCACTTGACAACAGTGGAACACAAGCTGGAGCAGAGTCCTTTAATGTCTGTCGCATGTTCGCATGCATTCCTGCGGAGTGCTACCCTCCTTCAAATTGAGTATTGGATGCACGGTTCACATCTCAGATCTCTCCATTTTCAGGTTTTCTGTTGAATGCTTCACACAAATGCCTGTCAAAAAACAAGAAAACAATGTTAGGCAAACGATAAAATTTGGTACACACTCCCAGAAAGAGTTTTATGTGAGGCAGGTAAAAAATTTCAACCTGATATCTAAATTCCTTCTAGGTCAAAATACGAACCTTTGATCAAACTCTCGTATTGTATGTCCACTCCAGTCATACCCTTTGGTCTCTTTAAACACGTCGGCCTTGCCATTTATCTCCCCATGAGATGAGACCTTTGCATCAAAAAGTATCTCTTGTAAAATATTTGTTGGGTTTTCCTGGCCATTTTCATCTTTTGCCATTCAATTGAGGCACGATCATTCGGTCTCATTTGAAGTTGAATGCCTTCGAATGTCGTCATTCAAATATCTAAAACGGTTGTTCCAATTCATTTCCTCAGCATTTCATTTCCTTCAAACTGCAGTCAATTTTTAAAGTCTCAAGAACTGCATGAATTTCACTCAAATCAGCAGCTGTTGGTATTTGGACCTTCAAATTCATGCATGTGCATTGAAATTCACAATATGTGCTTTCAAATTCCGACCTAAAGTGTGTACATGTCATTTGCGTGTGTAGACTATATATGACACGAACAAACATTTTTTCGAGAATATATATCTTCTGAGAATATGTGAAATATTGAGAAAGACATTACACACTCTTTGTATTTGTATGAGTAGGCTGGTTCTTCATTTTCAGATTCACAAATAGCCATGGCAGCCCGTGGTCACTATAGAGAGGTTTCCGATGTAGACAGGGATAGGCTCATTGATGCCTTCGAAAACACATGCTGGACTATCTAGAATTGGCTGACAATCTCGGCATCACCAGAGCAACAGCAAGATCAATTGTCTCAATTTATCTGAGAACTGTCGACGAGAAAGGACTGCCAAAGGGAGGAGCACACAACGCGAAGATGGATTAACGACATGCGGCAATGTCTGCAGCATCTCCTAGATGTCAATCCCCTTCTGACTTTGCGCAGATGAAGAAAAAACTTGCAAGCTGCTCTGCCAAACAACCCCATGTATCTACGAGTACCATTGCCAGAAGGCATTGATGGTATGCTTCTGACTCTCAAACAACGAAGACGTACCTGATGCACGAAATTCACCTCGCGTGCTTGACCAGCGCATGCAGTTGCACAATGGTTTCTACAGCATGGTGTCGTGCCCACTGCGTCTTCATTGACGAAACTGGATACAATGTTTTGGACACGGCGTTCATTTGAGAGCCCCGCGTGGACTTCCGGCAAGACGCGTTGTCCACGGACAACAGAGGACGTAACTGCAACATTACGTTTGCTGTATGCGCGGAGGTTGGCCTTGTTCATTACCAGATCGCCTTTGAGACGGTAACGAGACAAAGTTTTGAGGGCTTTCTTTGCAAATACGGCCCGTGAATGTGCCAACGTGTTCCGCTGGCGAGCCTGTCTTCCTATTTTACGATAATGCAAGACCACACGTCCAGCCCAACTCTCCCACCGGATCCCTACCCAAACATCCCAACTGACAGTTGCTCCCTCCATTCTCCCCATTCCTCAACTGCACGGAGATTGCTCATTCTGCGTTTAAGGCTTCAGTGAAGAGAGATTTGCCCTTCCAGAATGGCAGCACCGAGTTGGAGATAGAGGACGCAGCCCACCAAGCAGGATTGAACTTGCAGCAATGGAGATGTCAGGCTTCTTCAAGAGGTAGCTAGGCAGAATTTTGATGCCATCACTCAAGAAAAGTGCGCCCGCTGGTTTAAGCACACCCAGACCTACATGCACAGCTGCCTAGCCACCACGATATCGATGGATGAAACGTAAAGGGAAATGTTTACTTCCATACAGACATTTCTAAACGAAGCAACCTCTTTGAAATGAAGAATCAAAGTAATGACAATAATATGCATGAATAATAAACATTGAATACATTTTCAATATGAAAGGAAAGAAAATGAAATCTGAGTGTAGATGTTTGAGAAAGATAAGGAAATTGAATAAACCATGCGATGATGAAAGAAAGAAAATGAATGTGTGGATGTGTTTGAAAAAGATGAATTTTTTTTTTAAACCATGTGATTATGAAAGAAAGGAAAGAACAACACAAAGATCTATACTGACCTACATGACATTAAAAAACCAAATAAGACAAGGCATACATGCATGATTCATCCCATGCTCTTCTGGCCAAAGAAGCTGCATAAAGCAAGCATGAAAGGCTACCCCAGGTAAGCCCGTTGCTGTTTCAAACCCTTCCCAGAGTTCCTCCACACCTCGAAAGACATTCACAAATAGTACATACAGTGGGGAGAACAAGTATTTGATCACTGCCGATTTTGCAGCGTTTTCCCACTTACAAAGCACGTAGAGGTCTGTAATTTTTATCATAGGTACACTTCAACTGTGAAAGACGGAATCTAAAACAAAAATCCTGAAAATCACATGTATGATTTTTAAATAATTTATTTGCATTTTATTGCATGAAATAGTATTGAACATCAGGAAAAACAGAACTTTAATATTTGGCACAGAAACCTTTGTTTGCAATTACAGAGATCAGACGTTTCCTATAGTTCTTAACCAGGTTTGCACAGACTGCAGCAGGGATTTTGGCCCACTCCTCCATACAGATCTTCTCCCAGATCCTTCAGGTTTCGGGCGTCACTGGGCAACACAGACTTTCAGCTCCCTCAAAGATTTTCTATTGGTTCAGGTCTGGAGACTGACTAGGCCACTCCAGGACCTTGAGATGCTTCTTACGAGCCACTCCTTAGTTGCCCTTGTGTGTGTTTCGGGTCGTTGTCATGCTGGAAGACCCAGCCACGCCCCATCTTCAATGCTCTTGTTGAGGGAAGGAGGTTGTTGGCCAAGATCTCGCGATAATGGCCCCATCCATCTTACTCAATACGGTGCAGTCGTCCTGTCCCCTTTGCAGAAAAGCATCCCCAAAGAATGATGTTTCCACCTCCATGCTTCATGGTTGGATGGTGTTCTTGGGGTTGTACTCATTCCTTCTTCTTCTCCAAAACGGCGAGTGGAGGTAAACCAAAAAGCTCTATTTGGTCTCATCAGACCACATGACCTTCTCCCATTCCTCCTCTGGATCATGCCAGATGGTCATTGCAAACTTCCAGACGGGCCTGGACATGCGCTGGCTTGAGCAGAGGGACCTTGCGTGCGCTGCAGGATTTTAATCCATACGGCGTAGGTGTTACTTATGGTTTCCTTTGATACTGTGTCCCAGCTCTCTTCAGGTCATGACCAGGTCCTGCCGTGTAGTTCTGGGCTGATCCCTCACCTTTCTCATGATCATTGAGGCTCCACGAGGTGAGATCTTGCATGGAGCCCAGACCGAGGGAGATGACTGTTATCTTGAATTTCTTCCATTTTCTAATAATTGCGCCAACAGTTGTTACCTTCTCACCAAGCTGCTTGCCTATTGTCCTGTAGCCCATCCACGCTTGTGCAAGTTCTACAATTTTGTCCCTGATGTCCTTAGACAGCTCTTCTGGTCTTGCCCATTGTGGAGAGGTTGGAGTCTGATTGATTGAGTGTGGACAGCTGTCTTTTATGCAGGTAACGAGTTCAAACAGGGCAGTTAATACAGGTAATGAGTGGAGAATGGGAGGGCTTCTTAAAGACAAAACTAACAGGTCTGTGAGAGCCGCGATCTTAACTGGTTGGTAGGTGATCAAAATACTTATTTCATGCAATAAAATCAAATTAATTATTTAAAAATCATACCATGTGATTTCAGGATTTTTGTTTTAGATTCCGCCTTTCACAGTTGAAGTGACCTATGAAAAAAATTACAGACCTCTACGTGCTTTGTAAGTTGGCAAACCTGCAAAATCGGCAGTGTATCAAATACTGTTCTCCCCCACGTGCATGAGAATCCCAATGCTACACACCCCTTCAGCTGCCGGATTGGAGCTGTTTAAGACATTAATTTGTAATTTGTTCAGGTTCCGGGAGATGACTCATTGAGAGACACCGTGGGAAATTTATCACCCTCCAACTATGCTCGCAGACGGAGTCTGCGTCATGTGCCTACAACACAGTTTGACACCTGATGTTGAATGGTGCAGTGTGTGATGCAACGCCTGCCTGTGAAGCACCAATGCAACAGTTATAGTCGGGCAGAGAATCAATCCAGTTGAACAGTTCTAGGGAAAGTGTGCCAAATTGCACCATCTGTTAGACAAGATAATGAGCAATCGCTGGGATGCCTTTTCCCGGTGGCTGTACCTCCAATGCAAGACGGGTCAAGTCTTTTACACTTTTCCTTGCTGCCGGATTTGGCAGAGCTCAGAGCGCTGATAGTTCCCCGTTGACCAGCCCACTCCACTACCTCTCATCTTCCGTACAAATCCCTCACACGCACATCAAATAATCACCCTCACAAACGCATGAATATCCACAACAAACCTTTATTTCCTCTTTGGGGAATGACCCCCAAAGTCCTTCACTTTCCCCCCTCTATCCGGAAACATATAAACGAAGTCAGGGCCTACCACAATCTAAACTTGCCCAACGTGTAAAACTTGCCTCACTTCGCTCGAAGGCCAGGAGGGGTTCCATCCACATACACGAGGGTTGGTTGCATGGCTCCATCTGGCCTGCACTGCTATTGTAAACTATCAGATTACCACATACAAGGACCTGTGGCTGCGCGTTTTGCTGAATAACAAACTCAGACCAAACAACGACACAGCTAACAAATGCATTACCACCACCCTCATCACATCCATCTCATCACCACGACCACTTGCACGCAACCAACCACATCAAACCCAAAAACGTACATATTACCTTAATATCCTCCATACAACACAGACGGCCTCATCAGCAAGACCATGTGACTTAAACACTTCATTTCACAAACAACATTCACTAGCCTTCTACCTCCAGACAACACAACTCGAATTCGAGCTTTTCAAAATTAAAACCGGTAACAAAGAACACACAAAACATCAAAACATTACATACCACCAGACACATCCACTGTTACTAACCAAATATTCACCTCAACTACAGAACCTCTGCTTCCTACCAAATACTATCATCCAAGGATGTGATGTACCATCGGCCGCATGGTCGGGTTGTCGGCGACGAGCTTTGCTAGTGGGAGGGTGACTGTAACAACCTTGCCAGGACTGAAAAACACCACTGACAAAGGGCGGATGAGCTGCCTTAGTGGAGCCAACAGCCCTCCGTATGGAATGGTGTCTCCTAAAAAAAAACACTCAATGTGGGTAAGAAAAGTTATTTCCACCTGGACTAGTTACCCCCTTCGCACAGTGGTCCTGTGAAGAGGTTTCTTGTTTCAGAACTTGGTGAAGATTTTGCCCAGTTTTTTTCTCTGTAGCCCGACACATATTAAGTGGCTCTCAGCTTGTTACGGCGAATGTCAATAAAAAAAAAATCATCGGAGGGGCTTTGATGCCAAAGACATGCTTGGTATACCAATCAAACACAGAGGCCAAAACCATTGCCTCTCTCTCTCTCTCTCTCTCTCTCTCTCTCTCTCTCTCTCTCTCTCTCTCTCCTCTCTCTCTCTCTCTCTCTCTCCTCTCTCTCTCACCACACAATAAACTCATCAATAGACATAACATTTCTGTTCTCCATCACAACCATAATGCTGGTGTTGGCTTCATGGTTCGGGTGGTGGGCTTGGGATCCCAGGATCCAAAGTTCAAATCCCACTCGGCTGTTGAATTAATGCCAGGTGGGTTGACTCTGCTGTCATCCTTCCGAGGTCGGCAAAATGAGTGCCAGCTTGCTGGTATACTGTTCGGAGTGGCGACCCTCCAGGATTGTCCCAAGAGCCACAGAGACTGCTTAGGCAGCAGCAACGCTCTGCACAGAGTATGGTCCAATGGATGGATGGATCCACAACCATGCTGAGAACAGTATAATAACTCCTTCAGATCACCTATCTATAATCATTACCATAAACACAGCTGCGAGACCTCAAGCAAAAAAAAATAAATTCACCAATTACAAAAAAAGCAATATAACATAATTTTTAACATGATACCAACCAATAATTTCCAAACAACATCACGAGCATTGACATCCACATCAAACGGTTAAATATGATCATTACAACCGCAGCTACCGAAATAATCCAAAGGGAAATATCAAAAATTACAACCCAACTACATGCCAGAAATCACACGCCTTTAACAGACAACGATATAACCTCAAACACAACATCCAAAGCACCAGACATAGTTGAAAGATTCAAACACTAATTACAGAACAGAAACCAACAAAACGGCACATGTGAGGAGCGCATACTCTGCCCGTAATGCCTGATCCACGAGAGCATATCTAGCCAATACATTTTATCCCCGCCACGTGGCGGAAGGGGATATTGTTGTCACCCAGGTCGTCCGGCTGTCCGTCCTCCGTCCGGGCGTCAACATTTATAGCTGTGAGTGCGATAACTCATAAACTGTTCGCCATATCGATTTGAAATTTGGGGTCACACATGAACCACTGAAAAGGAAAACCCTGTTGATTTGGGCGCGGCGGATCCAAGAGCCGACTGGGGCGGCCATCTTGGAAAAAATGTTTTTTGTAATAATGGAAAACCGCTTATCTATTTCAATTATTTTGGTTTAACTACGTTCCTCACCCCTGGGCAATTTTT
>CM068952.1:177890768-177926279 GCA_035128595.1 Eptatretus atami
CAATTGTTATGATGATGATGATGATATAATTGTATGATGATGACGATGATGATGATAATCAAATTGCATGATGATGATGATGATATCAAATTGTATGATGATGACAATATCAAATTGTATGATGATGATGATGAGAATATCAAATTGTATGATGATGATGATGATATCAAATTGGTATGAATGATGATGATATCAAATTGTATGATGATGATGATGATATCAAATTGTATGATGATGATGATGATGATGATATCAATTGCAAAAATGATGATGATATCAAATTGTATGATGATGATGATATCAAATTGTATGATGATGATGATGAGATATCAAATTGTATGATGTGATGATGATGATGATGATATCAAATTTATGATGATGATATCAATTGTATGATGATGATGATGATGATGAATCAAATTGTATGATGATGATGATATCAAATTGTATGATGATGTGAATGATGATATCAAATTGTATGATGATATCAAATTGTATGATGATTGATGATGATATCAAATTGTATGATGATGATGATATATCAAATTGTATGATGATGATGATATCAAATTGTATGATGATGATGATGATATCAAATTGTATGATGATGATGATGATATCAATTGTATGTGATGATGATATCAAAATTGTATGATGATGATGATGATATCAAATTGTATGATGATGACAATATCAAATTGTATGATGATGATGACGATATCAAATGTATGATGATGATGAGATATCAAATTGTATGATGATGATGATATCAAATTGTATGATGATGATGATGATATCAAATTGTATGATGATGATGATGATGATGATGATATCAAATTGCAAATGATGAATGATATCAAATTGTATGATGATGATGATGATATAACAAATTGTATGATGATGATGATGATGATGATATCAAATTGTATGATGCTGATGATGTGATATCAAATTGTATGATATGATGATGATGATATCAAATTGTATGATGATGGATATCAAATTGTATGATGATGATGATGATATCAAATTGTATGATGATGATGATATCAAATTTGTATGATGATGATGATGATATCAAATTGTATGATGATGACGATGATGATGATATCAATTGTATGATGATGATGATATCAAATTGTATGATGATAACAATATCAAATTGTATGATGATGATGATACGATATCAAATTGTATGATGATGATGATGATATCAAATTGTATGATGATGATGATATCAAATTGTATGATGATGATGATGATATCAATTGTATGATGATGATGATGATGATGATATCAAATTGTATGATGATGATGATATCAAATTGTATGATGATGATGATGATATCAAATTGTATGATGATGAGATGTAGATGATATCAAATTGTATGATGATGATGATATCAAATTGTATGATGATAACAATAATCAAATTGTATGAATGATGATGATGACGATATCAAATTGTATGATGATGATGATGATATCAAATTGTAATGATGATGATGAATACAAATGTATGATGATGATGATGATATCAAATTGTATGATGATGATGATGATGATGATATCAAATTGCAAAATGATGATGATGATATCAAATTGTAATGATGATGATGATGATATCAAATTGTATGATGATGATGATGATGATATCAAATTGTAATGATGATGATGATGAGATGATATCAAATTGTATGATGATAGATGATATCAAATTGTATGATGATGATGATGAATATCAAATTGTATGATGATGAGATGATATGATATCAAATTGTATGATGATGATGATGATATCAAATTGTATGATGATGACATCAAATGTATGATGATGATGATGAATCAAATTGTATGATGATGATGATATTGTATGATGATGATGATATCAAATTGTATGATGATGATGATGATATCAAATTGTATGATGATGATGAATGATGATATCAAATTGCAAAATGATGATGATGATATCAAATTGTATGATGAATGATGATATCAAATTGTATGATGATGATGATGATATCAAATTGTATGATGTGATGATGATATCAAATTGTATGAATGATGATGATATCAAATTGTATGATGATGATATCAAATTGTATGATGAATGATGATGATGATGAATATGCAATTGTATGATGATGAATGATATCAAATTGTATGATGATAGCTGATGATGATATCAAATTGTATGATGATGATGTCAAATTGTATGATGATGATGATGATATCAAATTGTATTGATGATGATGATGATATCAAATTGTATGATGATGATGATATCAATATTGTATGATGATGATGATGATATCAAATTGTATGATGATGATGAAATGATACAAATTGTATGATGATGGATGATATCAAATTGTATGATGATGATGATGATATCAATTGTATGATGATGATGATAATATCAAATTGTATGATGATGATGATGAACGATAATCAATTGTATGATGATGATGATGATATCAAATTGTATGATGATGATGATGATATCAAATTGTAATGATGATGATGATAATCAAATTGTATGATGATGATGAATGATATCAATTGTATGAATGATGATGATGAATATCAATTGAAATGATGATGATGATATCAAATTGTATGATGAATGATGATGATATCAAATTGTATGATGATGATGATATGATAATCAAATTGTATGATGTGATGATGATGATATCAAATTGTATGATGAATGATGATGAATATCAATTGTATGATGATGATATCAAATTGTATGAATGATGATGAATGATTCAAAATTGTATGATGATGATGATGATGATATCAAAATTGATAATGATGCTGATGATGATGATATAAATTGTATGATGATGATGATGAGATATCAAATTGTATGATGATGATGATCAAATTGTATGATGATGATGATGATATCAAATTGTAATGATGATGATGATATCAAATTGTATGATGATGATGATGATATCAAAATTGTATGATGATATGATGATGATGATATCAAATTGAAATGATGAATGATATCAAATTGTATGATGATGATGATGATTCAAATTGTATTGATGATGATGATATCAATTGATGATGTGATGATGATATCAAATTGTATGATGAGATGATGATATGATAATCAATTGTATGATGATGATGATATCAAATTGTATGATGATGCTGATGATGATATCAAATTGTATGATGATGATATCAAATTGTATGATGATGATGTATGATATCAAATTGTATGATGATGATGATGAATATCAAATTGTATGATGATGATGATATCAAATTGTAATGATGATGATGATGATATCAAATTGTATGATGATGATGATGATATCAAATTGTAATGATGATGATGATATAAATTGTATGATGATGATGATGATATCAAATTGTAAATGATGATGAAATATCAAATTGTAATGATGATGAATGATGATGAGATATCAAATTGTATGATGATGATGAGATATCAAATTGTATGATGATGATGATGTCAAATTGTAATGATGATGATGATGATAAATCAAATTGTAATGATGATGATGATGATAATCAAATTGATGATGATGATGAATATCAATTGTATGAATGATGATGATATCAAATTGTATTGATGATGATGATGATATCAAATTGTATGATGATGATGATATCAAATTGTATGATGATGATGATATCAAAATTGTATGATGATGATGATGATGATAATCAAATTGTGATGATATGATGATGATATCAAATTGTATGATGATGCACATGATGATGATATCAAATTGTATGATGATGATGATGATATCAAATTGGATGATGATGATGATATCAAATTGCATGATGAATGATAATCAAATTGTATGATGATATGATGATATCAAATTGTATGATGATGAGATGTGATGATATCAAATTGTAATGATGAATGATGATGTGATGAATATCAAATTGTATGATGTGATGATGATATCAAATTGATGATGATGATGATGATATCAAATTGTATGATGATGATGTGATATCAAATGTATGATGATGATGATGATATGCAAATTGCATGATGATGATATACAAATTGCAAATGATGATGATGATATCAAATTGCATGAATTTGATATCATCATCATCATCATACAATTTGATATCATCATCATCATCATCATCATACAATTTGATATAATGATGTCTTGTCAATTGACAGACAAGTGGAAGCACTTGTGTTTGTCCCCTCTTCAAATGTCCTCTTTCCTCCACATGGTGAGTACAACTTTGACTGCTTTCTGTCATACCAACTCAGCAATGTCTGATACTTATGAAGTCGTCTTTGTATTGAATGCAGAAACTTGATGTTAGTACACCTGGCGAAGTGTACTGTTCGTGCTAACAAGGTGATTTTTGTGATCGTCAAAATGTGTTATTTATTTATTTCTGCTTTTATTTTGTTTTGTCGTTTCATTTTTGCAGAGACATCAGAAGAGGACAAAACGATTCCCTCCACCAAGGATGATGCGGGGTCGAGTGATCAAGAGGGCGATTCCATTCGGACATCCGATGTTTCAAACAACAAAGACGGTTTGAATGTTCCTTCAGAGATCCGCATCGGTGTGCGTTCATACAAGTGCACAATTTGTGGAAAGTTATTCAGTCGGTCGTCATCTTGTCTGCGGCACATGAGAATCCACAGCGGTGAGCGACCGTACAGGTGTTCTGTCTGTGGGAACGGTTTCATTCAGTCGTCACACTATCGCACTCACTTGAGGATTCATAACGGTGAGCGTCCGTACAGGTGTTCGACTTGTGGAAAAAGTTTCATTCAGTCGTCACACTATCGCACTCATTTGAGGGTTCATAACGGTGAGCGTCCGTACAGGTGTTCGACTTGTGGAAAAGCCTTTACTTTGTCGTCACACTATCGCACTCACTTGATGATTCATAATGACGAGCGTCCGTACAGGTGTTCCACTTGTGGAAAAGGTTTTATCCAGTCGGCAAACTATCGCACTCATTTGAGGGTTCATAATGGTGAGCGTCCGTACAGGTGTTCAATTTGTGTAAAAACCTTTACATGTTCGTCAAACTATCACACTCATTTGAGGGTTCATAATGGTGAGCGCCCTCATAAGTGCACTGTTTGTGGTAAAGGTTTTAATCAGGCTTCTGGCCTTCAGCGGCATACGAGAACACACAGCAACGAACGCCCGTACAAGTGCACCGTGTGTGTTAAAGCGTTTTGTACATTATCATCCTGTAGAAGACATATAAAATCCCATTCCAGATTCGATAGTACTCAGGTCGTTGTAACAAAGAACATTTAAACCAGTGGTCCCCAACCTTTTGATCCCACGGGCCGCATTCACTACTCCCAAGGATGTTGTGAGCCAGAAAAAAAATCGAAGAAAAAAATTGAGAAATCGAAACAACGTTTGGGGTTTATTGGAGTATTGTTTTTTTTAATTAATAAATTTTCTGTGTATTCGATCGATCGATTGTTCACGCACTGTAATTCTGAACAAATTTCCGTTCAGGGTGTAATTAATTTTAAATACTGCCGCAAGATGCCGGAAGGTAAAATCAAATTGATTTGATTCCTCCCGGCGGTAAGCGGCAGTGGCATTGTGTAAGGCTTTTCAGGTCACGGCGCCGGCAGTGGCATTGTGTAAACCCCTTTAAAATTGCTACATGGAAATGTGTTTTGATTGGAAAGTCCTCGCAGGCCGCAGTATAGGGCTGCGCGGCCCGCGGGCCACAGTTTGGGGACCAATGATTTAAACAATGAAAAGTGGAAGATTTGACATTGTCACAACAGAGAGCTGATCAAAATTATTTGGGTGGCCTTGCATGGCAAGCTCGTTGGGTGAAACGTGTGAAACATTTTCCTACAGATGATGAGGTTTATGCAGTAGACAAAGGCTTCCACCTCAGAGTTACTTTGACAAAGGAAGTCAGATAAATAATGTCCACGCTGTGCTGTTCAATATTTTCCAATCTTGGAAGTCATTATCGTGCAGTTTATTTCACTTGAAACTTCTTGAATCCATGTCAGGACTAAATCCCGATGGAAACCCATTTGTGCCGATGAATGAGGATGAAAATAAGATACTGCCCTGCCGTTAGCAAATATAAAAGGAACAGAATTGTCAGTAAGTTGAATATATGGAATGAAGCACTGAATTGAAAGTGATCGAGTCCAGATCCACATTTATACTCCGGCAATGAAACCTGTACATGAGCTGTGGGAATACTATTGGAAAGGCTGGCGTGAGTCGATTTCACAATTCTGGCCTGAATCGTCTAACACGGGAAACAATTATACTGTCTCACCCCGACGTTTGCAGTTCCGCTATCTCCTGACTCCGCGTATTCGCGGTTCATAAAATGTGACCTGTTTCTACATTTGTGGCCCTGTGCTTCATGTATTCGCGGTTTTTTTTCATGAGATTTTGTTTATTTTCCCTTATGAATCACGATCCACCGGGAAGCTATCTCCATTTTTCCCACTGAAACAATACCCTGACATTTGCGGCACTGTGCTTCACGTATTCGCGGTTTTTCATGGGATTTTTTTATTTTCCCTGATGAATCACGAAGCGCCGGGAACCTAACCCCCTTTTTCCAATTGAAACAATGCCCCGACATTCGCGGATTCGACATTCATGGCATTTTTCAGGAACGTATCCCCCATGAATGTCAGGGTCCGACAGTACTTGAGAGTTCATAGAACACTTTACCCCATGCAGTCTTGAGAAAAAAAAAGAATGACATGGGAAGGGTCTTTTGAGGATTCTTGCTTATTGCGTGTCTGAGCACGATCTATATTTCCTGAGATATATTTTTAATGCTGAGAGAACGAGCGGCAAATTGTTTGGTCGAGATGACGTAAAATGGCATAATATTTTGGCCAAGTACTGCTATACTGCTAAACAGGAGGGTTTTGAAAGTGGCAAAAAGGCGATTTGTGTTCTACACTGTTCAAGTGTATAATTCAATGGAAATAAATTAAAGATTTTAAAGGTTGTAGAACAAAATATACACATATTTCGGAAGTTTACCACCATCGTTGTTTATGTCTTTTACACCACTTCATTGAACATGTTACATTAGTTCTTCATGCCTGTTGTTTGCGTCCTTTTTGACATCCATAAAAACAGAAAGTTTCCTGTTTGGAATGATTTTCAATTTTCTTTGGCTGCCAAACAGGCAGACACGGTCTAAAACTAGAAGAGCACTCTGTACAGCGCATACCTCCGCCACGTAATGCCTGATCCACGAGAACATATCGGGCCCAATACATTTTTGAAATATCATGCTCTACAGTGTTATGTCGTTTTTGGCCCTATCTTTCAATGGTGAAGAATCATTAAAAATTAAATAATTCTCGGATCCAGATCCGAATCTTTATCAAAATCTAATCAGTTTGTCCCTGTCACACACCGAACCTGTCCACAAATTTTCATCTGGATTCGTCCACAACTTTTTGAGATATCCTGTAGACAAACAGACAGAAAGGGGTGAAAACATAACCTCCTTCACCTTCGGTGGCAGAGGTAAAAAACACATGACCTCAAGTTAAAGTAAATAATTATCATTGTGTAAACTTGCCCAGTATGCACTGTCTAAAAGGTACATTTGCATATCAAAGACATTCATTAATCCCAATAAATCCAAATCTCCATTGATGTTCAACCTTGAATTAAAATGGTAACGCAACACATTCTGATTTGCTTGCGAAATGCAATGCAAAATTGGCTGAAAGCTGTATCTATTTCTTCCTCCCAAGTTTCAAATATTTGAGATGCAATTAGAGTTCCAATTCACGGTGAATCCTGAAACGGCGTGACAAAACAAGAAAGTACAGCCAATTGAAAAACTGGAAAAACCTTATAATTATGGAGAAATTGTATCCATGAGAACTTCCTGTGCAGTTGTAAATGTATTCAAGTTAACCTTGAATAAAATGCTTAAAAACTTATCCAAAGTAGATATCAAGTCCAATTTACAATGACCGTTCCTTCCGTTTTGCATTCCGTTGTTCTTTACAATCTATCACTGGAATTTGATGATTGGTCATTGTTTTTATTTATTTATTAATTGATGATGAGAATCTGATTTTTGGATGACTGGTTCTAAGAATAAACAACTTGCATTATCAAGCTCTGATGTGAGTTTTTAGTTCTGTATTATTTTGTTCAACTACTCTGTCGTATAACATCACGACCAGGGTAAGGGGCATTCACTTCCTAATGGCACTCCACTCCGAAGCACCTGTCGGAGTGCTTCATTGAGATGAAGGGCTGTAAGAGGTGATAGCCGAAGAGAACAGATTTACAGACTATCTTCCACACAGGGCTGGAATTAGGGGTAGGTGACCACCTAGGGTGTCAGGCTTGGGGTGGGGGGGGGGGGTGGGGTTCCAGCTGCCAGGCTTGGCGTGCACCTGCCGCAAGCGGTATCAAGGAATAACGAAGAGGAGGCCATTCGGCCCATCATACTTGTGCTACACAAACTCCAGATTAAATAAATCTGTGAAGCTAACAACTTTGTGTTGAATGAAATATTTTTAAAAATTGGATGGGAGTTTTAGGGATGGTTTTAAGGGTCAACAATATATAACACCGACCACACACTATCCCTTGACGACACCTCTTATAGAGATCAAATCAGCACAGATGTACACAATCACCCATCCATACTTAAGGTATCTGTACGTCTTGCCAATATCCCTGTACCCCTCTATCTCCAGTGCTTATTGAGATAGCCTTATCGGTACCTATCTCATTCCAATTTGAAACTATCTATGGTTTCTGCTGCCACTACCTTTCCAGTGAGACAATTGCATGCATCAACTATTCTCTGAGTTAATCATGGATTAAGATGGATGCCTTGCTTCGTTTCTGATCTCTGAATCTTGAGCTAAATCCAGCTGCATCCTACGAAATATGCTAGAATCTCGTGTTTGACATACGAGCAGTAGGAAGGGGAACATTTCATGCAATGAAAAACAGCCTTATCTGTTAAGAAAGTGCAAGGAACTCGCGCTGCAATCGAAGACCGAGAACACCATGCCTGGAGGCAAGCAGGGCAATGCTACTGAGGAGGTACTCGCATCCTTTTGAAGTGACTGATAAATTCACTGAGCAGGTGCTACAGAAACTCCAGGTAATGAACACAAATGTCGGTATTGTGCAGCATGAAATTAAAGTAATAAATACCACTTTGATTTAGCTTCCGAAAACGGTAATAAACCAATCTGACCGACTGGCAAAGCTAGTGTACGTGACCATACCTACAATGGCCAAGAAGAGCAAGCAAAGTGAGTCAAAGGTAATGAACACCATTATCACTTTGGAGATACAAGACAGGATGCCTGGTGTTGGCTTGATGGTTTAGGTGGCTGGCTTAAGATCTTCAGTTCTGAGTTTGAGCCCCTGTCAGGCTGTTTAACAACACCAGGTGGGTTGGTTGACTCAGCTTGTCATCCTTCTGAGATCAGCAAAACGAGGACCAGCTTAGTGGGGTAGTAAGTATCCTGCGTCGGAGTGGCAACCTGTCCAGGAATATACTCCTTAGCCAAATTAAACTGCCTCGGCAACCCTATGCACCTCACGGCGTAAAAGGAATGGTTATTTTATTAAATACATAACAGGAAGCTAAACTTGCCCATGTACGGATTGCCTACTGAGCTGTTGGAGAACGCAGCCACTGTGGTTCGCGACGCCATCATGAAGCTCGGATTCACGGACGAGGAAGCGACATCCATGATGCCGGTCAACGTACATCGACTGCCCAAGAAAACTCATCCAAACACACCGCGAATCGACATCCAAGCCTTAACAATATGATCGTAAGATTCGCCTCGACGTTTGAACGCGATGCTGTTTTATCAGCCTTCTAAACCGGGCAGCGATCAACAAAAACCCGGTCCTCGTTTATCATTCGCACAGACCTCCGTCACATCTCAAGGCGAAGCGATATCTACTCGAGAAGACCACGTACACCCTCCACAAACAGCATGGTGAATCAATTGGAATCCATTTCATCGACACAGAGTTGTTCCCTGAACATGAAGAAAATGGAATGAAGCAATCACCGTGACAGTGTGTAAATTGATGTTTTATTTGCTCTTTCATTTACAAAGACATGAAAGTGAAACAATAAGGTGATGTTAATGATGATATTGTGAACTTGATCATGGTGAACTGAAAATATTTTGATCTATTTTGCTTGCTGATCCTGATATTGTGAACTGAAAATATTTTGATCTATTTTGCTTGCTGATCCTGATATTGTGAACTGAAAATATTTTGA
This sequence comes from Eptatretus atami, assembly GCA_035128595.1. NCBI lineage: Eukaryota > Metazoa > Chordata > Myxini > Myxiniformes > Myxinidae > Eptatretus > Eptatretus atami. Next base: position 177,901,074 of record CM068952.1, read on the forward strand.
TCTATTTTGCTTGCTGATCCTGATATTGTGAACTGAAAATATTTTGATCTATTTTGCTTGCTGATCCTGATATTGTGAACTGAAAATATATTGATCTATTTTGCTTGCTGATCCTGATATTGTGAACTGAAAATATTTTGATCTATTTTGCTTGCTGATCCTGATATTGTGAACTGAAAATATTTGATCTATTTTGCTTGCTGATCCTAAATATTGTGAACTGAAAATATTTTGATCTATTTTGCTTGCTGATCCTGATATTGTGAACTGAAAATATATTGATCTATTTTGCTTGCTGATCCTGATATTGTGAACTGAAAATATATTGATCTATTTTGCTTGCTGATCCTGATATTGTGAACTGAAAATATTTTGATCTATTTTGCTTGCTGATCCTGAATTGTGAACTGAAAATATTTTGATCTATTTTGCTTGCTGATCCTGATATTGTGAACTGAAAATATTTTGATCTATTTTGCTTGCTGATCCTGATATTGTGAACTGAAAATATTTTGATCTATTTTGCTTGCTGATCCTGATATTGTGAACTGAAAATATTTTGATCTATTTTGCTTGCTGATCCTGATATTGTGACTGAAAATATTTTGATCTATTTTGCTTGCTGATCCTGATATTGTGAACTGAAAATATTTTGATCTATTTTGCTTGCTGATCCTGATATTGTGAACTGAAAATATATTGATCTATTTTGCTTGCTGATCCTGATATTGTGAACTGAAAATATTTTGATCTATTTTGCTTGCTGATCCTAATATTGTGAACTGAAAAATTTTGATCTATTTTGCTTGCTGATCCTGATATTGTGAACTGAAAATATTTGATCTATTTTGCTTGCTGATCCTGATATTTGAACTGAAAATATATTGATCTATTTTGCTTGCTGATCCTGATATTTGAACTGAAAATATATTGATCTATTTTGCTTGCTGATCCTGATATTGTGAACTGAAATATTTTGATCTATTTTGCTTGCTGATCCTGATATTGTGAACTGAAAATATTTTGATCTATTTTGCTTGCTGATCTGATATTGTGAATGAAAATATATTGATCTATTTTGCTTGCTGATCCTGATATTGTGAACTGAAAATATTTTGATCTATTTTGCTTGCTGATCCTGATATTGTGAACTGAAATATATTGATCTATTTTGCTTGCTGATCCTGATATTGTGAACTGAATATATTTTGATCTATTTTGCTTGCTGATCCTGATATTGTGAACTGAAAATATATTGTTACGGTTCTGGAAATTCGCAAACACCAAAAGGTCCCGTAGGTGAGATATATTTCTTAAGTAAATGTGTAGTTAGCCCAAACCCATTGTATAGAGGGAATTAATGTGATTCATTCGGGCTGCGATCCTTTGAGTTAGGCGTTTTTCTGTTCTACCTTTGTTTTGAGCCACCCACGCCAACAACAACAACAACAACGCCAGCAGCAAAAACCTACCTTCACCACTCGCTACCGCAACCCCACATACCGCCATTCCAAACAGCACCATGGTCATCGAACACCGCCGAAAACCTCCACCACCTTCTCCTACGGCCATTCCCGCACCACCTGTGGACGCCGAGCGTCGAGCTGTCTTCAGCGAGACACGCGAGACGCGAGTGCAGATGGCGGGGTTTTCTGAGGAGAATTCGGATCAGGAATGATGCACGCCCACATCTGATCCACCCAATCAGGAAGCGCGGGGCGGCTTGGCCCCGCCTCCAGACGCGCCTGACGAAAATCGGCATATGCAAATTTGAGGATCAGGAATGATACACGCCCCCTTTTTCCCCGTCCAATCGGCGAGCGTGGCTCCGCCCCTGAGGTCGTTTGGATCCGATAATTTGCATATGGTGGGTTCCCGAAGCCAATAAAAAGGCGAGCTCAGTGAGGAGCTTGAGCAGTATCGTGGGGCGAAGCCAGTAGAGCAGTGTCCGTTGGAACAGTGTCGGTGGAGCAGCAGATCGGTGAGGAAGTCAGTATCGAGCAGTATCGTGGAGGAGTGTCGGTGGAGCAGCAGCAGATCGGTGGGGCAGACGGTGCGGAGGCGAACGGCTGAGGTGGACCTGGAGGCTCGCGTCGCGGGATCCAAGCAAGCAGCCATACTCCCTCCCCAGAGCATCAACAATTCCCCTCTTTTTCCCCCGCGCTGAGAGAGTGCGACAAGGGCCCGTTCCCACTCACACCAGCAGGTGCCCACGGAACCGCCGTGCAGCGACATTCTGCGGCTCGCCACGGGGCGCGGGGTAGGACCCTTCGGTCTCGTGGCCTGGCCGCTCATCCAGGTCCCACGCGCATTAGGCCCACGGGCCCAGTCTGACCCCTTGCCTTTGAGGGGGTCTTTTCTTTGCTTCGGTGTGAATGCGTGTTTTGGCGCCGTGTCTTGTAAGGTAGTAACTGTATAGTGGTCCGTGTGTCGTGTAGTCGGTTTTAACTCCTTTTATATGTGCATTTCTTTTGTTCAATGTGATATATGTGCAATCGCTTATTGTGATGTAAATACATGCTGTTTGCTTTACGTGTGCTATAGGTGTGATCCGTGTGCCACGGAATAAATGTGCATTGTGTGAACTGTTTTCCCGTTTCGCTTCGTCTTTTCTTTAGTTGAACCTCCATCCTGCTTCACGTAAAGGGTTCGTAGTGGGTGCAAAACGCCCGGTAAATAATCTGAACCGTCGAGGTCGACGATAACACCGCCCGGTTATCCCGATAGTACGGAACGGCCCGCCCAAGCGGCCGTGTCCGGAGTCGACCTGCGGCGAGGTACGATCGCCGCGGTTTACCATCCGCGGTGGTACTTAGGTAGGTCGAATTTGGCGACAACCCTATCCTACGCGGGTGGCCGATTGGCACGATTGTGGTGAGGTCGAAAGGCCCACCCGTGACTGGATCCCGGCGTTAGCCGGGAGGGTCACGACTGAATTGTCCGTCCGGTGGGCGAGGCGGTCGCGGTTCGAGTCGCGTGGCCGATCGCACGCCGACGGGCGCGAATTCGCAACACTGGTGTACAGGAGTGTGATTCGAATCCCTCCCGTCTCCAAGCTAAATTCATAGGGAATCGGTTCAGGAGGAGCGACCCCCGATTCCCTCCAAATTACGAGCGATTAAAATTAACCCCTTACGTGGAATAAGATGCGTCTCAAGGCGAGCGGGAGCCGGGGGTAATAGAAATGTATATGTGTAGTGATGTAGAATCCATGGTCCAGGATGTAGACCCGAGCAGGACATTGGTGTGCAGGAACAGTTTCCCCCCAAACGAATCCAGGGCCCGAAATGGGTGCGGCGGCGGCAGAGGCCGCGGTGTATAACACCTCCCCTCCCCTCTCCACACAAAACCCCCCGATCCTGGCCGCATCGGCTCAGCTGAGTGCACCCGACATGGCCCGGCTATTCGCCATGCTGGCAGAAATGAACGAAAAAATGGATGGAAACGCACGCGAAATAAAAGGAGTGAACAAGCAGATGGAAACAAACACAAACGAAATGAACGGCAAAATGGATGGAATGAACGAAAAAATGGATGGAAACGCACTCAAAATGGAACAAAACAAAAACGAAATGAACGGCAAAATGGATGGAATGAACGAAAAAATGGATGGAAACGCACTCAAAATGGAAACAAACAAAAACGAAATGAAGGAAGAAATAAAAGAAATGCGGGGTGAAACGCAGCAAATAGGCCAATGCCTGCAGGCGGGCATGAAAACAACAGCGAGTGCGTAATGGCGACGCCACGTGTGGGAGCGAACGAGCTGGGAGGGGTGCAACGGTTGTCAGGCCCGCGGTGAAGGCGGGTGAGGAAAAAATAATTCGGGAGACGTGTTGGGCGAGAAGCGTGGAGGTGACGGAAAAAGTGACTGTAACCGAGAGGGAAAAATTATTGGGGTGACGGAGACGTGCACGAAGGAAATAAAAATAGTGGAGTGTGAGAAAAGACTTCAAGACATGACGAAGAGAGTTGATAAGCTGGGACGGGAGGTAAAACTGAGACAGAGGAACTGGGAAGACGGATAGACAAACACAAGGGGAAGTCGGAAGAACAGTTAGAAGCCAGAGCAAGGTCGGAGTGTGCGGAGATGAGAAAGGAATTAGAAAAGAAAACTGAGTTACAGAAACACCAAAACAAAGAGAAGGAATTACAAGATGAGCTGGGGACGTTGAAAAAGGAATTAGAAAAGAAAGCTTCTGAGTTACAGAAACACGAAAAACAAAGAAAGAGGATTACAAAACGAACTGAAGATGTTAAAAGAGGAAGGAAGAGAACAGAGAATGAAACGTTAAGGAGCCACACTGAGCAGATTGAACAATTAGAAGCCAAAGCAAAGTTGGAGTGTGCGGAGATGAGAAAGGAATTGGAAAAGAAAGCTTCTGAGTTACAAAACGAGCTGCGGATGTTGAGAGAGGAAAGAACGAGAACGGAGAATGAAACGTTAAGGAACCACACTGTACAAATCGAACAGCTGGAAGCGAAGGCCAGATTAAAGAATGAGATGCAAGAAAGAGTAATGATGGAAGAACGAATGAGAACAGAAGAAGGAAATCGATCAAATGGAAGGAAACCACGAGATTGCAGAATGAGGAACAGAAAAAGTACTGAAAGAACAAGGAATGAGAAAGGAGAAAGAAATCTGTCAGTTGAAAGAAATGACGAGATTACAGAATGAAGAACAAGAAAGACAGTGGAATAAAAAACTGAAAGAGTATGAATTTGAAATTGAACGACAAAACGAAAAAAATAGTTGGAATACGAGGAGAAGTTTGAAGGAGCAACGAATGAAGCAGGAAGGAGAAATGAGGAGATTGAAGGAAACCACGAAATTGAGAAGGAAAGACAGGAGAAGAAACAAGGAAGAGTAATGAGACAGCAGCAACTGAAACACAAAAAGGGAGATTAACCAAATGAAGCAAACAACGAAACTGGAGAAGGAAGGACAGGAGAGGAAACGAGGAAAGTAATGAGAGAACAGCGAATGAAACACCAGGAAGGAAATGAGCCAATTGAAAGAAACGATGAGATTGGATAATGAAGAAGCAGAAGAAATTGTGGGAGAGAAAACAAAAACTATACGAGTTTGAAATTAATGAACTGAAGGAGAGAATGAAATTGAAGTCCAGAGAGATGGAAAAACTCCAGAAAGAAACAGAAACTAACAAATGTATAGAGATGCGGAAGAAGAGAAAATAGAGGAGAGACTGCATGATAATGACGGGGTTGAAGGAACAGAACACACACACACAGAAGTAGTGGAGGAAATGGGGTGAGCTCGCGGACTGGGTAGGGACCCGGTGTGAGCAGCTGATGGCTGCCTCCAGGAACGAGGGGAGGGAGTATGCCCCCTTGAGGCGAATCACGACCAGGTGGGTTCGGTCGTGCCAAGCGGAGTTGAAGGGACGAGTGCTGTGGATAGGTGCACGTGTAGCTTGGGGGGTATAGAGGCCCGGGAACCCTTGTGGGGACACGAATCCCCAGTGTGGTTGTGCAGGGCTGTGTGTTTGCGAGTGTGCGGAGATGCGTGCTTTCCGGCACGCATGGTGTGAGTGAGACCCCTGTGCAAGTGGAAGGTTGGGTGTGAGTGAGAGGGTCCGTGTGAGGGAGAACCGTGTGCGTAAGGTCTCTGTATGTGAGGGAGATGTCGGTCGGCATGCGGGAGCATGCAGCCGCGTCTCCCGGTGTGAATGTGAGTGTGTTGGAGTGGAGTCTGTGCGTCGTGACACGCAGGTGTGCGTGGTGGAACGGAGACGACGGCGACAGAGGACAAAGGCCGGGTAGCGGCCGTAGCTGTTGTGGGGACCGTGCCGGGTTCACCCAGCAGCGAGCGCGAGGTCCGTGCTGTGCAGCGCACGAGACCCCACGTGCTCGCTTGCGGGAGTGAAGCCCGGTCCGGAAACGCCAGCGTGGATTTGCGATCCCGCGGACGGACAAAGTTTAGGCAGGTAGACGGATTTGGACCGGATGGGTTCTCACGCGAGCGTGTGTTAGGCTCCAACGGGCAGAGCACATGTGTTCGCGTGGGGAGCCCCTCGGAGTGCGAGGGTTGCTTTTGGGGGTGCGCAGGGTGACGTCATGGCTGCACGTGGGGTTGGAATCCGGCAGGAGGGTGAATCCCTGCCGGATGGTACCGTCCAAGAGGGACGAGGTACGCGTGCAGCTGCATGACGTCACGGGCAAGGTGCAAAGTGCGCGAGCTGTGAGTTGCCGCGCTGGTGCTGCGCATAATTGGAAAAAAAAAAAATTAACAAAAGCAAGCCTGCTTTCGGTGAACAGGATTCCCGGCAAGGGGTGGAAGACCCCTTACCTGGGCACAGGATGGAACTAGCTAGGGGGAAGGGTTAGCTTAGCTAGACCGGCTTCATGGGGCAGGGGTAAGTCCTCATGGGGCCCTGGAATGGATTAGGTAGAGGGATTGTAGTGAGCTTTAGGTGGGAAAATGATTTTTTGATGATTTGGAGACAGTGACAGACTGTGGATGTGTAGTGGGGACGTAGCTTAGCTACGTAGTGTTAAAAGGAACGTGCTGTAGTTAAAGGGACGACGTGGGAGCACGAGTTAGTTAGGGGAGGTAGTTAGAAGGATGGCAGAGTTCAGCGGTGTGTGTTGAAGAGTTGGAAAGTTGTGAGGTGAGTACATGATGAGTGAGTGAGGCCAGCGGGTCTGTGTGAGTGGAGCGAATGTGGAATGCATGGTGCGATGAGTGATTGGGGGGAGGAGTGACTCCCGCCCAAGGGACCCGGGGTCAGTGTAGAGTGAGTTAGCTGGGTTAGTCAAATTAACAAAAATGGAAGTCGTTTTGCTGTTGGTGGGAGTGTAGGCTCGAAACCTGTTTGGAGGGTGCAGGAGCCTGTTGACGGGCTGGGAGCGTGGCTGCGAACGGTGAGTATCGCTGAGTGGGTACCCGGGCACCGGGCTAGTCGGCCGTGGTAGGCCAAGGGCCCATGGGGGGCCGGGTTAGCGTAGTGGGCACGGGTGCGCCCGCTTGGTGCGGGGGCCCGGAGCGCCGTTGGCCGCGTGGCAGTGTCGTGGGCACGGGTGACCCTCGGAAAGGGCCCGGGGCGCCAGCCTGCCACGTGTGCGTTCAGGGGAGTTGCCATGGGGCACTCCCGGTGTTTAGGGAGCTGGTAGGCTCGGAGGAGTGTAGTGCCGGGGGTGCCATTGTTGGAGAATCGGCAGAGGGTCGTGCCTGCCAAAGGGAGCCACGCGTCCCAGCCATGAGACCGTGTGAGGGCACGGGAGGAAAATTATGGGCGAGGCCCGAAATTTGAGTGGACACCAACACAGGCGACGGGAATCTGGGTTTTTAGAACCAATAGATTAAGCGAGAGGCGCTTGTTGAAAGCCCGCGGGGTAGTTAACAGTTAAATGGTTAGGGTAGATTAGGAAGTGTACCCTCCGCACCATCCATCCCTTCGCTCTCGTTGTGGGCCGCTGGACCCATTTGGGTTAGAGATCGCTGAACTCTGGGGAGGCCATCTTGAGGCTTTGTTGGGCCTCGACACAGGACGCTAGCTCTCCCTTATTCCCCTCCGGGAAGGGAACGTAGGGGTGGGAGTAGGCTAGGTGACAGGATAGGTTAGCCGAACAGAGACAGTAAAGGGGGTTAGGGGACGAATTATAGTGGGGAAGTAGGGAAGTGAAAATAAAAACAACAAAAAAAATAAGTTGGGGGCTAAATTGGGTTTGCAATTAAGGGGGTGGGTATGGACAGTGACAGGCAAAGGCGATAGGTGGAGGGAGACAGGTAGGGTAGGTCCGAGTCACCTTCTGTGTGGCCAACACCACCGCACTCCCTCCACCAACCTCCACTGCAAGGCAAAGGCTGAACTTCATCGGCTGCGGCTGTGTGCTGCGGGGCCTGTGCCGGCCACTTCATCGGCTGGTTGTTTTCTGCAAGGCTGTGCCGGCCGGATCGTCTGCTGTGTTTTTGCTGGCAAGGCCTGTGCCGGCCGGATCGTCCGACGGCTGTTTTTACTGCAAGGCCTGTGCCGGCCAGTTCGTCTGCCGGCTGTGTTTGCCTGCAACGGCCTTTTCTGCAGGCTATGTTGCTTTACCTTTGCATGTCATGCCCACTGCCCTGTTCACCAGCCCCGTTCAATTTTGCTTTGCCCCCCCCCTTGTTCATTGCCATGTCGCCAGGATCAAGCAACAGTTTGCAAGCTGCAGGAACTGTCCTGTTGGCAGCTGCAACACGGGCCTGCAGTGGCGGCCCGTGCACCGGTTTTCTGTTGACTCTTACCTTTTCCTGCAGAGTCCATTGATCCTGGGCCATGGAGTAGTGTAAATTATAAGGTTAAGGTGTTAAGTTGTATTGTAAATATGAGTGCGCCCCCGGCATGTATGTGTTAGCGCCGGCAATTTTATTTAAGTCGTCCGTGTGAGTGAGTTTGTTTAGTTAGTTACTCAGCCCTCAGGTTATTTATTTTGGGGACACGAATACCATGAATGTCGCACTCAGGGATCCGTAGGTAAAACGTACTAGGGGAGAACTACACATGATGGACACGATAATTTGACGACTCGGGACGAGTCTGTAAAAAGGGGAGGGGGTAGTGTTACGGTTCTGGAAATTCGCAAACACCATAAAGGTCCCGTAGGTGAGATATATTTCTTAAGTACATGTGTAGTTAGCCCAAACCCATTGTATAGAGGGAATTAATGTGATTCATTCGGGCTGCGATCCTTTGAGTTAGGCGTTTTTCTGTTCTACCTTTGTTTTGAGCCACCCACGCCAACAACAACAACAACAACGCCAGCAGCAAAAACCTACCTTCACACTCGCTACGCAAACCTCACATCACCGCCATTCCAACAGCACCATGGTCACGAACACCGCCGAAAACCTCCACCACCTTCTCCTACGGCCATTCCCGCACCACCTGTGGACGCCGAGCGTCGAGCTGTCTCAGCGAGACACGCGAGACGCGAGTGCAGATGGCGGGGTTTTCTGAGGAGAATTCGGATCAGGAATGATGCACGCCCACATCTGATCCACCCAATCAGGAAGCGCGGGGCGGCTTGGCCCGCCTCCAGACGCGCCTGACGAAAATCGGCATATGCAAATTTGAGGATCAGGAATGATACACGCCCTTTTTCCCGTCCAATCGGCGAGCGTGGCTCCGCCCCTGAGGTCGTTTGGATCCGATAATTTGCATATGGTGGGTTCCCGAAGCCAATAAAAAGGCGAGCTCAGTGAGGAGCTTGAGCAGTATCGTGGGGCGAAGCCAGTAGAGCAGTGTCGGTGGAACAGTGTCGGTGGAGCAGCAGATCGGTGAGGAAGTCAGTATCGAGCAGTATCGTGGAGGAGTGTCGGTGGAGCAGCAGATCGGTGGGGCAGACGGCTGCGGAGGCGAACGGCTGAGGTGGACCTGGAGGCTCGCGTCGCGGGATCCAAGCAAGCCAGCCATACTCCCTCCCCAGAGCATCAACAATTCCCCTTTTTCCCCGCGCTGAGAGAGTGCGACAAGGGGCCCCGTTCCCACTCACACCAGCAGGTGCCCACGGAACCGCGTGCAGCGACATTCTGCGGCTCGCCACGAGGGCGCGGGTAGGACCCTTCGGTCTCGTGGGCCTGGCCGCTCATCCAGGTTCCACGCGCATTGGCCCACGGGCCCAGTCTGACTCCCTTGCCTTTGAGGGGGTCTTTTCTTTGCTTCGGTGTGATTGCGTGTTGTGGCGCCGTGTCTTGTAAGGTAGTAACTGTATAAGTGGTCCGTGTGTCGTGTAGTCGTTTTTAACTCTTTTATATGTGCATTTCTTTTGTTCAATGTGATATATGTGCAATCGCTTATTGTGATGTAAATACATGCTGTTTGCTTTACGTGTGCTATAGGTTGTGATCCGTGTGCCACGGAATAAATGTGCATTGTGTGAACTGTTTTCCCCGTTCGCTTCGTCTTTTCTTAGTTGAACCCTCCATCCTGCTTCACGTAAAGGGTTCGTAGTGGGTGCAAAACGCCCGTATAATAATCTGAACCGTCGAGGTCGACGATAACACCGCTCGGTTATCCGATAGTACGGAACGGCCCGCCCAAGCGGCCGTGTCCGGAGTCGACCTGCGGCGAGGTACGATCGCCCGTTTTACCATCCGCGTGGGTACTTAGGTAGGTCGAATTGGCGAAACAACCCTATCCTACGCGGGTGGCCGATTGGCACGATTGTGGTGAGGTCGAAAGGCCCACCCGTGACTGGATCCCGGCGTTAGCCGGGAGGTCACGACTGAATTGTCCGTCGGGAGCGGTGGGCGGCGGTGCGGTTCGAGTCGCGTGGCCGATCGCACGCCGACGGGCGCGAATTTCGCAACATATATTGATCTATTTTTGCTTGCTGATATTTAACGCAATTCTTGAATGATTTGTTCCAACATGGAATTATTAATATGTACTGCACAGGAAGTCAATTGCCAATATCAATTAATATTCATTTTATTTTACTTAAAAAAAAAATTTTGGGGGATGCGGCAATAGCTGCTCGTTAGAAAATTATGAAATTTTGTTTGACTTTTTTTGGGTGTCTTCGTTACAGCTGTAATCTATCTATTGCAATCAAATTATGTAGATTTATGGTGTTTATGTTGTTTATCTTTCACCTCTCTATTCCTCTCTTTCATTATCTATTTCTCGAAGGAGAAGTGAATTCTTGCAGAAAATTTTCTGGAAGGCTCACTTGGCTGTGCCTGGATGGGTTTGAGGGTAGTGGAGTAGCGGCTGAAACCCGAATCCTATCCGGGTTCCTTCTGATGACTCCATCTTCGCTCTTTACTTCTTCAGGTTTCTTCTTGGTCTTTCGTTTCATTATGCTCTTAAAAACAAAACTTCATAGTAAACAAACTTGTTATGATCAATGTTTCGTGGTTCTGATATCACTTAAAGTAATGAATGAATGGATGGCACCATGCTCCGATTTTGAAAGGAATACGAGTACACACGTCAGCTCACTATACCATCCTTAATGACCAATTCAATTGGAAAATATTCTTCATCAAGAAACAAGAGATGCTATTGTCATATGTGCAATTCCTATGTTCCTGATTGTAATTGGAATGCCAGTTTTCATGTTTGTCAAACCTGCTCTCCGTATCTCCTTCCTTTTAATGACCTTGATTCAGAAGATTCTGATAATATTGTTTTTGATTTACAAACTATCGATATAAAACACAGTATGTGTTTGTATTCCTGGTGTTGGCTTAATAGTTTGGGTGGTGGGCTTGGGAGCCTAGCGTCCTGAGTTCAAATCCTGCTTGGTTGTTGCATTAATACCAGGTGTGGTTGACTCAGCCTGTGTCATCCTTTTGAGGTTGGCAAAATGAGTACCAGCTTGCTGGGATGATTGAGCCATTCAAATGTCCTGCATTGGAGTGGTGACCCATGCAGGATTGTGCTCAATAGCTTAGGAGACTGCTTCGGCAGCAGCAACACTCTGCACAGAGTATGGTCCTGATGGATTCACAAAGGGGTTTCAAGGCCAATCTTTTAGCATGACTGTGTTCACTACGGTCTATTTTTTCAGGACAACAAAAAAAAACAATCGAAAAACATTTTTCATAAAAGAGTAATTACGCCTCTTCAATTGGAAATGTAGATGGTGACTTGCAACTGGGCCTCAAGGGCGGTGTGCAGAAGCATTTAAAAACAAAACAAAACAATAAATACAAGGTGCAGCGAGGTGAAATTCACTGCACATGATGTGTAACGTGCGCAGAGTAAAACAAGTGTTCATTTATGTCTGTGGGATGTCGAATAACTAAAGAAGATATAAGCACACCTGACACTAGGCCGAGGCTTCAGACATTGACGAGCTCACGCGGCTGTACCGTCAAAAGGAAATTTCCCAGAAGATAAAGAAAATATGGTAATATTTGTACATGTGTTTTAAAATAATGCTTCTTGTGCTTCTTGTTACGAAACATCATATTTTCCAGGCTCCTTGAATATTTCGAATAAAATCATTCCAACCCCTCATTTTTGACGGGCTTTTATATAAGTCTAATGATGATGCAAATAAAGATCAATTGACAAATTTGCGATTCGATCTGTTTACCGCCCAGGATAAGTGTTGGGGGTAAAGAAGAACTAGAACCAGATAAAAATTTATTTCTGAAAAATACTAATGATTCTCAATGTTATAATATCGATCATTTGTCGATCAATTTAGACCCAGAAAGTACTTTTTCTAGTGTACACTTTAATTTGAGAAGCATTCAAAAGAATATTGATCCGATTGTTGGTTTTCTAAATCCCTTGATCTTCCAATTAAATGTTATCGGTTTCTCTGAGACGTGGCTTAAATATATCAACGCATTGCTGCAGATTCATGATTATTAGTTTGTAAGTAAAAATAGATGTGAGAAGGGTGTTGGTGGAGTAGCAAGTATTTCCAAAGTGATGACCTCGTTCGAAGTGACACCTTACGTGATTCGTTACTTATTGAAATTGATCAAAAAGATGGCAAAAACATTGCAGTTGGAGTGATTTATTTACCCCCAACTGTCAATTCTGATCATTTTTACAAATGCATTAGACATATTATTGAATGGCCTGTTTTCATGAAATAAATTCTTGTTTATTATGGGTGACTTCAATATAGACCTCCTTCAATATCATGAAAACAACTCATCTCAACACTTTATCAATTCTACTCTCCTCCTACTCTCTCGACTCTCCAAGCAATGGATGGAGGCCCTCAATGTCAGATGTGAGATCAGGGCAGTCTCTCCAGACATACAAGGTGGCCATAAAGTCTGGAAACATAGGGAATCGTTGGATGATAATTTCCCTAACTGGATTGGACGACGTGGTCCTGTGGAGTGGGCTTGCACGCTCGTCAGATCTGAACCCCCTTGATTACTTATTCTGGGGTATGCTGAGGGTGCAAGTTTATTCAGTGAAAATCAGACACGAATCATCTGAGGCAACATATCACAGATGCATGTTGTGCAGGGATTGATGGAAATGCTGCATTGATGCACCGTGTTCATTGCAATTTTGCACAGCGCATTGAACTGTGCATTTCTCATGAAGGACAACACATTGAACATGTCATGTAGTGCCAATGAACATGTCATGTGTTGTGATGTTATGTCAATAAACCATTTATAATGTATATTCGCCGATGTTTCCAGACTTTATGACCACCCTGTATATTGAGCTTTTGATACAGTCTGTCATCAGGCCTTGCTCTTCAAGCTCTCAGCCTGTGGCATCAAAGGCCAGCTCCACTCTTGGGTTACTGACTTCCTCAGCTCTTATAGCCACCGTGTGTCTCTCAACAGAATCCTTTCATCTCCTTTCCTTGTCAAGGCTGGAATGCCCCAAGGCAGTGTTCTGCACCCAGTCCTATTCCTTCATCTTCATCAATGATCTCTCTGATTCACTGGAAAATCCTCTTTATATATTTGCTGATTACTCCACCCTCTGCCATGACATCCCATCCATCATCCTTCAGACAGGCAGGCTGCAGCCTTTTTCCCTCTCTTTAGACCTTGACAAAATCAAACTCTGGTCAAACTTTGGATATGTTTCATCCAGCGCAACTCTTCTCTCTGTCTCTCTCTCTCTCTCTCTCTCTCTCTCTCTCTCTCTCTCTCTGAAAGGACTGTTTGACAACCCTCCTATCCACTTTCTTAACAATCCTCTTGAGGAAGTTCAGTCACTCAACTCTTGGTCTAACTATCAGCCATGATATTTCTTGGGCAAACCACATTTCAAAGTTGGCCACCAAAGCCAGCCGCGAAGGCCGCCTGAACTCCTATCTACCTACAAGGCCTTCATCCACAGCTTGATGAAATACTGCTCTCCCTCTGGGCTGGTCCCCTGCCTCACATCTTGCTCAGCTTGATGCCATGGAAACCAAGGCCTTCAAGGTTATCGGAATCCCCTGTGATGAAGCTGAGTATATGGGCCTGCCACTTTTACGTCGCAGACAGGTCGGTGTAATAAAATTGGATCTGCCTCTACCACCTCCTTCTGGTCTTGCACCCTCTCCTCTTTCAGTTCTTTGTCTACGCCCCCCCCCCCCCCACTCCCTCCCCAAGGTTTCAACAGGACACACACCACCATCAACCCTCTTCTGGTGAAACACCCAAATCCAGAAAGACTGCTCACTCTTCCCTCATTAGTTCCTCTTTTTTTTCTCCCGCCTGTGGAACCAACTTCCACATTCTCTTCAATCTCACTCTTTCCTCCAGCTCATCAAGACAGCTGTTCACCACCATCTCAGATCATCCCCCATCCAAAAACATGATCTTTTCTACCCTCGTTAATACCCTCTCCTTCCAAATTTCCCGTTTTTTCTTCCTCAGAGTTTGCTTCTTTGTCCATCTTGTCCACCCCATGTGTCCTCTCCTACCCCACATTCCTTACCACACCCATCATTTGTCTAAATCTCCCTCTGTTTTGTCCTTAATCCCCCCCTCTCTCTCTACTGTTTCTTTTCTTTTGTTGCATCCTCAACTGTTCAGTGTTCTTGCTCTTCCATGAGCCTTGACCTTGTAGACAAAAATCTCCAATTTAAACCTGTCTACTGTTGCTGCTGCCATACCTTTCTGGGAAGACCATTCCACACCTGAACTATTCTCTGGGTGAAAGACCCCTGTGTTATTCCTGGACCAACTCTCCTCTTCCACATTTTCAGGCTGTCGTCCTTCATTCTGTCACTATCCATTCTGCTTTTATTTTGTTTCTCCCTTTCATTAATTATCTCAAACATCTCTATGAGATACCCTCATAATCTCTTCCTTTCTTGTGAGGAAATTCCTTACTCCATCACCTCATCCTTAAAGATTCATAGTACCGTGACCCAGAATCAATATAGTTGCTCTCCACTGAACCCTCCGCATTAAAACTTTGTCCTTTTTCAGATGTGATGACCATAATTGCACACAATCTTTGACGTACAGTACTACTACAATGACTACTACGAATCAGTATATCCAGCTAAGGGGTGTAGTGACCCCCTTGGGGTTGATCCTTTTGCACTTCGTTCCCTTGGGACAGGGGGAACACAAAATCTTTGGCATAAAGAATCAGTAAATCCGGTACAGGAACCTAAATAGTGTCTGTTGATTTATAATTTTAAACAAAATGTATCCCCTTGCAAATACAACCTAAAACCCCTTTGGCTATTCATCCAAGAAAACAAGCAGTGAACTGTCTGCTTCCCCCGGTATCTCCTTTCCACGCAAATCCTTCACCTTTGTCACGTGTTCCAACGTTATGTAATCCATATTTTCATCATTAATACCCAACCCCAGCAACTTTTGTTTCCTCTCTGCTACGTACAGAACCTTCAAATCCTGTGTCATAAATATCATATTCTCCCTTCACTCTCCACACTCCCACCACGTGCTCCTGAGCTCAGTGAGGAGCTTGAGCAGTATCGTGGGGCGAAGCCAGTAGAGCAGTTGTCGTGGAACAGTGTCGGGGAGCAGCAGATCGGTGAGGAAGTCAGTATCGAGCAGTATCGTGGAGGAGTGTCGGTGGAGCAGCAGATCGGTGGGCAGACGGCTGCGGGTGCGAACGGCTGAGGTGGACCTGGAGGCTCGCGTCGCGGGATCCAAGCAAGCCAGCCATACTCCCTCCCCAGAGCATCAACAATTCCCCCTTTTTCCCCCGCGCTGAGAGAGTGCGACAAGGGGCCCCGTTCCCACTCACACCAGCAGGTGCCCACGGAACCGCCGTGCAGCGACATTCTTGCGGCTCGCCACGAGGGCGGGGTAGGACCTTTGGTCTCGTGGGCCTTGGCCGCTCATCCAGGTTCCACGCGCATTTAGGCCCACGGGCCCAGGTCTGACTCCCTTGCCTTGAGGGGTCTTTTCTTTGCTTCGGTGTGAATGCTGTTGTGGCGCCGTGTCTTGTAAGGTAGTAACTGTATAAGTTGGTCCGTGTGTCGTGTAGTCGGTTTTAACTCCTTTTATATGTGCATTTCTTTTGTTCAATGTGATATATGTGCAATCGCTTATTGTGATGTAAATACATGCTGTTTGCTTTACGTGTGCTATAGGTGTGATCCGTGTGCCACGCGAATAAATGTTTGCATTGTGTGAACTGTTTTCCCGTTTCGCTCGTCTTTTCTTTAGTTTGAACCTCCATCCTGCTTCACGTAAAGGTTCGTAGTGGGTGCAAAACGCCCTGGTAAATAATCTGAACCGTCAGTGAGGTCGACGATAACACCGCTCGGTTATCCCGATAGTACGGAACGGCCCGCCAAGCGGCCGTGTCCGGAGTCGACCTGCGGCGAGGTACGATCGCCCGGGTTACCATCCGCGTGGGTACTTAGGTAGGTCGAATTTGGCGAAAAACCCTATCCTACGCGGGTGGCCGATTGGCACGATTGTGGTGAGGTCGAAAGGCCCACCCTGACTGGAGATCCCGGCGTTAGCCGGAGGGTCACGACTGAATGTCCGTCCGGTGGGCGAGGCGGTCGCGGTTCGAGTCGGTGGCCGATCGCACGCGACGGGCGCGGAATTCGCAACAATATTGATCTATTTTTGCTTGCTGATATTTTAACGCAATTCTTGAATGATTTGTTCCAACATGGATTATTTAATATGTACTGCACAGGAAGTCAATTGCCAATATCAATTAATATTCATTTTATTTTACTACAAAATTTTTTGGGGATGCGGCAATAGCTGCTCGTTAGAAAATTATGAATTTTGTTTGACTTTTTTTGGTGTCTTCGTTACAGCTGTAATCTATCTATTGCAATCAAATTATTGTAGATTTATGGTGTTTATGTTGTTTATCTTCACCTCTCCTATCCTCTCTTTCATTATCTATTTCTCGAAGTGAAGTGAATTCTTGCAGAAAATTTTCTGGAAGGCTCACTTGGCTGTGCCTGGATGGGTTTGAGGGTAGTGGAGTAGCGGCTGAAACCGAAATCCTATCCGGGTTCCTTCTGATGACTCCATTCTTCGCTCTTTACTTCTTCAGGTTCCTTCTTGGTCTTTCGTTTCATTATGCTCTTAAAAACAAAAACTTCATAGTAAAAACAAACTTGTTATGTCAATGTTTCGTGGTTCTGATATCACTTAAAGTAATGAACGAATGGATGGCACCGTGCTCCAATTTTGAAAGGAATACGAGTACACACGTCAGCTCACTATACCATCCTTAATGACCATTCAATTCGGAATAATGGAAAAATATTCTTCATCAAGAAACAAGAGATGCTATTGTCATATGTGCAATTCCTATGTTCCTGATTGTAATTGGAATGCCAGTTTTCATGTTTGTTCAAACCTGCTCTTCGTATCTCCTTCCTTTTTATGACCTTGATTCAGAAGATTCTCATAATATTGTTTTTGATTTACAAAACTATCGATATAAAACACAGTATGTGTTTGTATTCCTGGTGTTGGCTTAATAGTTTGGGTGGTGGGCTTGGGAGCCTTAGCGTCCTGAGTTCAAATCCTGCTTGGTTGTTGCATTAATACCAGGTGTGGTTGACTCAGCCTGTGTGTCATCTTTTGAGGTTGGCAAAATGAGTACCAGCTTGCTGGATGATTGAGCCATTCAAATGTCCTGCATTGAGAGTGGGACCATGCAGGATTGTGCTCAATAGCTTAGGAGACTGCTTCGCGCAGCCAACACTCTGCACAGAGTATTGGTCCTGATGGATGGATGGATGTATTTGTGGATTGTGTATTTGTCTTCCCCTTCATAAGAAGATTCACAAAGGGGTTTCAAGGCCAATCTTTTAGCATGACTGTGTTCACTACGGTCTATTTTTCAGGACAACAAAAAAACAATCGAAAAACATTTTTCAGTAAAAGAGTAATTACGCCTCTTCAATTGGAAATGTAGATGGTGACTTGCAACCAGGCCTCAAGGCGGTGTGCAGAAGCATTTTAAAACAAAACAATAAATACAAGGTGCAGCGAGTTGAAATTCACTGCACATGATGTGTAACGTGCGCAGAGTAAAAACAGTGTTCATTTATGTCTGTGGGATGTCGAATAACTAAAGAAGATATAAGCACACCTGACACTAGGCCGAGGCTTCAGACTTTGACGAGCTCACGTGGCCTTGTACCGTCAAAAGAAATTTCCAGAAGATAAAAGAAAATATGGTAATATTTGTACATGTGTTTTAAAATAATGCTTCTTGTTACGAAACATCATATTTTCCAGGCTCTCTTGAATATTTCGAATAAAATCATTCCAACCTCATTTTTGACGGGCTTTTATAAAAGTCTAATGATGATGCAAATAAAGATCAATTGACAAATTTGCAATTCGATCTGTTTACCGCCCAGATAAGTGTGTGGGGGTAAAGAAGAACTAGAACCAGATAAAAAATTTATTTCTGAAAATACTAATGATTCTCAATGTTATAATATCGATCATTTGTCGATCAATTTAGACCCAGAAAGTACTTTTTCTAGTGTACACTTTAATTTGAAGAAGCATTCAAAAGAATATTGATCTGATGTTGGTTTTCTAAATCCCTTATCTTCCAATTAAATGTTATCGGTTTCTCTGAGACGTGGCTTAAATATATCAACGCATTGCTGCAGATTCATGATTATTCGTTTGTAAGTAAAAATAGATGTGAGAAGGGTGTTGGTGAGTTAGCAAGTATTTCCAAAAGTGATGACCTCGTTCGACAGTGACACCTTACGTGATTCGTACTTATTTGAAATTGATCAAAAGATGGCAAAAACATTGCAGTTGGAGTGATTTATTACCCCCAAACTGTCAATTCTGATCATTTTTTACAAATGCATTAGACTATTATTGAATGGCCTGTTTTCATGAAATAAATTCTTGTTTATTATTGGGTGACTTCAATATAGACCTCTTCAATATCATGAAAAACAATCATCTCAACACTTTATCAATTCTACTCTCCTCCTACTCTCTCGACTCTCAAGCAATGGATGGAGGCCCTCAATGTCAGATGTGAGTATCAGGGCAGTCTTCTCCAGACATACAAGGTGGCCATAAAGTCTGGAAACATAGGGAATCGTTGGATGATAATTCCCTAACTGGATGGACGACGTGGTCCTGTGGGATGGGCTTGCACGCTCCTCAGATCTGAACCCCCCCTTGATTACTTATTCTGGGGTATGCTGAGGGTGCAGTTTTTCAGTGAAAATCAGACACAAATCATCTGAGGCACATATCACAGATGCATGCAGGAGGATGATGGAAATGCTGCATTGATGGCACCGTGTTCATTGCAATTTTGCACAGTGCATTGAACTGTGCATTTCTCATGAAGGACAACACACATTGAACATGTCATGTAGTGCCACATGAACATGTCATGTGTTGTGATGTTATGTCAATAAACCATTATAATGTATATTCGCCGATGTTTCCAGGACTTTATGAACCACCCTGATATTGAGCTTTTGTATACAGTCTGTCACCGGCCTTGTCTCTCAAGCTCTCAGCCTGTGGCATCAAAGGCCAGCTCCACTCTTGGGTTACTGGACTTCCTCAGCTCTTATAGCCACCGTGTGTCTCTCACAGAATCCTTCATCTCCTTTCCTTGGTCAAGGCGTGGAATGCCCCAAAGCAGTGTTCTGCACCCAGTCCTATTCCTTCATCTTCATCAATGATCTCTCTGATTCACTGGAAAATCCTCTTTATATATTAGTGATTACTCCACCCTCTGCATGACATCCCATCCATCATCCTTCAGACAGGCAGGCTGCAGCCTTTTTCCTCTCTTTAGACCTTGACAAAATCAAACTCTGGTCCAAACTTTGGATATGTTTTTCAATCCAGGCGCAACTCCTCTATCTCTCTCTCTCTCTCTCTCTCTCTCTCTCTCTCTCTGAAAGGATGTTTGACAACCCCTCCTATCCACTTTCTTAACAATCCTCTTGAGGAAGTTCAGTCACTCAAACTCTTGGTCTAACTATCAGCCATGATATTTTCTTGGGCAAACCACATTTCAAAGTTGGCCACCAAAGCCAGCCGCGAAGGCCGCCTGAACTCCTATCTTACCTACAAGGCCTTCATCCACAGCTTGATGAAATACTGCTCTCCCCTCTGGGCTGGCCCCCTGCCTCACATCTTGCTCAGCTTGATGCCATGGAAACCAAGGCCTTCAAGGTTAT
Source organism: Eptatretus atami (assembly GCA_035128595.1). Classification (NCBI taxonomy): domain Eukaryota; kingdom Metazoa; phylum Chordata; class Myxini; order Myxiniformes; family Myxinidae; genus Eptatretus; species Eptatretus atami. The sequence goes on from CM068952.1 coordinate 177,921,150, forward strand.
CGGAATCCCCTGTGATGAAGCTGAGTATATGGGCCTGCCACTTTTACGTCGCAGACAGGTCGGTGTATAAAAATGGATCTGCCTTCTACCACTCCTTCTTGGTCTTGCCACCCTCTCCTCTTTCAGTTCTTTGTCTACGCCCCCCCCCCCCCCACTCCCATCCCCAAGGTTTCAACAGACACACACCACCATCAACCCTTCTGTGAAACACCCAAAATCCAGAAAGACTGCTCACCTCCGCTCATTAGTTCCTCTTTTTTTCTCCCGCCTGTGGAACCAACTTCCACATTCTCTTCAATCTCACTCTTTCCTCCAGCTCATCAAGACAGCTGTTCACCACCATCTCAGATCATCCACCATCCAAAAACATGATCTTTTCTACCCTCGTTAATTACCCTCTCCTTCCAAATTTCCGTTTTTTCTTCCTCAGAGTTTGCTTCTTTGTCCATCTTGTCCACCCCATGTGTCCTCTCCTACCCCACATTCCTTACCACACCCATCATTTGTCTAAATTCCTCTGTTTTGTCCTTAATCCCCCCCTCTCTCTCTACTGTTTCTTTTCTTTTGTTGCATCCTCAACTGTTCAGTGTTCTTGCTCTTCCATGAGCCTTGACCTTGTAGACAAAAATCTCCAATTTAAACCTGTCTACTGTTGCTGCTGCCATACCTTTCTGGGAAGACCATTCCACACCTGAACTATTCTCTGGGTGAAAGACCCCTTGTTATTCCTGGACCAATTCCTCCTCTTCCACATTTTCAGGCTGTCGTCCTTCATTCTGTCACTATCCATTCTGCTTTTATTTTGTCTTCCCTTTCATTAATTATCTCAAACATCTCTATGAGACCCTCATAATCTTCCTTTCTTGTGCGGAAATCACCTCCATCACATCTCTTAAAGATTATAGTACCGTGACCCAGAATCAAATATAGTCTCTCCACTGAACCCTCCGCATTAAAAACTTTGGCCTTTTTCAGATAGTATGACCATAATGGCACACACTTTGACGTACAGTTACTACACAATGACTACTACGAATCAGTATACCCAGCTAAGGGTGTTAGTGACCCCCTTGGGGTTGATCCTTTTGCACTTCGTTCCCTTGGGACAGGGGAAACACAAAATCTTTGGCATAAAGAATCAGTAAATCCGTACAGGAACCTAAATAGTGTCAACCAGAACCAAATACAACCTAAAACCCCTTTGGCTATTCATCCAAGAAAACAAGCAGTGAACTGTCTGCTTCCCCCGGTATCTCCTTTCCACGCAAATCCTTCACCTTTGTCACGTGTTCTAACGTTATGTAATCCATATTTCATCATTAATACCCAACCCCAGCAAGTTGTGTTTCCTCTCTGCTACGTACAGAACCTTCAAATCCTTGTCATAAATATCATATTCTCCCTTCACTCTCCAACTCCCACCACGTGTCCCTCTTCTCTCTCCACACTCCCACACGTGCTCCTCTCTTCTCTCTCCCACTCCCACCACGTGCTCCTCTCTTCTCCTCCACACTCCCACCACGTGCTCCTCTCTTCTCTCTCCACACTCCACCATGTGCTCTTCCCTTCTCTCTCCACACTCCCACCATGTGCTCTCCCTTCTCTCTCCACACTCCCACCACGTGCTCCTCCCTTCTCTCTCCATCACTCCCACCACGTGCTCCTCTCTCCTCTCCACACTCCCCACCACGTGCTCCTCCCTTCTCTCTCCACACTCCCACCACGTGCTCCCTCTTCTCTCTCCACACTCCCACCACGTGCTCCTCTCTTCTCTCTCCACACTCCCACCATGTGCTCTTCCTTCTCTCTCTCCACACTCCCACCACGTGCTCCTCCCTTCTCTCTCCACACTCCACCACATGCCCTCTCTTCTCTCTCCACACTTCCCACCACGTGCTCCTCTCTTCTCTCTCCACACTCCCACCACGTGCTCTCTCTTCTCTCTCACACTCCCACCACGTGTCCTCCCTTCTCTCTCCACACTCCCACCACATGCTCCTCCCTTCTCTCTCCACATCCACCACATGCTCCTCCTTCTCTCTCCACACTCCACACGTGCTCCTCCCTTCTCTCTCCACACTCCCACACATGCTCCTCTCTTCTCTCTCCACACTCCCACACGTGCTCCTCCCTTCTCCTCTCCACACTCCCACCACATGCTCCTTCCCTTCTCTCTCCACACTCCCACCACTGCTCCTCTCTTCTCTCTCCACACTCCCACCACGTGCTCCTCCCTTCTCTCTCCACACTCCCACCACGTGCTCCTCTCTTTCTCTCTCCACACTCCCACCACGTGCCTCCTCCCTTCTCTCTCCACACTCCCACCACGTGCTCCTCTCTTCTCTCTGCACACTCCCACCACGTGCCTCCTCTCTTCTCTCCCACACTCCCACCATGTGCTCCTCTCTTCTCTCTCCACACTCCCCAACACGTGCTCTCTCTTCTCTCTCACACTCCCAACACGTGGCTCCTCTCTCTCTCTCCACACTCCCACCACGTGCTCCTTCTCTTCTCTCTCCACACTCCCACACATGTGCTCTTCCCTTCTCTCTCCACACTCCCACCACGTGCTCCCTTCTCTCTCCCACTCCCACCACGTGCTCCTCTCTTCTCTCTCCACACTCCCCCACGTGCTCCTCCCTTCTCTCTCCACACTCCCACACGTGCTCCTCTCTTCTCTCTCCCACACTCCCACCACGTTGCTCCTCTCTTCTCTCTCCACACTCCCACCCGTGCTCTTCCCTTCTCTCTCCACACTCCACCACGTGCTCCTCTCTTCTCTCTCCACACTCCCACCACGTGCTCACTCTTCTTCTCTCTCCACACTCCCACCACGTGCTCCTCCCTTCTCTCTCCACACTCCCACCACGTGCTCCTCCCTTCTTCTCCACACTCCCACCACGTGCTCCTCCCTTCTCCTCTCCACACTCACCACGTGCTCCTCCCTTCTCTCTCCACACTCCCACCACATGCCTCTCTCCTTCTCTCTCCACACTCCCACCACGTGCTCCTCCCTTCTCTCTCCCACACTCCACTACATGCTCCTCCCTTCTCTCTCCACACTCCCACCACATGTCCTCTTCTCTCTCCACACTCCCACCACGTGCTCCTCCCTCTCTCTCCACACTCCACCACGTGCTCCTCTCTTCTCTCTCCACACTCCCACCACGTGCTCCTCCCTTCTCTCTCCACACTCCCACCACGTGCTCCTCTTCTTCTCTCTCCACTCCCACCACGTGCTCCTCTCTTCTCTCTCCACACTCCCACCACGTGCTCCTCCCTTCTCTCTCACACTCCCACCACGTGCTCCTGCTTTCTCTCTCCACACTCCCACCACGTCCTCCTGTACTCTCTCCACACTCCACCATGTGCTCCCCTTCTCTCTCCACACTCCACCACATGCTCTTCCCTTCTCTCTCCCACACTCCCACCACGTGCTCCTCCCTTCTCTCTCCACACTCCCACCACGTGCTCTCCCTTCTCTCTCCACACTCCACCACGTGCTCTCCCTTCCCTCTCCACACTCCCACCACGTGCTCCTCGTTCTCTCTCCACACTCCACCACATGCTCTTCCCTTCTCTCTCCCCTCTCCCACCACTGCTCCTCCCTTCTCTCTCCACACTCCCAACACGTACTCCTCCTTTCTCTCTCCACACTCCCACCACGTGCCTTCCCTTCCTCTCTCCAGCACTCCACCACATGCTCCTCCCTTCTCTCTCCACACTCCCACACGTACTCCTCCTTCTCTCTCCCACTCTCCACCACGTGCTCTTCCCTTCTCTTCCACACTCCCACAACGTACTCCTCCTTTCTCTCTCCACACTCCCACCACATGCTCCTCCCTTCTTCTATCCACTCTCCCACAACATGCTCCTCCCTTCTCTATCCACTCTCCCACCACATGCTCCTCCCCTTCTCTCTCCACACTCCCACCACATGCTCCTCCCTTCTCTCTCCGCACTCCCACCACATGCTCCTCCCTTCTCTCTCCACACTCCCACCACGTGCTCCTCCCTTCTCTCTCCACACTCCCACCACGTGCTCCTCCCTTCTCTCAACACACTCCCACCACATGCTCCTCCCTTCTCTCTCACACTCCCCACCACCGTGCTCTCCCTTCTCTCTCCACACTCCCACCACGTGGCTCCTCCACCTTCTTCTCTCTCCACATCCCACACGTGCTCCTCCCTTCTTCTCTTCCACACTCCACCACTGCTCCTCCCTTCTCTCTCCACACTCCCACCACTGCTCTCCCTTCTCTCTCCACACTCCCACCACGTGCTCCTGCTTTCTCTCTCACACTCCCACCACCGTGCTCCTCCTTCTCTCCACACTCCCACCACGTGCTCCTGCTTTTCTTCTCCACACTCCCACCACGTGCTCTTCCCTTCTCTCTCCACACTCCCACCACATGCTCCTTCCTTTCTCTCTCCACACTCCCACCACTGCTCCTCCCTCTCTCTCCACACTCCCACCACTGCTCCTTCTTCTCTCTCCACCTCCCACCACGTGCTCCTCCCTTCTCTCTCCACACTCCCACCACTGCTCCTCCCTTCTCTCTCACACTCCCACCACGTGCTCCTCCTTCTCTCTCCACACTCCCACACTGCTCCTCTCTCTCTCTCCACACTCCCACCACGTGCTCTCCCTTCTCTCTCCACCACTCCACCACGTGCTCCTCCCTTCTCTCTCCACACTCCCACCACGTGCTTCCTCCCTCTCTCTCCACACTCCCACCACTGCTCTCCCTTCTCTCTCCACACTCCCACCACATGCTCCTCCCTCTCTCTCCACCTCCCACCACGTGCTCTCCTCCTCTCTCTACACACTCCACCCACGTGCTCCTCCCTTCTCTCTCCACTCTCCCACCACTGCTCCTCCCTTTCTCTCTCCACACTCCCACACGTGCTCCTCTCTTCTCTCTCCAACTCACACGCACGTGCTCCTGCCTTCTCTCTCCACACTCCCACCAGTTCCTCCTCTGCACTCCACGTAACTCTCTCTCTACCTCCACCACGCCACCTTCTCTCTCCACATCACAGTTGCCCTTCTCTCTCCTCCACCTCTCCTCCACCACTCCTCACCACTGCTCCTAGCTTTCCCTCTCCACACTCCCACCACATCTCTCC
>CM068952.1:177931874-177942914 GCA_035128595.1 Eptatretus atami
CAATTTAGCCCAAGATGACCCTCAAAAGTTTTCATACTGATTGGATAAAGCGTTTGACGTATGCATTTATGACATCATAACGAAGCCACCTATGACATCATAAAAAAAATCACTTATTTCCCATGGGGAGTGCTTCACATGTGCCAAGTTTCAATTTTTTCCATGGAGCAGGTTCGGAGATATACAGAGGTCCCAAGTTTTTCCTTTTTTCCAACATGGCTGCCACAATGCATGACCTATGACGTCATAATTATCACAAATACATTCCACATGAGTAGTCGCACCTATGGTGAAAATTTTGTGTTAATCGGATAAGTGATTGCAGAGAAAACAGAGAAAAATCAGCTTGGACGGACGAACAACCCGAAAACATAATGCCAACGGTGACTGTCACCGGAGGTATAAAAATTGACCCCCAGATAATTGGCCTTCAGGTCTCGAAGGGTCTTGTGCGAATACACTGACGAGGTGTTTTTCCCCCCCGGATCGATCGAGTACCATGTATTGTGAAGATCGTATGTTGAGGCTGTAGTGATTTGTTGTGAACAACACAAATTTAACTGTCGGGGTACTCGGTAGAGCGCATACCTCCGCCAGGCTGATTAGTTTACCTTTTGTATCTCACTGATAGGCAGGATCCAGATTAGGATCTTCCCCAAAATCGAAATTATTCCTTGTTACATACCCAACCTGTCCACCAAGTTTCGGCTGAATCCGTCCACAACTTTTTGAGATATTTTGTTCACAAACAAACAAACAAACAAACAAACAGACAGACAGACAGACAGACAGGGGTGAAAACATAACCTCCATCCATCGTCGGTGACGGAGGTAATTATTTTAGTGTTTACACGTGCGCCTGGTATTAAAAAGATTGCTTTACTCAGCAACAAGTCAACATTGCTTCTGGGACATTTCATGAATGTCTGCATGTCAAACATCATGTGACTGTGACTGTGTCCTATTGTCAGTTTTGATTGGACACACTTCACGGCCAATTAGGGACCATAAAACTGACCAGCACACTCCTCCTCTTCTTCTCAGGACTTCTTTGCCACCCCAAGATCCCACCATTTCCTTACCTTCCCTTCAACTGACTTCACCTCTACCGGATAGCCTCGTGGCATGGTGCGTTGGAACCATTGTGTTTTGAAAGCCTTGACAAATTGCTCGTGCTGATAGTAATTGAGACAGACGGCTCACTGCTCCTCCGGGTTCATTGTAATTAGTGGGCCCGTTGGTCCAGGGAACCAAATTTTCATCGGTCTTCACGGCCTTGTTGGATACCTGCCTGCTGTACTGTTGGAGCATGAGCTTGCCTTTCACCAAGCCCACATGTGCATGGGCCGGCGTGGGGATTATGTGTTCATTATTATTATTATTCTTACCAAATAATACTACCGTTATTATTGTTGTTAATATTATCTATGAATTAATATATAGTTTGTTATAATCTTATTATTTTTGTTATTACCCTCGCGAGAGGAGAGTGTATTGCATTTGGGTCCGTTTGTTTGTTTGTTTGTTACCCTCGCCAGAGGAGAGGGTATTGCATTTGAGTTTGTTTGTTTGTCCGCACAAAACGTGAGTGTGTGTATAAATTACATGAGCAGAGTACCTGCACTCTGGGCAATCTCGTTCCAAGCATGCATCACGTTCTTCTGACGCATACCTTTATTTGGGCGGTGCATCGGCAACTGGTGTTGGCTTAATGGTTAGGGCGGCGGGCTTTGGATCCTCGGGTCCTGAGTTCAAATCCCGCTCAGCTGTTGAATTAATACCAGGTGGGGTTAACTCGGCCTGTCATCCTTCCGAGGTCGGCAAAATGAGTGCAGCATGCTGGCGTACTGTGTCGGAGTGGGCGACCCGTCCAGGATTGTGCCCAATAGCCAAGGAGACTACTTAAGCAACACCAACGCTCTGCACAGAGGATGGTCCCAATTGGTTCACGAAAAAATATTTTCACGAAAAAAATAAGTGACCACTATATTCGTTATTGTTGTGTGTACTGTCTGTCTGTTTGTCTGTCTGTCTGTCTGTCTGTTTGTCTGTCTGTCTGTCTGTCTGTCCGCAGCATAGCTCCATGGGTTTTGATCCGATCCTGATAAAAATTGGTGGGAGGTTTATATCATGATCTAGTTGTGTTTTCCTGAGAATGGGCTGGTGCGCCCATCATGGGCGGAGCCACGCCCAAAAAAACATGGGTTTTAGGGGTAGCCAATTTCAATTTGCATCTTCTCCGAGGGTTTGTCGAATCTGACAGGGGTTCGGTATTTGGTTAGCCCAATGGCAGCTGCATAGCCCACGGAGCTAGATTTTTCATTTTCGTCCCAAGGTCATGGTCACAAGGTCACGAACTTAGAAATTGTGAATTTTGACATAAAAATCATATACCGCCAAACTTTGAGACTAGGATGACAATATTTTTTATGCATAATCTGAGGTCATTCCCCACCTAAGTCTTGAAACCATTTTGCTCTATCTCGAACACCTTGCCCGTGGCGCCCCCTTCAAGTTTGTTTTTACGCTGATTTCGTCAAAGTATGGATAATCCGAGGAGTGTGAAATGCCATATAGCCTATATGACGTTATATATGTTCCTGGAATGTCCAGGGAAGTTTTGCACCAAAGGTCATAATCCTTGACCTTTGACCTTTAAAGTTCACAAAGGTCAAATTTTCAAAGTTGTGGGAATCGAACTGGGGTTTCGACCTTCTTCGACGAACTAACTCCAATAAGCTAGACGTATCCTGTTTCCTTATTTTAATGTCCACAACATTGTTTTGTGACCTTTAAAGGTTATGCAAAGGTCAAATTTTGAAAGTTGTTGAACGAAACCGGGTTTTCGACGTTTTGCAGCTAATAACCCGTCACCATACCACATCATGTTGATCATTTTTATGACTTGGTCAACATTAGCACATTGTCTCATCCTTGACTTCTGAAACAATCTACATCGTCAAATACCGCTCGTGAACCATCGTCGTATCCAGACTTGTCTCCTGCTATAGGCAACTGACAGCCCTGTATGCGCAAAAAAAATAAAAAAAATCCGGGTTACATGCATGAAGCAAAAACACACCGACTGCTAATAATTCAAAACACCTCACTGTACTGGAAAACATGGGGACAAGAATACTGTACTGTAAATGGTGGGACTTGTAATACCCTCGCTCACCTCGAGATGGCGCTACACGATACACATTTACATAGAGGATTTGTGTCCCCCACCTCCCCCCCTCCACCATCCCAAGACCACCAGCAAAGATAAAAACATCCATATGCACGAATTGGAGTCATGCTGATCCTATGTAGCAAGTCTGGATGTAATCAGCCCAGAACTGGAGGAGGAGTAGCACAACACAAACAAACAAACTCCAGTCCGTGAATTGCAGTAAGCATTAGACCAGTTGTAACCCGAAGACTCTTTCAAACCATGACAACCCTGAGACCCATGAAGACACATAAAGACCCTTAAATTTTTTAGGACCTCCGAATAATCCCAGACCCTTTATAACCCTAAGATCCTTTCAAACTTGAAGACCCTAAAAGACTCAGAGGACCGGAAAGACCCTTAGAGATCCAAAAGACGCTGAGGACCCAAAATAACCTGAGTGCAACGGAAATAATTAAGCAGGCAAAGGCTCCCACGCATGAACAGAGGGAGTGGTGAGGGACTGAAATCTCTGATTACTCTTTCATGTTCATTTTGTAGTTACGATGCCATGCTGTGGAAGGACTTATTAAGCTGCATGATCCACCTTAACATGGCATGCGTTTAAAAGTTGAGAATTCTTCTGGGTTCTTTGTAGTTAATTAACCTAATCAACTCAGGAGTTCATGGCAATCATTTTGGTGTAACACATTCCACATCAGAAATCTCCAATAGAACTCCACAAAAAACATGACACACACACACACACACACCTCATCCATTTATAGGAGGTACCCATGTTTTATAGTAGGTCGTTTCACTCATGATAAGAGATATAGCTCTGGAAAGGACCATTTTGGGCGCATTGCCCCTCTGGATTTATTATAAAACTGTTGTGCTCATCCTGCCCCACTGTAATCCTCCCCGTCTATTGCGTGCAAATTACACGGGCTCAACTACTGATGTTAATTACTTGATTTTTATTTATTTATTTTATTTTGCATTTCCAGGTCATGAAAACGAACTTTGCATGTAAGCGATCTGCCTCTGGGCTACCAAGATATTTTCGATTCTGACTTGGAGTCCACTTTCAAGGGATTTCCCAAGGGAACACTTTTGTAAAAAAAAAACAACAACATCTTAACCTACATTACTCGCATTATAAATACTGCCAAATGCCACCAAAAAAAAGACCCCTGATTGGCAGAAACAAATCACATGCAAAGAGGATGGCAGTCTACAGGTCACGTGAGACTCAAGAGCAGACCTGGGCTCGGCTAGAGGATCAACGTGCAAGACAAGCAGCCTCTAGGTCAGCTGAGACTCCACAGCAGACACAGGCTCGGCTTGAGGATCAACGAGCAAGACAAGCAGCCTCCAGGTCACGTGAGACGCAAGAGCAGACCTGGGCTCGGCTTGAGAATCAACGAGCAAGACAAGCAGCCTCTAGGTCAGCTGAGACTCCACAGCAGACACAGGCTCGGCTTGAGTATCAACGTGCAAGGCAAGCAGCCTCCAGGTCAGCTGAGACTACAGAGCAGACACGGACTCGGCTTGAGTGTCAACGTGCAAGACGAGTGGCCTCCATGGCAGCTGATCGCATTTTTCGACGCCCAAGATTGGTAATTCGTATGAAAGCATTAGGTCAACATTCCCCAATTTGTCATGCAGGAAATATTTAAATACATATTTCATTGGATTTTCTCTGGCAATGCCAGGTACTTCAGCTGGTAGCACAATATTTTACAGATTGGTGCATGTTCAGACATACCGTGCAATGATATTACAGTTTTAGGTAATATAGCATTGTGTACGTTGATATATAGACCAGTGTTTACATTTTTTGATGATGTGACCTCGCACCTGTTTACGAAGATTTTGATAAAACACGTAACTCTGAATGAATGTTGATATAAGATCATCAGTGTGTGTGCTCTATCCCTCGGGTGGACGTTAAAAGGGCTTCCCATGTGCTGACATATGTGGGTGGATGTCAAAGATCCCACGGTGTCATTCGCGAAAAGTAGGCGAGTCGTCGCCAGCACCATGGCCAAATTCCAAATTCCTGCTCTAACTAGCACAATACATTGCATCAGCAGCATAGTAAAGTTTATATAAGGAACTTCAACGTAGATCACCATTAGGCCCATCACGGTTGCGCAATGATTGCCAACCTATGGTTGTTCTCCATCATAATATCTGGTTGACAACTCCCAAGTCCAAAAAAGTTATCTAACAGTTTCTAATTAAAATAAGAAAAAGGTTTGTAATCAGTCAAAAGATGCATCGTCTTGATAAGTACTGCATTTTAAGGTTATTCGTCAACAATATTTTAGATAAAGGGTTACTTTCAAAAGATTGCTTTAACCCCCCAAAAAGAAACCTAGTAAACTATTTGCTTATCAGAATCTGTAATTTATTGGGTTTCGACATTACCAGGTGCATTAAAATGAGAACGCATCATAAAATGCAAATCCCGTCCGAGTCCGCTTTGTATTCGGAATTCGTCGTCTTCCGTATGCTAAACATGACGAAAACAGATAAAAACTAGAGGGGGAGCACTCGGGAGAGTGCAAAACCTCCGCCGCCAATACTGCCAGGTCACTCAAGTGAACCCGATATCCTATTCATTCAATTTGACGTCAACAGTGCTCACAGAGTTATAGTTTGGCAACTTTCCTTTTACTTTTAACTTTTACATACTCAATTCATTCGTCATAACTAGATTCCTTGAGACAGAAATTAGATTTTACGTGGGTATATCCACCTGAAGTTCCAAAATCAGCCGCAATTATAATTTTGGCATGTTTTTTTTTGTTGGAAATCTCTTAAAACATGTAGAATGCAAAAAAAAAAATCGAAATTTTGTTGAAAAAAAGTTGCAAAAAATATTTTTTTTCTCTAACAATTTTTTTTTGGGGGGGGGGGGGGGGGTTGGAAATCACTTAAAACATGTAGAAATGCAAAAAAAAATCGAAATTTTGTTGAAAAAAAAGTTGCAAAAACAGTTTTTCTCTAACAATTTTTTTTGGGGGGGGGGTTTGGAAATCACTTATAACATGTAGAAATGCAAAAAAAAAAATCGAAATTTTGTTGAAAAAAAAAGTTGCAAAAAACATTTTTTTCTCTAACAATTTTTTTTGGGGGGGGGGGGTGGAATCACTTAAAACATGTAGAAATGCAAAAAAAAAATCGAACTTTTGTTGAAAAAAAAGTTGCAAAAAACTTTTTTCTCTAACAATTTTTTTTGGGGGGGGGGTTGGAAATCACTTATACATGTAGACATGCAAAAAAAAAAAATTCAAATATTTTTTCAAAATGGCGCGCCATAGCGGCCATATTGGATTTTGGACCTAGTCCAAAATCTAATGGCATGATCCTTGGACCAGACCTAACCCCCCACCAAGTTTCGTCGAAATCCGTCGAGGAGTTTTTCCGTAATACTGTTCACAAACAAACAAACAGAAAGTGGTGAAAACAGTAACTCCGATCTTCGATGGGCGGAGGTTAAATATACAAAAAAATTGACTATTTTATGTGACCTTGACCCTTTGACCTCAACAGAAATAGGCTTCAGTAGCCCAATATGCAAACCCTGTTCAAATTTCACGTCAATCGGATGAAGATTGAGGATTTTGTGACCTTGACCTTTGACCTTTTAATCTAAAAAAAAAAAACAAAAAAACATTTCTGCTGTTAGCTTTTGATTGGTGAACCATTTCAGTGACCAATACGCAAATTCTTAAAATTTCAGGTCAATCAGATGAAAATTGATGATTATATGTGACGTTGACCTTTGACCTTTGACCAAATTATGAATTTTGCCTTTTCCATATTCTTATAATAATAAAGCTTTGTTGAAAATTTGATGGCAAAAGGAAATGGTAATAAAGTTAAGGCCCAACACACACACACACACACACACACACACCACACACACACACACACACACACACACACACCACCACACACACACACACAACAACACACACACGTGATCGCAAACTCCAGCTGCGTGGCGGACAGGCTAATTATTTACATTAATTGATGTAAATAAAAATTAAAAGACGACTCCATTCATATTTATTTCGGGATTGCCATACCATTGACGTGCAGCACATTGCTGCACAGATATCCATCCGCAAGTAATTAACTGCTAGCACCATTTTCAGTTCATAAATCAAAGACGTACCAAGAACAACATAACAATATTACTAGCCAAGAAACGATATATGAAACGTAGGTCTTTTGTGATCACCACATCTCGTCGCATTGTCGAGCCTGTCTATTGTCGTCATGCAGTTTATATGCTGCAATGAGCATGACTATATTGCACAAGGATGGGAGGATTGTTTTTTTTTTGTGTAGTTTGCGAACTATTCCACATGATGTGATGGATTCATTCATGGTTTGCGCGGGAATTCCGGAATGAAAGAGTTGTGCACGAGCTGTATTGTCGCTGTGTTTTGAAACGAGGATGGGAGTGTAATAATGGCGGAATGCGGAGGATGGGAGATCGAGATTGAAATGATGCGGTTCACTGATCCGCGTTTAGAACGGAGGTTGGATTTGAGGTGGTAATTATGGCGGACGGCCGGCGCGTCAATTTGAACTACACCAGGTAGAGTAAATGTAGATCATTGGATAACCGCCTTAGATTGTGATATTCGTTCAATCAACCACCTTAGATTTTCCCGTCACAACCAGTCGCTGTTGTATTCATCAATATCTGATCATTGGTGGGATAATCATCACAGTTGAGGAACGCGTATTCAAAACGTATCCAAACAAACTCGATACACAATCCATGATCATGACATCGTTTAACGAGATGGGGGTGGGGGATGCAACGTTGCTCGACCACCACCTCATGCTCCAGACAGACCACCTCGTGAGATTCGAATGGGAGACCTTGTGAGATTTTAATAATTCGTGTATAAAGTGTGCTGTATGGGGGTTGTTGTTATTGCCTTGAGGACGCGGCTCTTGGACACATTTGTCCTTGTTTTATTGACGTCATCCGGGACGCAACCAACACACAAGGATAATTAATTGAACGTGTTACATAAGGCGGTGTAAACGACGGCGCTCCACGAATGCATCAACGGCGGTGGAATTCCGATTCAATGTTGTTGTTGTTGTTGTTTTTTTTTTTTCTACAGACTTTTAAACTTTTCTGTTATTTCAATCGAATTACATATTCTGAGAACTGTGGAACACAAATCGTCTTTTTCACTTCGAAAAAAAACCTTCAGTTTAGAAGTAATGGAAAAAATTGCACGCCGTCTCGACCAATCAAATTCACCGCTCAGGGCGGGGGGGGAACCAGGGTGATTCAAACAAAATGGCGGCGGCCAGGGATGCATAGCTGAAGCTGACTTCTTCCAAATAAATAAATCCTTTCTGTTTAGTGCATCGTTTCCCCAAATATCGGACTAGAAACGTCTTTTTTCCTCCGAGAGGAGTTGGCAGAAGGTTTGTGATTGCGCGAATGAATGGTTAAACCTCGATGGCGTCGAAAAACGCATCTCGGCGGAGCATCATCACCTCTGGACCGTTCAGTTCGACCCGTCGGCTTCGTGCGGTTACCATCACGTCTGTTATTCAGGGTTCACGAACAAAACGAGTGTAGAACGAGCTCGGAAACGCAAGGCAAGACTTGAGAACACCCTTCCCATTTCCCTTTCATCAAGGTGAGGTGTTAATATGAATTCTGTACCTACTTGAGTTACCTCCGCAACCGAAGGTGCACGCAGGTTATGCTGTCTGTCTGTCTGTCTGTGAGCATGATGCATTAAAAAGTTGTGGACCTATTCGGATGAAACCTGGTGGACAGGTCGGTTGTGTGACCCTGACTAATTGATTCGATCTTGATGAAGATTCGAATCCGTGATCCCCACGAAGATTAGAGATGATTCTAATCTAATAGAGAAGAAAAAGGACAGAACAGCTGGGGAAAAGAGCGAGAAATTGGGGGTAAGTAACGTGTGTCCCTCACAGTGATTGACACACACACCCCCCATTTACTGTGAGTAAACTTACACGTATGCAATTCTGACAACTCATCAAAAAAACCTCACCCTTCCCCTCCCGACTCCGTCCCATCTTTCCTCTTCTCCCTCCAGCCTCCCCCCTCCTCCAACCCCAAGTCCTGGTAGGGGGTTAACTGGTGAAGTGGTGATGTAATCTTAAAAGTTTAAAATGTCTTTGTTGCTACAACCACTGACTTACCAATTGCCATTATATTCAATCACGGATTTTTGGGGTAAACGTAAGATATGATCATTGGATAGATATTGATTGTATTGTTACGTTTGTGGGGGAAGATAGGATTGTATGGGTATAGCATGGTCCGTGGACGGGTAGGAGAGAGACATCTCGATGTAATTTAAGAAGGGAAAACTGTGAGCTTAAGATTGTTTACGCGTCAACACACGGGGGATGGTGGTGTGTTAACGAGGTAGGGTCTAAGGCTAGTTCTCTCAGTATGTGATTTCCCTCTGTGACCTTTTCCTACGTTTTTGCATTTATGGGGCCGGCCATAAAAACGATCTACATTTTTACAACAGCAACCACCGACCCAGCTGCTGACAGAGCCCGAACATTTCCGAGCAGACAAAACCCCGCCTCCCAGGAATCGTAACCGGCAGGCCATCATTTGTGGGGGTGACGTCAGAGAGTGAGACAGACAGACACGGCGGTTGGAAGAGAAGAGTCAGCCCTCTTGCTTTTTCCTCGGCATGGACGAAAAAGCTGCGCGATTCTTGTTTTGTACTGGTGCTAATTTGCTCGCGTGCTGGAATAAGGTGCTAGCCATTGTCTTCGGCTGGGCCGTGGAATTTGTGCACTTTGGGAGGAGAGGAAGAGAAGAGTTATTTCTCCGGTCTCCGGCCGGAGGAGTTTGCACTCTGGCCACTGTAATAATCCCTTCATTCCGCAAAACACAAAACGGCAAAGAAATCTGAAACCCCACTGCTGTGGAGTACCTATCTGTGCATGCTTCCTTCGCAGGGCAGCTCACCGGAGACCGGGATTGGGCGAAAGCCTTCGGACCCCATCTTTGATGATGGGAGGAGAACACGGTAACATTCCCGGTCAGATTGGGGAGAGTGTGTCGGAAGTGTCGCTGAAGTGTCATACAACCAGACGTGTGGTCTCTTGGGTTAGCCTGAGCGTGTCCCTGCAGGTGGTGGCTGAATGTCCTATCCCTAAGAGAGTGAATCACCTGTCTCTGTTTATCATACTAGCTCATATGGTTGGACATCGGGTATTGCAGCATTCTCTGGAGGTTCGGAGGTCGGATTGGCGTGAGATCAATGGGGTTGTGGTTACACCTACTATTGGTGTGGTCCTCATGATGGTTACCATTCCCAAGGTAGTTTGCTAGTAGCTGTGTCCAGTTAGCTAGTCCAATGATTATGAGAGTAACCAGTCCAATGAGGTATTATGAACTAAGGATTCATCACTCCTTAACCGTGTCCACCTGACGATTTACCAGAAATGGCAACCGATAAAAAAATGTATGTTAAACGTTGGGTTCACGCTGAAATTTTTGTTTTTTTTAAAGTTTTGTCGTATTCATAACGTAATTGGTCGTATTCATAACGTATTGTCCGTATGGCATATGCACAGCACTTTTCGTGTCATGAGATAACTTATACAACGATGCTTAGCCTTGTTGTCAGCGCTTCACACGCTATGCCCAACGATAGTTTAAACTAGCACTAGCGCCTGGCACGTATCCCGACGAACTCGTTGGCGTAGCCCTGTTAAAAACTTCCCGCCTGCGATTTAATCATAACCGCCTGAAGAATTGGAAGTGTCATCCACGCAGTCACCCTTGAAAACGATTTGCCCGCCGTATGCCGACCTTGAAAAATGTGTCT
>CM068952.1:178010947-178023122 GCA_035128595.1 Eptatretus atami
TTTTCTCAAATTTAGGAATATCTCTCAATGACATTGGAAACTTTAAATCTTTAACATTATGTACTCGTATTTCTTATAATGTTCAACCCTTTCAGGTTCCTTGTGGAGGATGTAGTGAGCAAGAACAGACATAAAAACATTTATTATCTTGTTTTGAATATTAACAACCTGCTTTCTTAAGTTTTATCTCTTTTGGTAAATCAATATAAGAAGAAGCTTGAAGAGGATCTGATTTTAAGATGTGTATATCTTAAAAAGATTATTTTTGTAGTAGCAAATCCACTACGCTACTCACAGTGTTATCAACATCTTGTTCTTGTCCTGGATTCATCGTAAACATCACATCTTACAAAATCTTGAAATGATGAGATAAAGTGAGGGTTTGTCCTCATATAGGGTAGAGTTTCTCACCCTTCTCTTACCATATTTCATTTACTCCATTATAAACTTAAAAGTTTTCATTTCACTTAGTTGTTTTTAATTACAGTTTCAACTTTGTTTAACCATATCAACAGCTTCATGATTGAAGATGGTCAGGGTCTTTCAAAGCGAAACAATCTTATTTTTATATGTCCTTTAATGCCCCTCAGTGTTTTCAATGGAGAATTTAGTCCCCTTCCCTTTCTTCATTTGTTCTTGTGTTTGCGTGATTGAAGGTGTTCTATAATTTTTTAAAGAATATCATTTACATCATATCACAATGTTTTGTTTCTTGTCAAAGTAGATATTGTCTGAAAGATTGAATGTGTGTTTGTTGGTTTGAAGTGTTTTTTTTATAACATTTATATTCATGATTACAAACATCGCAGTATGTTGTATTCACATATTTATATCAAAACTTTGCTTAAAATAAAATTTTCTTGATGAAATTACATTTAAATTATCGGTGAATCTGTGCTTAAACCATTTTATTCCCAAGCTTTTTTTTCACTTAATAAATACAATGTAATCAAGACACAAAAGACAAGTTTCAATCAATCTCTTCATTTGTAAAAGATACTGAGAAATATGTCGAAGGATGTAAAATGAATAAGATAAATATAAGCAAGCTATGGATAAAAACAATTATGCGATATAATATGAGGTCTTAATTTCCTTCAGTGGAAGGGCTTTTAGTATATCTGGAAGAAACATCAATAAAGTACTCTAAAAAAGTTTCTCCTCTCCTTCTAGGCAATATGATTTACGAATTTGCGCAAACCATCACACACAACATTCAGCCGTCCTATAGATTAGTTATTTGGTAAGTATGTGTTTATAGATAGCTTCCTTTTCCCTTGTTCTAATGGGTAAATAAATGATTCATGCGCTGTGATTTATTTTATATATTAGATTTTTATTGAAAACAAATCAGCAACGACAACAGAAAACGACCATTACAACGAGGTTCTTGCCAGAGACACAAGGGAACAACCCTACTGCTCCGATTCTCCGTGGGCCGAGTGGGGGAGGGGGGTCGAGCCGGCGGGGGCACGCAACAGAAACGACCGTACAACAGTTCTGCAGAGACAAGCACAACCCTTTGCTCCGGATTCTCCGTCGGGCGATGGAGGGAGGGGTCGAGCGGGCAGGGGCATGGACACAGAAACGACCGTTACAACAGATTCTGCGCAAGAGCAATAAGGATAACCCTCTGCTCCTGGTTCTCCGCGGGCCGTTGGGGAGGAGTCGAAGCCGGCGGCGGGCGCAATAAAAGGGAGGCAGAAGCTGGTTGACGAGGAGCATTTCCCCGACTGGACATCTCATCTTGCCTGGAGCGTTCGTCTTGCGGAGCGTTCGTCTTGCTGGAGCGTTCGTCTTCTGTGGAGCGCTTGTCTTCAGGTCGCTCGTCTCAGGAGCCTGTCTGGCCGGTCTTGCGTCGACATCGTCCTTGTCCTCTTCACCCGACGGAGAGGCTCGAGCGACGCCAGTCCCCGCAGGGAAACCGCAAGGGTTCGCCCGCCGGTGTCCGGTTCGGCTCGCCTCTCGCCAGATCGCACCAGCTGAAGAGACCGCACGGGCGGACAGGTCGAAGATTAGGTCTCAATAAAGACCAATTTGTCGGGTAGATCGGGGTTCATCTTTGGGTGCGTGTGGTGTACGTGTGTGTCCGTGGGCCCGTCTGGCCAATGCGTAATCGTACAATGCTTTTGCTGTACTATACCTTGCATACGTGCTTATTAATAGTCGGTTTAGTTTCTGCTTCTCCGATGCTTCCCTAGTTTTCCCCATTATTGTATAAATAAACCCCGATTGTTTCACATGTTTCAGCTCGTTCTGTCCATTCTTTCATTGGCTTTTGCGTGCTGCGTGTTGGGAATAAGTGCCATTGCCGTTGCTAACGGATATTCGGACCGAACGCGTAGTCGCGTGATAAACTGCTCGGATCGCACACGGAACGAGCACGCTTGCGCAGCTCGTTCCGTACGTGGTGCCATCGAGGCGTGTGAAAGGACTCGGTAGATCGCCACGTGAGTCCACCGAGGTTATTTGAAAATTTGGCGACATAACCATGTCCTCACGTCGCGTGGAAATATGATCTTTCACGGTCCAAAAAGGGACCCGTACTTTCCGAGTTTTCCGAAGAAGTACGTCCGAATTCCGGGCGATCGGTTCGAGCCGACTCGTGCAAGCTCCATCTCGCGGTTGTGCTTCGCGGCCAACGTCGAGCCATGCAAACTTTGGTTCAGGAGTGGCGATGTGGAACCCAATCCACCTCCGTAAATTTGCAGGTTCGAATCCGCAACTTTGTGTGTTTCAGGAGCGGAAATTCGAACCCCTCGTTCTCCACGAAATCACGGATCGGATCAGGGGTGTTAGGAGCGAACCCCCCCCACCCCGGCCCCCGTTGTCCCCAAATTACGAGCGTTTTAAAATTATTCTCCAGCACGTGACATTGTCTACCAAGACGAGCTCGAGGCAGGTGGGTAGTTAGTAGTTGTAAGTGCAGTGCGAAAACCTATGGCCCAGATGAAACCACCGTTGCAGGACACCGCCATGCAGGTTGACCATCCCCACACCGGACCCAGAGGTCGTAGGCGCAGTGGGAGCAGCGGCGCAAGAGCCGCCCCTCGTCCAAATTCCCCCCCCCCCCCGATCCTTGCCGAATTGCTGCGCAGAGTCCACTTGACATGGGCCAGTGATGCAATGCTGACCAGGAATGAAAGCATAATGAGGGGGTGATGTGCAAGGGAATGAAAAACGAAATGAAAACGAACACGCAGGCCACTCAGGGGCGACGTGGATGCGATGAGGGGCGACCAGATGCAAATATGACCAAACACTGCGGGCGTGAGATGCAGTGCAGGGGTTAGGCCTGCAGACAAGTGTTGGACGGCAGAAGGGCATAATTGGCGGTTTGCGCGTGACAAAACCAGCGGACAACGAGAGCGCAGGATTGGCGGCGCCACGTGGTTGGAACGAACGAAGCCGAGGAGGATGTGGAGGTTTGTTTGACCCACAATGGAGACGAGAGTGAGGACGGAGGTGACGAGCAGACGCCGTCACGCATAATTAGGGAGACGTGTAGGACGAGACAGCGTGGAGGTGACGGATAAATTAACGGTGACGAGACGTGCGTAATAAAAGGAGACAAGGGGAGAAACTAATGAACACGGCGGGGATGACGGAAAAAATTAACAGAGACAGAAAAAGCAGCATTTAAAGAAATTAAAAGAGACGACGGAAATGAAAACAGAGACACGGGAGATAGAGGATTATAGAGGGTGAAGTGGACGAAAATAACAGACGAGCACACACAGTTAGAGCTCAAGAGGGGACAAGGCTGCCGAACTTGGGAAATTTTGTGGACCCAGTGCGAGCAGCAGGTAGAGCCTCCATTCAGAAACGGAGGGAGGAAATATCTCTCCCTTGAAGACAGATCCGACGAGGTGGGTCCGGTCGAGACTGACGAGGGGGAGCGGTATGAGTGCTGTTAACGGTACACTCGCGAGCTTGGGGGGTATGGAAAACCCCGGTATTTGCTTGGTAACTCCGCGATCCACCGATTATGAATGTCCCCGGTGTGGCATGTGATCGAAACGTGACCATAGTGTGAGTGTCATGGCGTGCGTCTAGTAAAAGGCGTGCGTTGCAGTGCAGCATGGGGATATACGGACCGGTCCAGAGGAGACGGAATTAGCGAGCCGAATGGCGCCGCTTGTAGTTATTTCGGGAACCGCGCCTGTGTTTCACGGGACGCCGTGTATTGAGGCCCGACCCTCGCGCGTTGCGTCTTTGTAGAGCGGATTCCGGTGCGGAAACGCCAGCTATCGGAAAAGGACCGTCGCGAAAAGACGGTTTAAAATGTAGGCGAGGGTTGATGGGAATTTGCAAACGGTTGGCGTTCCCATGTGCGCGCTTTGCAAAGCTCCATGTTGCTGCTACAACGCGTTCTGTTCGCGGAACGGCACGGAGCGGGTTCCCGGATGATGCGCCGCCGTGCCAGGCCCTGCACGGCAAGCCACGCAGGCTCGGTGTGCGAGTGACTACGTCACCGGGAATCTCGCGGCACGAATGCCGTGGAGAGCGCACGTAGTCCCGCATGGGGAATTCCCTGAAGCGAAGAACGCTGTTGGGGATGGCCAGGTGAACCGTCATAGGCGGCACGTATCGCCTTCAGACGGGGACGTCGGCTATCGCCCATAGGGACGAACGGGCCATGCCGTAAACCGCCACATGGCGCTGCAGAAAAAAGAGCCTCGCCTCCCAAGTATACGGCCCTGCAGATGTGGTGGACATCCTGTGATTTGGGCAAATGGACAGCACTTAGTTAGTGGGATGGGTTAGTTTAGCTAGACTGGCTCTATGGGGACATGAGTTGTTTCCTCATGAGCCCGTGAAATGGGTTAGTTTAGAGGATTTAGGATAGTTTATTAGAAACATGGATTTTTCTGGAAGACCATGGACAAGCATGGAATGTGTAGTGGGTCGTAGCTTTTAGCTACGTTAGATTAAAATGGAACGTGCGTTGTTTAAGGATGACAAGGAGCACGAGATATTTAGGGGAACATCGGCAGAGTAAGAGTGTGAATTGAAAAGTGAAAAATATACAACAGGAGTGAGTAGTATGGTCAGCGGCGCCCGAGTGGGTGAGTGGAGTGAATGTGGAATGCATGGTGCGAATGACTGATTGGGGGAGGAGTGAAACCCCACCCAAGGGACCCCGGGCGTTCAGTGTAATGTTAGTTAGGTGGTGAGTCAAAAATTTACCAAAAGGAGGGTCGTTGGTGTGTGGTTGTTGCAAGAAGAAGGCACGAACCCCCTGGAGGGGGCAGGAGTTCAATGACCGGCTGGGAGCGTGGCTGTCGAAAGGTGAGTATTGTTTAGAGGGGCACCCCGGGCACCGGACTAGTCGGCCAGAGTTTAGCCAAAGGGTCCAAGGGACCGGATAGTTGTAGTGGAGCACGGGCGACCCGCGGAACGGCGAACTCTTTCTTCTCTTCTTTTCGGGCTGCTCCCATTAGGGTCGCCACAGCGGACATCCGTCTCCATTTCGCGGAACGCGGACCCGTAGCGCCAAAAATGCCACGTTTGGGCATCGGAGGGCAATGCGGGAAAAGCAACCGCCCCGCGTTCATAGGAGCCAGGTAGGCTCGGAAGACAGCCTCAGGGTCTTCCGGGGTTGCCATGGTTAGAGTTCGCAGAGGGGGAATCCCTGCCAAGTGAGCCACGCTGGCCCAGCCATGAAACTTGTGCAAGGGCACGGAGAAAATTTGAGGGCTATGCCCAAATTTATAATGGACACCAACACGGGCCGACGCGAAGCATGGTTTCTGGAACCAAATAGTTTTTAAGTTGAACAAGCGTTATGAAAAGCCCCGGGTTAGTTAAAAGTAATAAATGCTAATAGTTTAGAAAATGTACCCCTTCGCACCAATCCATCCTTCGCTCTCTGTAGCCGCTGACTCACTGTCGGAAAGATTGCTGAAAATCTGGAGGAGGGCCATTCTGGGCTTTGTTGCGGCCCGAGCAGGACGCTGTCTCCTCCCTATTTCCCTCCAAAATGGAAACTTATGGGTTGGAGTTGCTGACAGGATAGGTTAGCCGGACAAAAGACACAAGGGCGTTAGAGGAGACGGAATTATAAGAAAAATAAAAATTATAAAGGGGCTAAATTGGTGTTTAATTGGTGCAAATTAAAGGAGTGGGTAGGACAGAGACAGGCAAAGCGATAGCGTGTGGGGCGAGCAGTAGGGTAGCGTTCCGAGCCTGCTTTCGGAGCGACCGGCACTACCGCACTCCCTCCACAGAAACCTCCGCGGACCATCCCGAGAGGCCGGCCAAGCTTCACATGCCGGCCTGCTTGTGCTGCATCGCCTTGGTCCGCATCTGCCTTGCCATGCTTTCATTTGCCTGCCTGACATAACCATGCCTGCCTACCCTGTTTTTCATCGCCCTGTGTCACCATCACCATGTGTCCAGGAAACCAACCCCAGTGTGTTTGCCAAGGATGCCCTGCAGGGCAGGGCCCATCAATCAATCATTTAATTTTTGTCTTGCATCCAGTCATCTCCATTCATTTCCATGAGCCAGAGACTGCATTGAGCGCCTGGCTACCTCTTCAAAATGGCCTGCGGGACGGGCACAATGGCGTGCGGCGTTAGCTGATTTGCCTCCAAGCAGCTGGGGTATGAAAAGAAGAGAGAAAAAGGTTCACTGAAAGGAAACACCCAAGGGACTTTTGAGCAGGCCCTGAGGACGACTGACCTTCAGTGCTGTGCCACTCACGCCACACAAAACTGTTGGACATTGCTGTGCCTTTCTTTTCCCACAGATGACAGCGTCCTGGGCCATGGTAGTGTAAATAGATAATTAAGGTTGTAATAAAAGTTTCTTTGACCCACCTGCTATGTTTGTCGTTGCGCCGGCAATTGTAGCTAAGTTGTCGTTGTGAGTCTGTTATTAGTTACGCGGCGCATTAGGTTATTTTTTTGGGACATGTATGAAAAAATGTCGCACTCAGGGATCCGAAGGTGAAAGTACTAGGGTGAGAACTTACACATGCTGGTGACACACAAAATTCGACTCCGGTACGGAGTCTGCTAAAAAGTGAGATAGAATGTTACGAATCTGGAAGCCATTAGCACTCAACATACTGGTCCTATAGAACAGTTACATCGGTAAGTACGTGTTTAGTTAGGCGTTCCCGTCCCTTTGTTTAATGGGTAATTGAATGCTTCATGCGCTGCGGAGTTATTCTTGATTGTCAGGGTTTTCTTTTATTTTTACACACCAACATCAACATACAACAACGCCTGCGTCACCCTCACCTTCACTCCTCTGGCCGATGCCATGGTGCGGCGGAGTTCAAGAGGAGCTTACGCCGGACGGCCCGCGACCAATCAGCGTGCTACGAGTGATCAGGTTGCCGCCGCTCAGCCAATCAGACCCTGCGACAGTGAGAAAAGGCGGTCCGGCGTGACGTCACCACGCCCCTGGCCAATCGACGGATTGCCGCTCTTTTGGCCAATGACAGGGCGATTGAGCATTATGCGCGCCAAAACGTCCAGTTGAGGGGGCGGGAGGGTGGAGGCGTCCCCTCCCCCCATGTGAGAAGGGTGAATAAGCGTTGCGGCGCGAAATCGGACGAGAGAGATCCTTCCTTCACAAGAACCGCAAGTCGGTGCGCGCTGTTCTCGTGGCGCGTGAAACGAGAGAGTTTTTATCTTCTCTCTCTTTTGAATAATCTATCTGTTAATGTATATGGATTAACGGATACAAACAAAGTTCAGATATTGAAAATTTCAAATAACTATAAAAATGATGAAACACACGTTGACCTTCTATGTTATAGTTTGGGGAAAATTCACATTGTGCTTCTATCAAAAATTTATCAAGACTAATCACCTCACAAGTATTCAAAAAGAACAAATAAAACATATCCCTGTAAGAGATGTCTCAACTTCTTTCATACGAAAGAACGATTAAATCAACATTCAAAATACTGTAGTAATCATATATCAACCGTAATTAATATACCAAAAGTAAGAAAGAAGGTATCATTCAAAGATTACAACAAATCCAACAAACATCCATTTGTGATACATGCTGATTTTGAAACTATCCTTGAAAAGATAGATACTGTTTCTCCAAATCCAAATAAATCATACACAAATAAATATCAAAAACATACTCCTTGTGGTTTCTGTTATTATATCAAATTATCTGTTGGTGATAAATACAAGTTAGAACTTCTTGAGGAGAAGATGCCTCAGAGGAGTTTGGAAGACGATTGGAAAAAGACTGTATACGACTAAGAGAAATAATGGTTAAAACCTATAAACCAATGTCATTAACAAAGGGAGAGAAAAAGGAATTTCGGAAGAACAGTATCTGTCATATTTGTGAGGAGAAAATTGAAGGAGAGGTCAAAGCTAGGGATCATTGTAATCTTACTGGTAAATATAGAGGTCCAGCTCATTCTCATTGTAATCTTAATTACAAGCCCCCAAACTTTATTCCTGTCTTTCTTCACAACAACGCCCACTATGACACACATCATTTATAAATGACCTTTCAAAGACATCTGGAGATGTTTCTGCCATTCCTCACACAGATCAAAAATACATCTCATTCACACAAACAATTCACACATCCCCCATAACCCATATCAGATTTCTTGACACATTCAAGTTTATGGCAAGTCCATTATGTAACTTAGCATCAAATATTAAAAACTTTCCGAATCTTAAATCGCATTTCTCAAATCAAGAAGAGATTGATCTCTTATCACAAAAGGGAATATATCCATATGACTATATGGATTCATTTGAGAAGTTTAAAGAAACACAACCTCCTTCAAGGGAAAGTTTCCAGAGCAAGTTGAATAAAACTTGTATTTCCGATGGAGATTAGACACAAGCTAAAAAGGTTTGGGAGAAGTTTAATATAAAGAATCTTGGAGAATATCATGATTTGTATCTTAAAACTGATGCATTATTCTTGACTTATGTGTTTGAAACTTTTAGAACAGTCTGTCATAATAGAAATTCTTATGGATTAGACCCCGCTCACTATTGCACAGCCCCGGGTTTGGCTTGGAGTGCCATGTTAAAAATGACAAACAGGATTTGGAATTAATCAGTGATATAAGATATGCTTTTAATGATGAGAAGCTAAAAGAGGAGGAATATCAAGTATGTTCACAAAGATATCGCAAAGCAAATAACAAAAATCTTCCTGATTATCTATCTATAATCGAGCATCTCTGTGTGGTGTGTTGTGCTGTGTGTGTGGGTCTTGTCTGTTGGGTAGTGCGATCTCGTCGAAAAAAAAAAATTCAAATTTTTTTTTGAAATTTGTTATACCCTTATTATCATATTTCCGTCGGTATGGTTTGTCTGTCTGTCTGTCTGTCTGTTGGGTAGTCGATCGAGTCGAAAACAAAAAATTTTTCAAAAAAATTTTTTTGAAAATTTTTGTTCTACCCTTATTAATCCATTTTCGTCGATATGTTTTTGTCTGTTGGGTAGTCGATCTCGTCGAAAAAAAACACAACATGTTTTTTTTTTTTGAAGATTTGTTTCTCCCCTTATTTAATATAGTATTTCACTGGCGATATTCCAGTTAATAAATGGTGATTTCGATGAACTGTGGTTGGGTAGGTTCATACCAATGACCTAGTTGTGTGCAAATGAGAACCGTTGCTATGGACACCACCGTTGCCTAGCAACAGGGACTTTGAAATGTTGAAAAATCATTAAAAAAAATTTTTCGAAAATCAAAATCGGGCCACGAAGCGACTGTGGGCAGTACATTCAGCCATATTGTGAAAAATTTCCAGCCGGATCCTATGAAAACGTCGGAGAAGATAAGACTGAAATCGAACCCTGGTCGAAAAAATAAAAAAAACGAAGTGTGGTTTTTATCTCAGCAGACTATGAGTCAGATATACAATGAACCTGGTATGGTAGGTTCATTGGTATGTCCTAGTTATGCTGAGAAAAGAACGCGTTGCTATGGACGCCCTCCGTTGCCTAGCAATGGGCCGAAAAACTTAAAATGTGGGGGTATTTTAACGAAAAAACAATTGCAGCATTAAACCCTTGAAGCTGGAATGCATGAATTTTCCTTGTGCTTTAATCCTCAGGTCATTCCCCATCGAAAGGGCCTCATCAGTCAGGTTCTATTGGGTAGCGACTCCCCATGTCCGCCCTACCGGCTTGTCTGTCTGTATGCGGAACCGCCGTTTCTTGACGACCGCCGGTCCGATTCATTGAAATTGCCAGGAATATTGCCGGGGACCCGCGATGTGGCCTTTTCGAGGTTTGGTAATTAATCGGACCGAGCGGTTCCCAAGTTACGGCCATTTACCTGTCAACCAATGACAGGACAGTCGGTGCTAATGACATCACGAATGACGTTCGACAATTAATGGGGGTTTTTGCATGAAATGACGTCCACAAGTCTTCTTCTTCGTTGGTATGACGTCACAATCGACGCTGGGGAACTGAGTATTCGTGTCTTTTCAGAGGTTTGGATATTAATCGGACAAGCGGTTCCACAAGTTACGGCCATTTATCTGTCAACCAATGACAAAGACACCGGTCTATGACGTCGATATGGAACGTCGACAATTTATGTGTTTATTTCTTTATTTTTGCACGATTGACGTCACAATTGCGTCACATTGACGTCACATCGAAGGGGGAGCGGGAAGGGGGGGTGAGAAGTGGGGCGAGAGAGGGGAGGGAGAGAGTGGGGGTGAGGGAGAGGGGGCGTCAACAATTCAAGAGAGGGGGGAGAGGGAGGGGAAAGAGGGTGGAGAGAGCGGGACGAGAAGGGGGGTGAGAGAGGGTGAGAGGGAGGGGAGGTGGAGAGAGAGAGGGGTAACAATTCAAGAGGGGGGAGAGGAGGGGGCGAGAGAGGGGGACGGGAGAGGGGGGGTGAGAGTAGGGGGAGAGAGAGGGGCGAACAGGAGGGAAAGAGGAGGAGGGGTGAGACTATGGGGAGAGCAGGGGGGCAAGAGAGGGGGGGGGGGGAAGTGTGGGAGAGAGCCCGGGGCGGGAAGGCAGATTGGGTGTTGGGGGGGTTGGCGGGGTACGGGAGAGAGGGGGCGTGCACAGATTCCATGTCCTTCTGTCTTGCGGTTTTTACTATGACGTCAGCAAGTTGACGCTGGGCGATACCTTTAGCATTGTGGTGTCACCTCAGGTGGTTTCCAAGTTGTGAGTGGGCCATTTTGATGATTCGGTGAGATCCATGGGCTACCGATCCTCAGTATGAATGCAGCAATGATTGCCGGAAAATGTGTTCCACGAGTTTCCGGTCGGAGTGTGTGTACAGCAGTGTCGATGTATGCGAAGAGGTTTGATGCGATAGCGGCTGCATCCGATACTGCACGCACTCTCCGGGGCAGTAATGCACAGCTACGGTGGCGCGCAACCTAGCCGGGGCCCGCGGATTACCTGTTAGAGCCCAGGAAAGAAGGACCACCGCTCTTTTTGGAATCACACCGGTGGACTGTCATTCATGCCAGAGGTGTGAGCCAAGGAACTATTCTGTGGTGGGGGCTATAGTCTCAAGTCCTTCACAGTTTAAGTGGGAGGAACGCTTAAATGAGGGTTGTACGAGTCGTAGAGAGAGTAAAACAATTGATTCTGGCAAAGAACTGTTTTGCAAGATACTATTGGTTATCGTCCTCTCTCAAAAAATTGGATGGAAGCTGAAGTTGGATATTATTTTTTGAGGTTGATTTAAAATATCCAGAAGAACTCATAACAAACATAAAGACCTACCTTATGCCCCTGATAAAGAATCCAAGAAGAATGGTAAGTGAACTCTAACAGTCATTTAATATATAAAGGTAAATCTTCAGAAAAACTACTTACTTCATTTAATGATAAGAAAGTTATGTGTTTTAGCATCCAAAGGAACTATGAGTCAATGATTTATTGCTGCTGGGTTGAGAGTTAGGAAAATTCATCGAAGGTTTTGAAATTTAAACAAGTCATGTATTGGTTAAGGAAGGTATTTGTATTTTATCATACAAAAAGGAGAACCCGAAGGCAAACAACCGACGATTTTGGCAAGGGACTGCTGTGGGTGGTTGTGTGTTGGGTTGCGCGCGTGTGGATTGATTAATTGTCATAAGGAAGTATATTCTGTCTTTGATAAAGACAAGGTGGAAAAATGTAGGGAGAGGCAAAACATCAGAGTTGCTACATCTTGGAAACAGGCTTCAAAGTTAATTAAT
>CM068952.1:178046093-178062845 GCA_035128595.1 Eptatretus atami
TCCGTCTGCTGGCATGAGTTGGTGTCCATTAAAGATCCCATGGTATCCTTCACAACGAGTAGGTGAGCTTTTGCCAGCATCCTGAACAAATTCCCAATTGCCTGTGGTTTTTTTAATTTGTTTGTGTTTCCTGTGTTTCTTTGCGCTTTCCATTTGTTTCTTTGTTTTTTCTGTTTGATTCTTTATTTTTGTTTTCTGTTAAACAAAGTTTGTATCTTGTTCTTTTTTTTTGAGGATCTTTTGGATTAGACCTATTGAGTGTCCGTGCCATCCCCAGATAGGAAGTCGGTAGACTTCCTGATTTTTACTGGGGGTTATTTTGTTTTTAAGACAAAATGAAAAGATATGTTTCAAGTGTAGTTTAAAATATGTCCAATGAAGGGACACCACGGACAGGAAGAGAAAGATTGTTTCAGAGTTTTGGGGCAGATACAGACAGAGCTCGATCAATAGAACGAGTGCGAATGCAGGTTCCACTCCGTCCAGGTGACATTTTGTGGTGTACTTTGGATGATGAACTGAGTTTGATGGAAAATGTAAACACTTTTGATATGAGAATCTCTCTAATGTTTGAAGGTGCAAGTTCATTTTAGAGCCTTGTAGGTGAGAAGCAAGATGTTGAAGTGGACATTAAATTTGTTATCGGGAGCTAACCCCTTCATAAGATGTTACCTCTCAATATTTCTTCTGTATCATTGGAGGAGAGATTGAGGTGAAAATATATTGCTTTTCTTGTCTAGTATTTCAGTTTCACAGGTTATTTATAGGATAAGTGCCTTTGTGGTTTTTATTTGTTTCACAGGTTATTATAGGATGAGCATGTTTGTGTTTCTGTAGATTTGTCCAACAAAGTTCGTGACCCCGTCTTGTGTCCGCAGATGGAGAGAGCCTGAATCTGGACCCAAACTCTGCACATCCATTAATCGTGATCTCCCAAGACCTTAAAACAGCGACTCGAACAGGGACCAAACATTTGCACTCAGAACACCCTGATCGGTTTAATGTTTATCCACAAGTTCTTTCCTCTGAGTGTTTTTCCTTTGGCCATCACTACTGGGAGGTCGATGTGAGTTTGAGTCATTGGTGCAGAATCGGAGTCGCTTTTAACTCGTTGGGAAGGAAAGGGACAGGGAAGAGGTGTGGGTTGGGAGAGAATCATGAGTCTTGGTGTATAGAGAAATATCATAACGAATACTCAGCATGGCACAACGATCAACAGACCCCCCTCTCCGTGTGGGGGGATCTTGAACGGTTTGGGTTCTTGTTGGATTGCGAGGTGGGAGAGTTGATGTGTTTCGGGGACTCGCGTGTTCTGCACGTGTTCAAGGGTACCTTTACAGACCCCATTAAAGCTGCTATTGGGGTATATAACTATATCGGTGATTCCGTTCGGTTTTGCTCATTATGATTTGTTAATTTTGTGGTGAAAGGTTGTTTCGTGAGATGTACAAAGTGAATCTTATTTTGGTTCAAATCAACGCCATCATGTACTTGTGCATGACGATGCGATTAATTACTGAGAAATGTTTATATTTTAATAAAGTCTATTTGTACTAATAAGTGTGTGTCCTCCATAATTCCAAAACCATGAAACCTATCGGCCAGGAACTCCAAGGAAGTGCAAGAGTGAAAATTGGGTGTTTGGGTTAATTAAAACACCCCTTTTGAAGATAATTAACGGCCTTATTTAATTATATCCTTCATCAGGCGATCATGGGTTATCTCGCTGGGGTCTGAAGCCATGATGTTTCTTTGGCCTGCTCAACCATGCATTGACTTGGAACTGGCCACAACGATTTCTTAATGATAGTTTTTTTTCCACTTTCTTCACAAATTATTGAATACCTGTTCATCATTGCTATGAATCACTGAGTACATTGCAATGCTTATAGACACTGGTCAGCATTTGTGGCTTTATTTCATTTTTGTACATGCTATAATCTGGAGAATCTTAACCCTCTAGAGCCCCAGGGGTCATCGGTTTTTGTTCACCCAGAACATTTTGTGGGCTCTTGAGGGTTAAATTTAACTACATCTTAAAATGTCAGCTCCAGAATCGAACTTAGCAGCAGTTCCAACTTCTAAAAGTGTTCATTTGCCCAATTCAGACATTGCTTGGGCGCTGCCGGGTGCATGGGTTTAACGACGGCAATTGGTAATCGCTCGCCAGGCCATGTGTTCCATTGAAGTGCTTGCTTGAGTGCGTAAACCACTTGCTGAGTGTCCTTCAGTTGATAGTGGTACAGTCCCCAAATAAGTTTCCAGCACACACAGATGTGGTACATCTGGGAAGATTTGGATCTGTAGGGACTCACCGTGGTTGCAAAGTTTCATCCCATATCTTGTGGAGGTTTTCTTTTGGCCGCGTGACTTTTCAAGCACTTGGTTATCGGGTTTGCTTTACAAAGGTTATATGGTTTCTCTCTGAGTTTCAAAGCAAAATATATTTGATAACACCCGATTTCCAAGCCGTTTGCCATATTAACGTATTTTCTAAATTACCGAGCCATTTTTTTTTTCCACCCATCACACACGGCTGTTTATGCACATCTCCCCTAAAACGTCTATATAAATGTAACGTCGTTTTTCGGTGAAAGCTACTCAAGGTTTTGGGGTTGTATACAGTGCGTACTGTAGTCGGTAATCACACTGACTCCAATCTGCCGATTCCTGAAAAAGTTCCAATTTCTCGCTAAGTGCGTGCGTTAGCAAGGAGAAAATATTATGCTTTCTGACTAACTCCCCTCCCTGTCTGTCTGTCTCATCCTCGCTCCGCCTGCTCCTAATACAGTGCAGCACCCGCGCACACATCTATCTTTCTTTCTTTCTCTCCGTGTGTGTATGTGTGTGGACGGCGATTCATCTCTGGGTGGTGTTTGTCCCATACTCGCTCCGCCTGCTCCTAATACAGTGCAGCACCCGCGCTATCTTTATTTCTCTCCGTGTGTGTGTGTATGGCGATTCATCTCTAGGTGCTGTTTGTCTCTGGACAGCTTCGTTGCAGATGCGTCTGGTAGGTTTTGTCTCCAGGCGGTATTTATTGTATTAGCAGTAAAAAATGGATTTCAGACATTTTGTTTCTATCTTCACTGTTGTTCTATGCAGAATCATTTTGATGAGACAGTATGAATCGTAATTAACGCTCCACTGCACGTCTGCCTTCCCTTCTGTGGGAGATGGATTATGAAATGTAATATAATAATCATGTAAAAAGCAAAATTTACTTAGTTCTTGGTTTAGAAATGAATTACTGTAGTAGAGCTGATTGAGCTTGTAAGAAAAAAACACACACACACACACACACACACACACACACCCACTCAGTCCAATTAACCTATTGTTAAGACGTATCTGTTAAATGAAATGTCGACCTGTGATCAAGATAATCAGCAAAATGAAATGATGACTGACTCTCTCTTCTCTCTCTCTCTCTCTCTCTCTCTCTCTCTCTCTCTCTCTCTCTCTCTCATCTTATCTTATGGCAAATTCCAACTATTGTACTTTCTCTTACCCCTCCCCACCCTCCTCTCCTTGCCATCAGATAAACCAAAACCATTGTATATGGCTTATCTGAAGTCAACAAAGTTTCATCTGATATCTTGGTACAAACTGTATATAAATGCTCAGAAAAGCTCTGTAACCTTAAGTCTTCAGCTTGCAACCATGTCGTCGGCTGGGGTCTTCCTTCCATGCATGGAAGTGTCTTCTATTGTACGGAATAAATGGCCTGTATATGAACTTACTTGATTTCTTTCTTGAGATAGTAGGCCTCGGCCCCCACAGTTTGGCGACGAAGGATGGGATTCGACGACCACCAACCGGAAGAGGAGCTTCTGCCTGAGGGAGCGCTGCTTAAAGGAGAGAGATCTCTGCCGGAACATGGGTCTCTCCACAGCAGGTTGCTCGATCTCAAACCAAAATTTGAAAGGTGAGTTCATATACAGAGCATTTATTGCATAAATAGAAGACTATTTATTTCTTTTTAAAAAGAAAATAAGGAGTTTATTCCTTAAGATGAGGATTACGTCTGAAACGATGATAAAAGCGTTGGTATACGTTACGCAGTGGTCAAGTTGGGTGAAACAGCAGAGGCCTTGCGTATTGAAGGTTTTGCCTAGTCTGGCAGGGCGGTTGAGGCATGGGATTGGATCAAGAGTCGCCGAGTTTGAGAGAGCAGAGAGGCGAGGGAAGGGGCCGTGGAGGGCTGGTAGAAACCTGAAGGGGCCAAAGGGTTTAATCGCAGTAAGAAGGACACTGATGAGTGGTAAGAACGAGCTAGAGAAGAAAAACGCTGACGAGTGTTTTAAAGCAATTTATTTTTGAAGGAAACGCTGACGAGCAGTTGTGAGAAACATCGAAAGGGAGCGGGCGAGGATGTGTCCGCCTTCGGGTCAAATGCAGAGTATATGAATGAGACATTTGGATCGAGAAAGATGTGAAGTTGTGGACAGAGAACAGAAAAAGCAATGATTTCATCGGGATAGAATTTAAAATCTAAGAAGGAAAAAGATCGAGAGAGAAAACAAAATAAACGACTCCAAAACCAGGTCGATTGGAGGGCCGGAGAAAGCCTTGAGAGAAGCAGGCGAAAAGTGTGAGCATTAATAGGAATTCTAAAAAACGCACAAGGTACAGGGCCGGAGATAGCTTTCCTCCTGCGCAGGGTGCATGGGGAGATGATGCTCTGTTCAGGTAACCGTGCCAGTAGTGAGAGCAAGGAGAGTGCAAGTATGAAAATTAATGTGATCTTTAAGACCGCCGCGAACCCGTACAAGTTAGTAATTACGGAGATGCAAAAAATATATCGAAAATAACCAACCAGCCGATATAGAACTTGAAAAAGCATGCCTGAGCTGTTAGTGACAAATCAGCATCGGAGTTATCTATCGCACATGGAACTAAAGTGATTTACAAACTATGAAAGGTTATAATGATAATCCAGAAGAATTTGTGGAATAAATATTATATTACATCAATTTTAACAATGCTAACCACGAGAATGTTGGCAGATTGATAACAACGGTGTTGCTGGTAGAAAAATGGCGGAAAGCGGAAGTAATAATCCACGTGGTTGGAAAAAGCAAATGTAAGAGAAAACGAAAGGTTATAATGCTCTAGTACAACAATTACTTATCCATTTAAGAACAGCAATAAGCTCACCTGAGATTAATTGAGGAAAAAAATGAATGAAAAACCGGAAGAGTTCATGAAACGACGACAGGTTATTATCCAAGACATGCGGAAGTACCGATAACACCACGTGTGAGCCGAGTGGAAGACTGATGATGACGTAGACCTTTCCCATTGAACTAAAATGAAGCATAAAGCCAAAATGGAGATGTGAAAAATAATTATGGATAATAAACTGACATTCTTTGAGCATAAACAATAGATTGGTTGAATCACTGTATCATGATTTGAGTTTTTAGCATTCGATTGTGGTAGGAATCTGTGGTTGATTTGGAATTGACGGTGAAAGCTATGATGTGGCGGAAGGCGCTGCATGTTGGAGCATGCGGGTGCAGGTCGCTCATTATGTGGATGACTGCGGACGAATCTGATGGTCGTTAGGAAAAAGTTATTCCAACTGTATGTATAACTCTATGAACCATGGGTCGAGGTATCTGATCACCATGGTTACCATGACGTATGAATGAGTTAATGTGAATGAATTTGATGATTTGAGTCATTCATGATGGTAAAAAAGCATTCTCTGGGTAATGACTGTGGGCTGTGGACATAATACATACGCAACTCAGCCAGGCACAGCAGCTACACAGATGTTCGAGGATCGCTTAGTGTTGGGGAACACTTTTGATAAGCGGAGTTAGCATTCAAGTGGTTGTGTCGAGACTGTCATAAACTTCATGAAGTTACTTATCATTGCCCAACAAATTTGCATACATTTATCTATAAAGATAATTCCAGCAATCTCTGTGTGTCTGCGACCGCTGTTTCTCGACAACCACTGGTCCGATCTAATTGAAACTTGCCAGGTATATTGCTGGGGACCTGTGGATGTGCCTTTTCAAGGTTTGATATTAATCGGACAAGCGGTTCCCAAGTTATGGCCATTTATTTGCCAACCAATGACAGGAAACGGTGCTATGACGTCACAATTCTTCTTTTTCTTTTGCACATACGGCCACGCACGTACGGGCCCGCACTAGTAATATATAAATGGACGTCGGTGCTCATGCTGTTGTGTTCGCAGATAGACGATGCATTAGCATGCGCTCTGCCTCTCGGATGAACGTGAATTGTATGCCCAGTCTCATAGCATTGGTTTATGAATATTTATAAGATTGTTTGAAGGGAGCTTTTACTATGGTGTCTCAAGTTGTATTGTTTGAGTTTCTTGGGCTTGTGGAGAGAGCTGTTAGGGTTGGTTTTGTTGATTGACATTTAATGTTTATCATAACAATTGGCCTGTGTGAGAGATAGCTGAGAATTTAGCAGATTTAAAAACAATTCCTAAAAATAAAATGTTGGTATGGGAGGAAATATGGAATGAACCCCTGAACTGTATAGCATTCTATGATGTTTGAATGTTGGAATGAGGGAATGTGAATTATGCAAATGAAGTACAGAATGTGTTCGGTATGGAATTCAAAATCTCAACTACTGATCTTTGGATTGGTGAGGAGGAGATTGGGATGTAAGTGGAATTTACTCAACAACAATGCAATTTGATGTAACAATCCATGAATACAACGCCGCATGTTACATTAATGGTTGCAGAAGGACACAAAGCAAAGGAGATTGGAACAATAATCACGTAAGTAGGGGGTTTGCCAAGACAATATTTATGTCAGGTACAGGGCAGGAATTTGTATTTCACGGAGGAGAACAAAGGGTACGAAGGGATGATACCACATAGTACTGACTGAAGGGTCTACCTTGGTCAGTGGTGTACCTAAGGTATGGCACATGCCCTGGGGCACCACTGAGCAGGACTGAGTCTCTGTCAAGAATGGAATATTGAAGTTGAAAGACGAAGGAAACGAATGGCTGATGAGAACTCCAGAGACGCTGGGTTAACAACCAATGAGGAAATGGAAAGTCATGAAGGGAACACTCTACCGTCTTCACAGAGAAAAGGATGAAAGGTTCGCTGGTTTGTATGACACTGACGCCAAGTTTGGGTTCCTTCTCGATGTCAAGTGACTGTGTTACGGTAACGATCTAAAAAAAGAGTGTGAAAATTTGAGCGAATTGTACAAGTTCTGATGTTGATGGACAGCAGCTATATGAAGAAATTTTGGATTGCAGAATGTTTTTATCAAGTCAGGCCAACATGAGAATATCAAGAGCTGAAGAGCTTCTCGAATTTATTGTTCAGTATGGAGATGAGTGTTTTCCTTGATCTTCGCATTGCTATTCAGATAATGATTACCATCGCCAGCTGTGAAAGATCATTCAGCAAGTTAAAACTAATACTTTCATATTTGAGAGCCTCCATGCATCTAAGGCAGACCTCTGTGATCTTGCTCTGCTGATTATAGAAAGAGAAGAAACTGAAAAAAAACTGACTGAGCACATCATAGACCAGTTTGCATCAGTGAAAGCAATGAAGGTGGAGTTGTGGTTTTCATGTGGTGCCATAATTTGTTAATTGAAAGATTAACGAGCTGGGTTGTATTTTTGTACTGATGTTGTGGTAAAGTTATTTAAAATATGGGTGTCAGTTGTTTGGACAGAGGCGCAATTTCAAGCTTGCCATAGGCGTTATTGGTACAGTATGTGGATGATTTGCTTGACATCAGGGAATGATTGCAGGGGAACATCTTAACCTTTTAGCTCGCCTGTTCGAAAACAGAGAGCTATAGCGATACCCCCGGCGTGGCGTGTGAAATGTTAAAGTAATTTTGGTGTAGTTTTTTTTTTTCCTTTCTCATGTTTTTATACCACACTTTTTTATACGCCCGATATATATATATATCGGGGCATATTATTGATACCGTCCGTCCGTTCCTGTCCTCCTCTAACTCCCAAAGTTTCAACTTTCACGTTTCGTATTTGGTACATACGTAAGAGACGGTGTGTCGCGACATACGGTCTTCATCTAAAGTGGTTGCCATGGCAACCAGGATGCTGTTTTCCATCCTGTTCCTGTCCGCACTAACTCCAAAGTTTTCAAGTTTCATATTGGTACATAGGTACAGACTGTGGAGACGTGTGTGTTTTCACCAAAATCGTTCGCATCTAAAGTGGTTGCCATGGCAACCAGGATGCTGTTTTCCCGTCCGTTCCTGTCCGCAACTCTAACTCCCAAAAGTTTCGACTTTTACGTTTCATATTTGGTACATAGGTACCAGACTGTGGAGACGGTGTGTCGTGACATACGTCGTCATCTAAATTGGTTGCCATGGCCCAGGATGCTGGTTTTCCATGTAGTAGCACAATTCTGTAATACCTTCTTGTTTGGGCGTATATTGTGCTCACTTGACCCACTTCTTGTTACGGATTACAATATACAAATACATATATTGCTTAAAATTATTTGGATCATGACTACTGCAATGCTTTATAAAAATATTATTATTAGACGTCATCTTTAAAAACGATAAATGTATAAAACAGGCGAGCATTGGGTGTGCTTTGAACCTAACGTCGTGGTTAACAGGCCAATTGAGGAAGTGCCAAAAGGGGGCCCCCCCCAAAATTACAACATGTGGCAAGACCCAAGTAACATAGTTGGACGGACAATTGGCCTGATGCGAATGGACAGCCTGAGACAGATTGGTCAGTAAACGGTGAAATGATATGGCATTGCGGGCTATTCTGAGTGTTCCGAGGCCCAGAACAAAGAGGAAATGGAGGTGTTTCTTGGGCATGGCTGGATAGTGCAGACGATGGGTACGTGACGTGTCCAATAGCCAGGGAGACTGCTTGGGCAGCACCAAACGTTTTGCATGGAGAATGGATGGTACCTGATTATGCAGTACTGGTTGGATCACTGTTAGAGCAAAGAATGTGGCAATCGAAAGATGTCCGAAACTGAACATAACTCCTTCATGCTAATCACTGATGATGGAGAGGAACATAACTGTCAAGATAGGCAGAGTGCGCTGAAAATAACATCTTGGTACATGTGCTAATTGCAGTGTGCAATCTAGCCGAGGATGGAAGCATAACAATATATATGGATTCCTGATATTGTTGTGGTGCCTGGGTTCGGGGGTGGGGAACGACTGCTAGATGGAGCAGTTGGGCCGAAGTCCACGTGGTTAGGGTCTTTTTGTCTGATTCCAATTTACCTAATTAGCCACGCGGTCTAGCTACCGGGGAAGCCACACCCTCAGCCGGCTTTGTCCGAACCGAGTCGCTGTTACCGACTCGGATCCGGCATAACCGAGCAGAAATTACCAAAGGAGCGCCGGTCCAAATACCAATTTACGGCACAATAGGCCTCCCTAATTCTCAAGCCCGAACCATACTGGGTCAATGAAAGAAAGCACAGACAACGAACTGGAACATTTAACAGTTATTTATTTACAATGTAAGAGGGAGGGAAACACAGAGCAGACTTAACCACGAATAAGAATGGAGGCAAATGTACAATGGAATCACTTAAACGATTTTTACTTATCAGACTGGCCACAGACACACCCCCAAAAAGAAATGGAGCTCGGGATGGAAGGTGAGCTGAGGGTCAGAGTCTGGCCGTCTCGTGCGGTTTTACCGACTCCAACTCACCACGGTGGGACTCGAACAACGATCCTGGCTACACAAACGATGATCGACGACACGAGCACAACGAAACACCTCTGCCGATCACCGACCCAAGGAACCCCGGAAAAGACCGCAGACACCGCTGAGATAGACTCGCCACCTTTCTTATCCCCCCCGGGCGGGTGGAGGGATCCGCTCTGAGGTAACTCGCCTCTGGATTGGTCGGGGGGGCGATCGTGTCCTCCCTCATTGGACGAGCAAACATTCCATCTGGCGGGGTCGGCTCTGAGGTGATCTCACCCCCGATTGGACGGGGGAACATTCCATCTTGCTGGGCGGGGTCGGCTCTGAGATGATCTCACCCCCGCCTATGTCCGTGGCCTTGAACACGTTCTAATGGCGCTGAAGGAGTGGAGTGGGGGGGGGGTTAATGCAGAAGACTAACTACAAAGAAACTCGCAGGCCACACATTAAATTCCATTAGACATAGGGGAGAGATTCTAACTATCCCAATATATATAACGAATAACTAAACCTTGGGCAACTGTAATGTGTGAAGGCGAATGGTTTCCAGATTCATAACAATATGTGTACAGGCTGACACACAATGTAGAGGAACTTTGGAAATATGAGGGTGTATAGCATCGCAAGGTATACTAGTCAAAAATGGTAAATTGATAGTGGAACTGTTAGAAGCTATTAGCCATAGTGAAATGTTGAGCACATATGAAGCAAGGAAAATGGTCTGAAAGGTGCTTTTACTATGGTTTGCCCATTTGGCTCACAAAAGTGGCCACACGAGCAAAAGGGGGTTATAGAAGGAAGTGTTACGAATATGACACGCTCCAGGATTTGCAACTGTGGTAGAATTTTTTTGCAGAAGCTATGCGTATTAACACCATAATGTTGGTAGTGTGTGCTGCCTTTGTGGCGGTGCCCCTATTGCCAGTACTGAAGTTATTTTTTGCCAACCTTGGAGGAGTGACAGGCTGAGTCAAACTCCTGGGATTGGTTCGGTGGTCAGCAGGACTCTAGGATCTGATTCCAAGCCAACACTCGGTTATAATATTGGTAAAGTGTCTATAAAACATATGGACCTATGTACATGAAGATTAACTTTTGTGCTGCCTTAACAAAGGTTGTCAAAAAGTTTGAGTCACAGGTCAGACCAGCTGTAGAGGAACACCACAACATCTAGCCTGATGACTGAGTCTCTATTTGAACATTGAGGTGTTGAGGTGAACAGGCAGAGGAACACATCAGGTATTGTTGGTCGCCAACACAATTGTCAAGTGTACCAAGAAGCGAATACTTCGATATCGCACGGCTGGGGGCAGTAAAAGTCCAGGTTAGAATGATGAAACAATTTTGCAGTTATAAAATTTAAATGTAAACACGGTGAATTAGCATGCATGATGGGAAGAGTTGTGACTTTGGACAAATTTCTATTTATAGCCCTCAGATCAAAGGGACGTAGGCAGCCATAAGTGTGACAGAAGACACAGGACAGAATAGCCAATTATATAACAGCGCGATGTCGCCGCACTGTAAAAAAGGTAAGATTCATGCATCTCATTGCAAAAAGAATACAGGAAGTTGTAAAGAGAAGAAAGGAAATCTGCAGGTGGGAAGAACGTTAAAGGAGGTTTATGGCATGTGTAGCGGTGCTTTTGATTAGCGCGTGCATAATTGTGATAATACCCTCACTGTCTGTTATCATCCATATTATGAGAATGTCATGGAGAGCAGAATGTTTGGTCTAGAGCAAGAGAAACAATGAATGGATTGTGACAGAGCACGCAGAGAAAGAACGTAAACATCGGGACCAATTGCATGAGATAGGTATGTATGGGACAAATACTTTTGACCCTTCCATATAATTATGCACCCCGTGTCACACGGGATGAAGAGGACGTAGACGCTGTACGCCTGAAATGAGGCATAGTGTTACATGAAGGGATAATTGGACATCCATTGAACACCTTTTTAGCAATATCTTTACAACATGCTAAAATATGAACAAGAACAAGTGTTGGGTTTGCTCACAGCTGCCCCATTTTCAGGGGAAGATATTTGTGAGTACCTGGATTGTAGACAAGCTAATCCAGTCCTATTTAGAATAGGAGGGACAAAAGGGGATGTATGAGAGATAACAAGTAACTGTAAAAAGGAGGGATACAAATGTACTGACTATTGGCACTGGTACTATACTAAGTATTGGGTGAAGCGTAACTTCCTATAAACAAGGGGAAAAGATGATCATACTCCCCGATATAGGACAAATTTTGCCTCACTATCTAAGGGGGAAGGAAAAGTAACCATTGAGGGACAAATTACTGGGATAAGGATACGAATGAATAATCTTGTGGAACCCCAGGCATTATTAAAGGTTCAACACGTAAGGAAGGCAGCTACAGAATAACATGGTTATTTTAAGGAAGGAGGGTTTGGATCTCAGTTAATGGGAGTGTTTAGTGGAAGAGGAACATGGATACTCCACATATTGATCGTTGGGCTATGATATTCATTGCTATTGTTGTCATCATGGTGTGTGTGTGTGTGTGTGAAAATTTACCACAGCAACAACGATGGTGACTCGTGAAGTCTCCTTACCGACCATCTCTGAAGATCCAGAAAATGAAGAACTTGGTATAAAATTTTGTTAAGACACCGTGTGGTGGTTCTTTTGGAAAATACGAAAGGACAGACGCTTGTGCCTTTGGGAAGGAATTTGGCAATTGTTGCTGAAGAGCCAAAATCAGATGGACGATTGTGATATCTCCATCTTTAAAACTTCAGGGGAAAATAATTTGAACGGCTTGCTCAAATTCAATCTGATTAGTATAATTGGAAAAGGCGATTGCCTATTGGATGTATATGTTCGGTATGCACAGGGTTCTTTTCTTCCAAAATCACTTAGGTGCTCCAACTGTGTGGGTGGGAAAGTGTTGCATCCACTTGCAAGGGTGTTAACCCACCACAGAGCTCACCAAACGGCAAATTTTGATGTTTTTTTTTTTAATCTGGATTGTTCTGTTGAACAAAAGTGGGAAACTGTGGCAGCTGGATTATTAAATGTAAAAAGCAAAATTTACTTCATTCTTGTCTATCATAAATTAATTAACTTAGTTTAGAAATGATTTACTGGTAGAGCTAATAGACATGCATGCTGATTGAGCTTGTAAGGAAAAACACACACTCAGTCCAATTAACCTGTTGTTAAGACATCTGTTGAATGAAAATGACTCTCTCTTACCCCTCTTATCGAAAGGCAAATTCCAACGATTGTACTTTCTCTTACCCTTCTCCTTGCATCAGATAACAAACCAAAACCATTGTATATGGCTTATCTGATATCTTGGTACAAACTGTATATAAATGCTCAGAAAAGCTCTGTAACCTTAAGTCTTCAACTTGCAACCATGTCATCGGCTGGGGTCTTCTATTGTACGGAATAAATGGCTTGTATATGAACTTACTTGATTTCTTTCTGAGGTTCGGAGAACAGATAGTGGTGAGATCATGGCGGGTGGTTACACCTACTATTGGTCTGGTTGCTGTGTCCAATAAACTGATTCCAATGGTAATTGAGGTAACACCAGTGAATGAGTGTATTATGAGATGAAAGATTCGTCACTCCTTGGGTGTCATTTCCCCCATGATATATATATATATATATATGTCTGTGGTTGATCAGTGCCCCAGGCGAGATACTCTTCTAATCTTGGGGGATTTCAATGCAGACTGGAACTGATAGGGATGGTTATGAGACATGTTGGTCTTCCTCTCTCCCCCCCCCCCCGGGTCTGGAACTGTGAACCAGAATAGCATCAAGTTCCTTGACTTTGCAAGAAGTCATGGATTTAAGGTGGCTGGTTCATGGTTTCAACGCTGGAGGATGATCCAGAACTGCAGGGTCTACCAGCGTGCTCAGTTCCTCAATACTGACCACAGGCTTGTGGTTGCAGCTTAAATCCAGGAGAATGGTACCATCCCAGGCTTGGCTAGATGCTGGCAAGCTCAAGGATGAGAGGCAGGGAGGGGGGGGGGTCTGGGTGCTTTGTGGAGTGCCTTCAAGACCACCATTCTTAATGTTGCCGGTGGATGTCTTGGGACTCACCGCAGGGCAAAGAAGAATTTTTGTCTCTCAAGGGACAATGGATACCATGGGCCAGGCTTAATGTCTGAGCTGTTGATGCATAAAACTGTATGTGCACTGAGGGTGGACAAGGAGGCCTATGAGTGAGGGATCTGTGAGGGGAGTAGAGCATCACCTGTCTTCAGGTGATTCTCACATTGCGTTCCTCCAAGCTCATCCTTCGGTGTACTGCAGTTAGAGCGGAGAGTGGTGTGCTCTCGACAGAGGAGTCTGAAGTGAAGGCCCCCTGGGCCAATTACTTTGAGTTGAATGTCAGGGGTGTTACTACTCCTGTTGCTAAACTCCAATCAACTGTGATCTACCTTCGTTTGTGGAAACACAGGCTGTGGTGAAACAGTTGAAATGGGGTTTAGCTCCTGGGATCTGTGGCATCCATGCTGAAGTTCTCAAGGCTGGTGGAAATATTGTACTCATGTCATTGCATGCAGTTCTGTGCTCTGCCTGCAACACAAGCATCATCCCAACTGACTGGAAGAGGGGCCTTGTTGTCCCTCTCTGGAAAGGGAAGGGTATTCACCAGGACTGCAACAACTCTCAAGGAGTGCCACTGTTCTCAGTACCGGGCAAGGTCTTTGTTTGGATAATTCTTGATGGGGTTCACCATCGAGGGGCTGAATGAGGAGT
Source organism: Eptatretus atami (assembly GCA_035128595.1). Taxonomy (NCBI): domain Eukaryota; kingdom Metazoa; phylum Chordata; class Myxini; order Myxiniformes; family Myxinidae; genus Eptatretus; species Eptatretus atami. The sequence continues at coordinate 178,060,552 of CM068952.1, forward strand.
AGGAGCCACTGGGATTACGGGTTTCTTGGGTAAAAACTAAGATGCAGACTTTCAACGACATCTTGGATGCTGCTATTTTCTTTGTACCCGATTGTGGTGAGGATGTTGAGGCCACAGAGAGATTCATCTCTGGGTTGGACATGGGGTGTGGCACTGTTAGTACGTACACAGGACGACGAGAGTCTGAGTCCTTGGTGCTTCCAATCTTACTCTACGCATGCGAGACGGAGACTCAACTCCCTCCGTACGAGGTCTCTTTGGAGGATCCTGAGCTATCGCTGGTCAGACTGTGTCCAACGAGCAGTTGCTGAGGGACTCAGATGAGAGTTGTTACCTTTATAGTATGGACATCTGGTGCTGATCCTGCTCACTAGATTCTCTGAGTGAGGGAACCTTGTGAGTAGAGGAGGACAATGGGCCAACCACGTGCCTCGTGGTTGCAGCAGGTTCATTGACGTCTCATGGAGATGGGATGGCCAGGGAGACCCCTGGAGTACTGGCGGAACATGGACGCAGCGACGCGCTGTTCTGGTGCATGCTCCCATAACCGACCTGACCTGCATTGAGGAACGTTAACATTTGTGATGCCTGGTGAAAACATGACGAACACACACGGACACCAGGTCTTACTTTCATATTGTTGGTTTCCTCATGAACTTCTTCAACTTGAAGAAATATGCCACCCACCAATTCTGCACATGAGTTTGGGAGAGGGGATAAAAAGTAATAAACTTGAATACGAATGAGAAACTTTGGGATTAAGGTTGTAAACATTAGATTCAGAATCTTATATATTATTTCCGAGTTTGTGGTTTCGTGTCGTGCTATCTTCGACTTTGTTCTGAGCTCGAGTAACGTGATATTCGGCTTACATTATCTCAAAGACCATATGAGTGCATGGTACAAAAAAGAGTAAATAAAATGGTTCTGAAACAGTGAAATCGTATTCCACTTACTGCATTAAAGTAAAATTACTACTGATACTCTGCATCAGTTTTTCTCAAACACACCCACCCCAACATGTCGCGCAGAGCGCGGGTTATGCTAGTAATAATTTAAAAAAACAAAAAATAAAACACATGAAGGGATTCCAATATTCCTTACCCATCTGTCGATGGAAATCCGAAATCCATAATGTCAAGCCATCAAGGTTCCTCGGAAGCCGATCAGGCTTTTCTGAGTTTTGCGCCAAACCAACTTGCTTCAAAAAAAGGTTAAAAAGACACAGACTAGAAGCAATTAATCATATCTATGACATGCATGTAGCTCAGCACTCACATCAAAGATATGTGCTGGCCTGTGAGCTAGTTGCTAATCAGCCATCAATGTTCAAAAGCATGTGCCTTGCGGCCCTTGCCAATAAGTCAACACTGAAGAAGAACCTCCATGTTGAGGTGTCAGCCAGAATTGCATCCAATGCAATAGGCCACAACTTCATAAATAGCTTCAAACTAAACTGCATGAAAAGCATGTCTACCTTGGTATTCAATAAGTATTATGACTACACAATGAAGAGCCTCACTCACTAACAGCACTCCAGTTCAAGCAGAGATCACAAGCTAACATTGGATATCCCTATGTCTGCAAAATCTGTTATATTGACTGCCACTTCGAGCTAAACCAGCTGAGTGACGGGCAGTTTCACTTGGAATGCACCAGACATCACAACCTGGTGATCACAGGGTCTGACCCCATACCAAGTGAGATCTACAAAGGAGTCATTAGGCGAGATGACAGCAACTAGCCATGAACAAGCAGACGTCATGATTGTCTGCCACAACTGTCACCAGTGCAGCCCAGACGTGTTTGCACTATTCGTGTTACTACCACAACCATCGCAAAATGAATGTGCCCATTGACATGGAACCACTCATGAAAGACCAGGTGATTGTCAATATCGTTGAAGAATTCTCAATTCCTTCTGTACATTTGAGTCATTTATTCAAACAAACACGAACATATCGATATGTGACCCTCCAGTACAAAACCAGTCGGAAGTCACAAAAATTCAATATTGAGTTATTGGGTTTAAATTTGAAAGCCCATAACATAAGCCAATCAAACGGTGTATTATACATGGTGGTCCATCACAAACTGACCGAGATATCTTACGATGAAGTTTTACAACACACGTTTTTGGGAAAATCAAAATAACCGGATATTAGCTTCTGGAGTTTGAGAAACAAAGTCCTGAGCAACTTATACTAGCAATAGTTTCTCAAAATTCAGAAGCAAATATCCGGTTATTTCGATTTTCCCAATAAGGCCTTAGTTATTTTATAACTTGGTTTACA
>CM068952.1:178063611-178074019 GCA_035128595.1 Eptatretus atami
AAGTCGTAGATGTGTGCGTGCACACCAGTGCATAGTGCTGGATATGATTTAAAAAAGGTGTCTACTAGGACTCAAAACAGTCAATCAGAGCCATAACCAGCTCTTACTTTTCAGCGGGCATCTGATCGTACCATCTCCCCATCCCCATGAGCACATCAAAGGATGATTTCTGGTCCGTTGAAGGCTGAATATCAGCATCTCGCAGGGAAACTTTGACGTACTTGGCACCAAAATCTTTCAATACGAACAGCGGTGTACAACTTTCGACGGAAACAAAATTGGCACGATCGAGTGTAGCCTGCGAATCATCCCTGCTGCTGCACTGAATTGATGCAATCGTTCGGCCAGAATATTCGTCATCAAGATGTTGCGTGATTAAATCACCAGTATTCACTCGAATTTATACCGCTGACATACTTCTTAACAATCACTTTCGCCCCAGAAACCACAGTCAATCTGAACCACGCTGGCAACTGCTCAGACGCCATGACCGAAGACTACTGCGCAGTTTGGTTAAAGGGGACTCAGCATTTTGGTGCGCGCGCGAAATTATATTTTGAAAATAAATGCCGACGTTTACATTTCGGGTTTTGAAACTTTTGCACCTTCGGCGGAAAATTTATAAATATAAAAGGCGAAAAATGTTTTATATTTATATTTCATTTCGGCAAATATACCGTCGGCGGATCTGTAAACCAAGTTATAAAATAACTAAGGCCTAACGTGTGTTGTAAAACTTCATCGTAAGATATCTCGGTCCGTTTGTGACGGATCACCATGTATAATACACCATTGTGATGCTTATGTTATGGGCTTTCAAATAAACCCAATAACTCAATATTGAATTTTTGCGACTTCTGACTGGTTTTGTACTGGAGGGTCACATATGGAGTATTCAGGAGTTTCAATAAACCACATGGAAACTTTGAATTCTTATATACTATTCAGTGAGACTATATCTGTTCAACCTCCAGACATCCTGGTGCTAAGACTGACGTTTTGGGGTTCAGGGGAAATAATCACTCACAGCTTTGTGGCAGCAGCCATCTGGAAGTCAGCTGAATTTTGAAGGGCGAAGGAATATTTATGACCTGAAGGATGAAAGGGGTTATCGTCATTATTTTCACACATTCCATTTAACCTCGACTCTTGTTTCCAGCCAGACTTTCAGGCACCAGTATATAATTATTTATATATAAGAATCCCTTAATAAGCTAAATAAAATAATAGGTGATTCAATTTTACTGAATAAAGATTATTTGGAAGGTCAATCTGTTTTGGGGAACAAGGGGCATTTTTACTGGGCAGATTGATTATCCTCCAAAACAGAAAAAGAGATGCAAGGTCATTTAAAGAAAAATATATTATTAAAATAGATACATGTTCAAGCACAGAGATAAAATAATCATGTTGTATTTGAGTACATTTCCCATTAAAGGGTTATAACAATACATTGGGCTATATACCAAAAACATTTACTTTTTCAAGTTAATAATCAATCAAATTTAATTGGGAAACATTTTGAATTTAATGTTTTATCAATTGTGGTGGAAAAGAACTCTATTTCCACTCAGGTTCCGCATACAAAAGACTCTAATTTTGTATATACGGAGGAAGAACATTCAATGATTCAATGAAGCATTCAAATGAACTTCACGAACAAGAATCCCAAAGCAATCCCTCTTATACTCGTTTGACAGCCAAAACAAGGGAGGGCAAGACATTTGGCAATTCAACTATGGGAAGGGCTGATAGGCACAAGGCAAGAGAACATACAACTGCAACACATGGCCACTTTGGGTGGGAGGGAAAAAATAACACTCATAGTAAAATTTTGCATTGTAAACCTTGAAGAAAGGATGATAAGTTTGGGGAGGAAAGGCAGAGAGAGAGGGTGGAGGGATACATGAGGTCAGTACTTTGAACATGCATTCTCAAAACACCCAGACTGTTTCCATGCAGCAAGACCTTTGCCATCAAAAGCCAATAGAGTTATTTAATTTTCCTAAGACAGCAAGACGTTTGCTCCAGTTTATATTCAATTTCTGCTAGACAATGAGGCGCCAGCAAGGCGTCCTCTTCAGCAGTTTTATTTAAACATTGGAGATACTATTATTGGTTATGTGTATTTCCGTGAGATAAAAGCACATCAGATTTAGTGAGATACAATTCTACTTTATTGGAATATTCATTTTTATCATGATGAAGGTCAAAAGACTGTCGGGGCGGGGGTACAAAAATAAGACCTTATTAACCTCCGCCATCAAAGATGGACGGAGGATACTGTTTTCACCCCTGTCTGTTTGTTTGTGAACAGTATTACGGAAAAACTCCTGGACGGATTTCCACGAACTCGTGGGGATAGGTATGGTCCAAGGATCATGCCATTAGATTTTGGACTTGGTCCAAAGTCCAATACGGCCGCTATGGCGGCCATTTTGAAAAAATATTTGAATTTTTATTTTTGCATTTCTACATGTTTTAAGTGATTTCCAACCAAAAAAAAATTTTGCAACTTTTTTTTCAAAAAAATTTCGATTTTATTTTTTTGGCATTTCTACATGCGCGTCGATCTAGTTTAGTTTATTCAATCGTGGTTCAGTAGAGTCTGATCCATTTTGACCTACAATGAATAGGATATCAGGTTCACTTAAGTGACCCAGCAGTATTGGCGGCGGAGGTTTTGCACTCGACCGAGTGCTCCCCCTCTAGTTTTATACTGTGTTCGATTAAGAAAAGTACCAACAGCAACAAAGTGAATGTAATTGAGAATAAATTAATATAAATTCCACCCCCCCCCACCACTCCGTTTTGTCCAATCAGGACAAATTTGAATAATTATATTACACATTATCACCATACCCCGTTCCTAAAGGAGGAAATATATCCCTTACACAAGTTCACCCACAATAATGGCAGCGAGCACTCATAGGAGAAGAATGCTTGACAACGGCCATCTTGATAACGCCTAAGTCGGGTTAATGAGCGTGTTTCCACATAGTTCACGGCCGGTATGTCAGCAGCTATCACGAGTTGCAAAGGCGTGCTACCTGAGGCCAGAAAATGAGCGAGTCAGGGTGTAGATAAAGCAGCACCCAACGGGAAACACAGTCTAGGCGTTCCTTGAGCTGCAGAGAAGGTAGATCCTGGCAGGTACGAGATTGGGCCCGACACTGGGTTGAAGCAGACGAAGAGGACTCGAGATGTGACCCAGAGATCCAGCCTCAGCAGAATTTGAGGTCACGCAGCAGTAGTTCATGCAATCAAGTTTGATTCGCCAAAGCGAGTTATGCACGTTGGAGCAGCCCCGATGGTCCCACGAGCCCCCCGCATCAATGGGCACACGTTGTAGATGACTCGCCGTATGGCCCTTCAAGGCCTTTGTTATGCGTTTTGCTTTCACGGCAAGTTCACAATGTATCTGCAGAGCAAGGATTTTGCGAGTGTGTCAGGGTTGCTCTGACAGGCAGGCACCATGCAACGGCGACGTTAAAGGGGCTGTCACACCTTGACGATTTAGCCAACCTATGCCGATTTATGAAAATTTGCCTTAATACGCTGCCACACGTCTAATACGTTATGGTAGGTTTTGTATACGTTAAGAGCACGCTGAAAAACACTGCCATAAGTCGTTGTACGCTGGCTTTAATCGTTGAACTTTGTGGTTTTTCTTCAAATTTTCGTATGCTTAAAATTTTACGACGTACTCGGCGTTTGGCTCACACGTTCCGCTACGCTGGCCATAAGATTTAGGCACGTTATGCGATCGTTGACACACGTTATTTATATGTTACTCATATGTGGAAACACATTGAAGTCACATTTGCGTACCCGAAACTTATTCATAAACTATAGGTAACGTTTTATAAGAGCACGCCTACACCGAACGGTTGTTCACAGCTCGCACGCGCTACTAGAAAGTTTCTCATACATCGAAACACATCAAAGTAATGTTTAGAGAACCCGTGACTTATTTATAATCTATGAGTAACGTGCTTGGGAATTAGTTGTAGAGCATGTCCTACGAACAAATACGTATGTAGACGTATTTGACGTCTTCAGGACGACCACAGAACTTACTGAACGCGTTTCTAACAAACAGCTGACGTAGAATGACGTATTCGCAGCGATTAGGGGAATTGGTATATAAAAGGGCCTTCGCAGGAGGAACCCTCTTTTTTTTTAGACTTCGTGGTGAGTACATGTCCATGTCATTCCGAGAGATGGAGGATACGGCAACGCTGAGACGACAATACCTACCTGTCCTCGAACATCAACATGACCTCATCGAGTTGACACTGCACCAGTTGCGTGCCAATAGAGCCGGGAGAAGAAGACGTGACGGAGGAGAAGGAACTGGTGAGACCATGGATCGGGAGGCGACGCCATTAGGCATATATGACAGCTCATGGTGGATCTCCGGAACGAGGACCATGCATCCTTCATCAACTTCCTGCGAATGCCCCAGCGATGTTCGACGAGCTGCTAGCCAGAGTGGGTCAAGGATACCAAGCATTATTATGAAATCATTTCAATAGTCAGTGGAAGCGATTTAACTCGTTCAATGGAACGATTTCATTTGCGAGCCCAGCGTCCAAACAATAGGCGAGTGACAGCAAGTTAACTCGTTCAATGGAAACGATTTCAATTGCCTTGCACCAGCGTCAAAAAAACAATAGCCGAGTGAAGCCGTTTATTAAATAGTTTAGTGGCAGTCAATGGATAGCAAACGTCACGTAATCGTAAACGATGCGCTCCACGTTATGCATACGCTAGACTATCGTTGGGCATAGGTTGTGGACGCTAAAACACGATAAGCAATCGTTGGTATAACTAATCTAAGTTTATGAAGCGTTCTGTGTTCATTACTAGTACATTATGCATTTGTCAAAGTCTTTTTTAATAATTTCAATAGTAAACAAAGAAATATTTCATCTTCGGAATGAGGAAAAAAAATTAGCCCTTACAGAACATCGAACAATGGTGCAAAGTATTCTCCTATTCGTTGACGCAACGAGGATCCATCATCCCCCACCTCCACATCACCCTCACATACTACTAATGACATAGACATACAGCTACTACCAATGCTACTACCACTACTACTACTATTATTACTGTCACGCACACCTACTACTAGTAATAGTACTGCTACTATTAATACTACTGGCTTTCACATCTACTCACCATGGAGTCTGGAACAATGATGGGTTTTTATTGTGAAGCCCATTTGTATATACCAATTCCCTAAACGCTGCCAATACGCCAGTACACGGTAGATGTAAGTTAGAAACACTTTCAGTAAGTTCTATGGTTGTCCGGAAGACGTCAATTTAATTCGTCTACATACGACAATGTGCGTTTTACATACGTTACAAATAGGTTCATAGCATTTATCAATGGTTAGAAGCACGTTTTACTGGTTCAAAACATGCTACTCATAGGTTAAACGCACGTTACTCTTACGTTCATAGCACGCCAGTCATTGGTTCAAGGCCAGTTATACATAGTTTCAATGCACGTTACTCATAGTTTCCAAGCACGTTAAACATAGGCTAAGCTGACGCTACTCATTTGTTCAAAGCACGTTACTCATCGATTAGAAATTTGGTTTCAAGTATGTTGGCCATTACCTTGATGTGCTTCGACTTATGAGTAACCTACAAGTAACGTGTGTTCGCCATGTTTAAACGATCGCGGAACGTGCTAGGAACAGAGTCCAACGCATGCGAAACGTGTGAGCCTTACGTCGAGTAAGTCTTAAAATTTTCAGACATGCTTGAAATTTCACGACGTATCAAAGGACTAGGTAATATGCCAGCGTACTTCAATGATTTCCAGCATACTCTAAACGTATACACAACTTACCTGTAGCGTATTTGACGTGTGCCTAGCATTGTAAACACATTTTTCATAGAATGGCATACGCTGGCAAAATCGTCAAGGTGTGACTGCGATGTTGACACTTGAAATTCTCAGGCAGTTTTGATTTCAATCGGCGTCCGGCAAGTTCTAACGCTACGCCACGAGTTCGCCGGCGATACATATAGCACGCAAAGGGTAAGTTAAACTCTCGTTTGTCATAGGTTTTGAACGCCGACCACAAGGTAAGCATTCGTTGGTAAAAGTTATGTATAACACAACGAAACGTTCTGTGCCCGTTACTAATATGTTATGCAAACGACCAACACGTTATGAATACGCAAAAACTTTAAAAAAAAAAACATCAAATTTCAGCGTACGCCAGCGTTTTACATACATTTTTAACGTTGCCATTGCTGCTAAAACGTCAAGGTGTGACAGGGCCCTAAGTCTTTGCCTTGCTGGGGTTTGACTTGTCCAACCTTCTCTTCAGTAGGTTTTTTTCTTTAACATGCTCATCTTATCTCCCCAGGAAGGGGGTCGTATTATGATCACGTGTTGAAAGCCCAATCACCCAAATCTGGGTTCGCCCCATCGTCCAATCTTTCGGTGGAAGTTCTTCCAAAGCTTCATAAGACGAAATCGTATACTGCATAGTTAAACTGCTCTCAACACTCCGGAAAGAAAAGAAAAAAACAGCCGTTTTTACAGCCATTTTCCCCTGCTTAGCAGGGGTTAGCTTTTTGTGGGCTGCATGCAATCATGGTTCCCTTCTTGAGGCAATGTTTTATGGCCGGATGCCCTTCCTGACGCCAACCCTGGTCGCCTCTTGCGACACAGGGATATGGTACACCTATTCTAACTGGGGCATACACCGGGACCAGTACACTGGTACTCATTTCACCGACCTCGGAAGGATGACAGGCTGAGTCAACCCCCTGGTGTTCATTCAGTGGCAAACCGGGCTCGAACTCAGGACCCCAAGGATCCCAAGGATCCCAAGCCAGCCACCCTAACCACTAAGCCAACACCAGGCTACACTCCAAAAAAATAAAGGATAAACACTGATTATAATTAAATTAATCAATGAAACGAAGTGGGCCCATGTATTTTAATAAGACTGACAAAGGTTCTTATTGAAGCATCTAAAGGCCCTGTCACACCTTGACGTTTTAACCAGCGTATGGCAAGGTATCGAAATGTATGTAAAACATTGGCGTACGCTGAACTATTGATGTTTTTTTCAGTTTTTTGGCATATTCATAACGAGTTGGACGTATACACAACGTATTAGTAACGTACACAGAACGTTTCGATAAGTTATAGATAACTTATACCAACGAATGCTTCGTGTGTTGTTGGCGTTCACAACGTATGCCCAACGATAGTCTAACGTATGCATAGCGCGGCAGCGTATCGCCGACGATCACGTGGCGTAGCCTATTAAAAGGCTGCCGCTCGACGATTCAAGCCGCTGTCACACCTTGCCGTTTTAGCCAGCGTATGCCGACGTATGAAAAATTTGTCTAAAACGCTGGCACACGTCGAATACGTTATGGGTAAGTTTTGTATAAGTTAAGAGCACGCTGAAGCACGCTGGTATACATCGTAGTACGCCGAGTAGGTCGACAAATTTTCAGCATGTTGAAAATTTTTCGACGTATGCCAGCGTATGACTCACACGTTCCGCATACGCTGGCCATAAGTTGTAGGCACGTTACGCGATCGTTGACATACGTTACTTGTAAGTTACTCATAAGTCGAAACACGCCAAACACGTACTACGACATATGCCAGCGTACTACGACGTATACCAGCGTGCTCTTAACGTATACAAAACTTACCCATAACGTATTCGACGTGTGCCAGCGTTTTAGACAAATTTTTCATACGTCCACATACGCTGGCTAAATTGTCAAGGTGTGACAGGGCCTTAACCAGGATTACATGTTATATAAAAATTTTACCTTTTTTTTTTCACACCTAAACGACGTGCTAAAATCTAAAGAAATCTCAGTTGTATGTATACTCAAAAATAATCATCTCATTTGCTATTTGCATGTATAAAGGACAGCAGTATTTATCAGGGTTCCAATTTGCACAATTCTAGAAAGGCCTTTTCAGTTTGTACCATTAAAGAGGGGGTAATTTTTCCCTCAAAGCATGAGGCAATCAGTGAAGGTGCCTTTTGTGAGGGCAATGTTGTCGTAGCACAATTGAAAAGTACTATGATAACAAATAACATGTCCAACAAAAATCAACAATTTTGTCCACCATACTCCAAAGATCCATTTTCATCAAGAAAAATATTCCATCATCTGTTTAACAATTATGAAAGTTAGCTTCTTCATCATTTTTTTAAAATTTTTCCCTTTCTTCTTCTTAAACTTGCAATGTGCTCTGATTTGTCTGAGATACAAGTACAACATTCAAACTCTTATTGAGAGCACAGGCTCCCCCATGCAGAGCAAGTACTAAATCCAAAGCGATTCGATTTTGCAGTTATCATTTTAACATTCATATCTGCTAAACTATCCACAGTTTCATTCACAAGCAGTTCCAAGGCAGCTGCCACTTTATATTTATCTTTCCAACTACCTTAGCACTTCCGTACTGAGGAAAGGTGGTCATAAAGGCCAAGTCAGTGTTCGAAATACCCTGCTTATTTTGAAATGGGGAATTGGTAAGTAAACGTTCAAGAAGTACCAAATTACCCTAAAAAAATAATCACGCACCTGTCCAATTAATCATGAAAAAGGTATAATTTAATGCTGCGTGTGGTGTCATTGCATGATTTTCAATAATATAATTTTTCACTGACCTACTTAACATTCATTTCTCTAATGCCTTCTGCAATTGACATGATTCTGGTTTATCTTTTGTTTGTCTTTCTACAAATTGTGGAGGCATTTTACTTAAATTACAATTAGGCCAGTACCAGCTAGTAATCAGTGAGAGCAATAAAATTACAATACATGGTACAATTCCTAATTCCATTAACTGATTTAATCATTGTTGTTTGGTCTAGTCATTCTTTCTATTTCTGCATTATGGTGAGGTAAACACCATGCTGATTTCCCTTATATATTCATTTTCCCCTTACAGTTAGCTTATGACTCCTAATATATAATATTGACCAATCTGTCTATCAATTTAATAACATAGACCTTCCTTCAATACAATGTAGATACCTCAACTTAATATATTATTTTGATTAAATTCTCAGTGACTTTCGTCTACCCTCAATAGATCAACCCATGTACACGAGGTCCGTAGCTACAGTGATTGATAATATAGTAATCAATTCATAAAGCTCGGAACAAGTGTGTATCTACCCTCAGGAGAGCCAGAAAACAACATCTTTCCAAGCTCAAGTCTGAACTCTCAAACCTCTCTCCCTCCTCCAAATCCTTGTGGCATCTTATCAAATCTGTTTCTGGTGTATGTTCCCCCTCCATCCCCTCCCTTACCTCAAATGGTCGCACTGCTGATACCGCACGTGAAAAGGCTGAATGCCTAAACTCGGTGTTTGCAGCTAAATCTTGTGTCCGAAACCCATCGCTTTCTGTACCCACCTGACCCAGTCGCACCCAACTGTCCCTGGACTCTGTGTCCTTTCTCCTGACAAAGTGGAGAGCTTGCTGTCAAACCTCGACTCAGATTCTGCAACCGGTCCAGACGGCATCAGCCCATGTGTCCTAAAAACCTGCTCCTCTGCTCTTGCTCACCCTCTTTCTGTTCTATTCACCCTCTTATTTGCTCAAGGTCATTGTCCATCTGCTTGAAAATCAGCAAACATTACTTCCCTGCATAAAAAGGTGCAAAAACAGATCCCTGCAACTACAGACCAATCAGCCTTCTCCCAATCATCAGCAACGTTATGGAATCCATCATCGCTTCAGACATTAAATCCTTCCTCTTCTCCAATGGACTGATTTCCGATCATCAATTTGGTTTCAGACCAGGTCACTCCACCCTGGATATGCTGCTTCTGCTCTCCCAACGATAGATGGAGGTCCTCAATGCCGGACATGAAATCAGAGCCATATCCCTAGCCATATTGTGTGCTTTTGACACGGTCTGGCACCCTGCCCACCAAACTCTTCCTATGGTATCCAAGGCCATATCCACCCATGGATATGAGTGGATATGGATATATCCACTCATGCAGTCAACGTGTGGCCCTAAATGGAGTTATTTTATCCTCTCTTCCGACTCAGGCTGGAGTTCAAGGCAGCGTTCTGGGCCCTGTTCTTTTTCTGGTTTTCATCAATGATCTCTCCGACTCTGGAAAATCCTCTTCATCTCTTTGCTGATGAATCCACCCTCTGCCGTACCATCTGTCATCCCTCAACCGCAAGCAGCAGCTTCTTCGCTCACTGCAGGTCTGGGTAAAATCACAAACTGGTCCAACACGTGGAACATGTCTATCAATCCGGATAAATCTCACTATGTCTCTCCGAAAGGACCGTTTGGAAACCACCTCCATCCACTTTCTCAACAATCCTCTGGAAGAAGTCCTTTCTTTCAAGCTTCTGGGTCTCAC
>CM068952.1:178088134-178104633 GCA_035128595.1 Eptatretus atami
CATAAAATGAAGAAATCAAGCGTAATAAATTCGCTAGGCAGTAAGCATGCTAGGAGAATAACACGGCACAAAATGGGTGTGGTAGTGGTGTTAGGTCATTGGAGTGCTCATTGAGATTTTGTCAAGATGGTATATTATGGGATTACTTTACGGAAATGGAATTATGCAGCATTGAATCCACTAGAATGCACTGAAAATATTCCAGTGTGAGAATTTCAGCCCTTTGACGCGCACTTTTGGGGGGAAATGACAAATGGGTTCGCATAGCGGCCGCATTTGCGCGCAGCAAACGCACATTGGTGTTGGTACGTATTGGCTGAATCGGTGATTTATGAGGTATAAAACGCACCCACAGAGCTGCGGTGCCCCTCAATCTCTTATCAATTCCTGTCTGCAAATAATAGGTTAGAGAAACAAAGTCAAGCCGTGTACGGTGCGTGTGTGAGTAGGAAGTAAAGAGACAGAGAAAACCCAGCGCACGAAGTTAACGTTTGCTTCGCAGCACAAATTGGAGCGCAGAAAAATTATAACGTATCGTTATTGAAAATATCACCTCATCCTCCATGGACAATGTCCCCGCTCGGAGCCCTCAAACTTCCCATGGTTAAAGACTCGTTTCACTTCACTGATCAACGACCACACTACATGCAAAGACTTCCGGGTGTCACGTGGTCAGGCATCCTCGTACAAGAGATACACGCAGGGAATGAGCGCGACGGTCCGGCAGCCGGCGTTTGGGCGGGACGGGTCGGTTTCCCCATCCTGAATGGGGAACCTGGTTAAAGTGTCGAAGGATGCTGTCAGGGTCAAAGTACATGAAAAGACTGCGGTCATTGGTATTTTGGTGTTTGGCAATATCCTTAGATCAACTTAACTAAGTTGACGTTTGTCCATTTGAGTTGAATAGCGTTGGGTATATTGTACCTGGGTCAAGGTCAAAGGTTACTGTCAAGGTCAAAGTACAGGGTGAAGTTGCTGTCATTGATATTTTCGTATTTGGCAATAACCTAGATATATGAAACCAACCAAGTCTCATGCTTGTCGCTCTCGGGTTGAATAATGTGGTCAGTGACCCATAAAAAAATTGCTGTCTCGGAAAACGTACAGGTTAGAATTGCTGTCAACTACCTTTTGGTCAACTGTGATCCCTACCCCATTTCATGTATAATTAGTTTCCCTGTCGCTCTCGGGTTGAATAATCCAATTTTGGTGACACGGAAATGTCACCTGTAGGCCTAAGGTACAGGCTACGAACCGGCAGCGATCCGATCCTTGGTCAGCAATAACTGATCAACCACTCTCGTGTGGTCAAACCTTCTGTCTCTTTCCGGTTGATAAATTTCGCCGGCTGCGGTCTAAGTGGCCCACAGTCAAATATCCACCGAGACTTTGATGAGCTCTTCATGGGCTAGCAAAGTCGCGCAAAGGAAGCGAGTCATCTTTTGAACCTTCTCGTTTGGTTAAATTCTACAGAGTCTAACAATACACTGTCATCCGACAATCACCAAATTACATCATTTCATCAGCATTTTACAAACGGAAGGGAAAGTCAAGCCAGCTGTCGATGAATACATTTGTGGCTGCACTAAATATCTCTGCATATCCTGAGGAAAAAAATAAAAAAGAAGATAAAGTTTTCAAAAAAACAAAAAAAAAAACAGTTAAGGACCTTATCTGTAACTGATGATTAATTTGTTGGGTGCCGGGTCGGTTGGCGAGGAGTCGACCACTAGGTGGAGCAGTGTGGTCGTCTCCACCGAGTACCCGGATTGCAGGTGTAACCTTCGGACGACTCCGAATGGTCACGGGTCATTAAGGAGTGCTCGCCAATTCTCTGATGGTGTGGGGTAGGGTAATAGCCAAATTCAATATACCTAAGTACCACGTTGTCAAATAACCGGGAAGTCAACCCATCAACGGCACTGTCGAACCAAGGTCACTGTAGCGACCTACGTTTCAGGTTTAACCGAGCGGAATTACCACAAGTCCGTCGCGTTCCAAACGACAACTTACATGCCCACTCGGCTTACTGGTTTCTCAAGCCGAACCAATGCTGGGTCAATAATAGGAAAGCACAAACGAGCTGGTACATTGAACAATTGGGGTGTTTATTTATGATGGGCAGGGGAGCACAAAAAGAGCAGAGTAAACTGATACCAAGAAGGAATGCAAGTAATGTAGCAAGGCACTTAAACTTGCTACTTATAGACTGGGCCTACAGACACACACGTACACACACCAAATATAAATTAGTGCCACAGCCTTTATTTGGGCCCTTATCTTGGGAGGGAAGGTGAGCTGAGGGCAAGAGTCTGCAACTTGCCACCTGTCCGCCTCGTGCGGTCTGTCGAGCTTGTCTGGTGCGGGACTCGAACCCACCACTCAACGCAGCACCAAGCACCAGGGCGCCGAGGGATAGAGCGACGGACGCCAGCCAGCAACAAAGGCGGACTGAGGCGAGAGACGAGCGAGGTGACCAGGCGATCAAGGGCGAAAAAGCTTCCACGAGACAGACACACCGGCGAGGCAGACCCAGCCAGCCAGACAGAACGCGCCAATGCACTTATCCTCTCCGTGGGTGGGAGCGATTTCTTCCCTGGCCACTCTCCTCCTATTGGGACGGTTGCGTCGCGCGATTCGCTGGCCGTCCCTCATTGGACCAGGCTCACAGTAGGCGGGGCAACTCGCACCCTTCCTTGGTGGTCCCGATCTGAGGCGATGGAGCCTCCTGATTTGGCGAAGGGCGGCCTTTCCCTCGTGGGCGGATCGGCGTCTGGAGCGGAGGGTCCCACCCACGTCTGCAGCCAAGAAAACACGTGCCGCTAGGCGTCGGTGCGCAAGGTGACTGTGCCGCTGTTGTAAAAAAACAATGAACTAAAACACTTAACTGACCTACAAGAAGGAATGAAAGTAATGTACAGGCAACTTAAACAATTGCTACTTATAGACTGGCCCAAGACACACACGCAACCACACCCAAAATAAATGTGGCCGGGCCTTTTTATTTGCCCTTCTCTTGCGAGGAAGGCGAGCTGAGGAAGAGTCCTGCCTTGCACCTGTCCGCCTCGTGCGGTCTGTCGAGCTTTCTGGTGGCGGAAATCGAACCCACCACTCAACGCAGCACCAACACCAGGGACGAGGAATAGAGCGACGACGCCAGCCAGCACAAAGGCGGACGAGGCGAGAGACGACAGGGACCGGCGATCAAGGCCGGAAAAAGCTTCCACGGAGGACGACATGACCAGGCGACGGCAGACCAGCCAGCAGACAGAACGGGCCAATCACTATCCTCTCTGAGGTGGGAGTGATTTCTTCCCTGGCCATCTCCTCCTGATTGGACGGTTGCGATCGCCGCGATTCGCTGCCGTCCCTCATTGGGACAGGCCCACAGTAGGCCCGGGGCACTCCCACCCTTCTGGTGGAGTCCCGATCTGAGGCGATGCAGCTCCTGATTGGACCGAAGGGCGCGCCTTGCCCTCGTGGGCGGATCGGCTCTGGAGCAAGGTCCCACCCACGTCCGCAGCCAGAAACACGTGCGCTATGGGCGTCGGGTGGAGCAAAGGTTGACGTGCCGCTGTTTGTAAAAAACCTGACTAAAAAATAAACCCACATCGCCGCATACATGAAATCCCATTAGACATAAGGGGACCCTAACTATAAACAATACTTAATCGAATAACTGAGCTGTGGGGCGTGCTGACTGATGGTGCCAAGAAGGCTTCCAAATCCGTAACAATTTCCTCATCCGGTGAATGCTCCAGCCTCTTCCACAAGCCCCAGACTTTGGGTATCGATAAAAAATTAAAGGTGAGTCAAAAAGTAGCACCGATTCTGTTTTTCGGCTGTCTGATTCTTTCTGGTAGTCATGTTTGTTAATAACATTGTCTTGCAGCATTATTAATTTTTCGTAATTTAATTTATTACCTCGCCATCGAGATGGACGGAGGTTTACTGTTTTGCACCCGTCGTTACTTTACAAAATCTAAGATTCGTAAGTTATACTGATGACTTCCGTCATCTGTTTGTGTGTGTGTGTGTGTGTCTGTGTGTTTGTTTGTAGGCATGATATCGAGAACGGAAGAAGCTACTAATGTCAATAACACCACGTGATTCAGGAGTGATTGGCTAGTGCTGATGTCTGGTCAAATCATTTGGTCAAAATACGGTCAAAGGTAGGTCACAGTGAAGGTCAAACAATTCGATTTTTTGATGGTTTGGTAGCAGAATCATCGTTAGAAACTCTGGTTTGTCGTCGCTACTCTCTAAAGACGCTTTTATAGGACAAGGTCAGAGGTCAATTGACGATTTCGTAGTACCAGCTATGACTGCTTGTTACTTTACGAAATCTAAGATTTTGTAAGTATATTGATGATTCCGTCCTCTGTTTGTGTGTTTGTTGTTACTTACGAAAATATAAAGATTCGTAATTATATTGATGACTACGTTTCTGTTTGTTACTTACGAAATCTAAAGATTTCGTAAGTATATTGATCGACTTCCGTTTCTGTTTTGTTGTGTGTTGTTGGTTGTTAGCAGGATAACTGAGAACGGAAGAAGCTACCAATGTCAAAATACCCACGTGATTCAGGAGGGTGATGGCTAGTGCTGATTACGATTTTGGTCAAAATCGTCAAAGGTCAAGGTCAAGTGAGGTCAAAATATTCGATTTTTGATGGTTTGGTACAGATAACTCGAGAAGCGGAAGAGCTACCAATGTCAAATTGAACACCCAACGTGATTCAGAAGGGTGATGGTCTAGTGGCTGATTAGATTTTGCGTCAAAATCGTCCAACCGTCAAGGTTCATCAGGTGCGGCAAACATTCGATTTTTGATGTTTTGGTACAGAATCATAGTAGAAACTTCTGGTTGTGCGCGCTACTTCTTCTCGAGACAGATTTTATTAGCAAGGTCAGAAGGTCAAGTTGATGATTCGTAAGTACCGAGTCTATGGACTGCTTGTTACTTACGAAATCTAAAGATTTTCGTAAGTATATTGATGCCTTCCGTTTCTGTTTTTGTTTGTATGTTTGTTTTGTTTTGTTTTGTAGGCACGGATAACTCGAGAACGGAAGAAGCTACGCAATGTCAAATTACACACGTTGATTCAGGAGGGTGATGGCTAGTGCTTATTAGATTTTGGTCAAAAATCGGTCAACGGTCAAGGTCACGGTGAGGTCAAACATTTCGATTTTGATGTTTGGTACAGATAACTCGGATACGGAGAAGCTTACCCAATGTCAATTACACCACGTGATTCAGGTAGGGTGATGCTAGTGCTGACTTAGATTTTGTCAAGTCGGTCAACGGTCAAGGTTCACGTGAGGTCAAAACATTTCGATTTTGATGTTTGGTACAGAATCATTCGAGAAACCTTTCTGGGTTTGCCTCGCTACCTTCTCTAGAGACAAGCTTTTTATAAGACAAGGTCGAGGTCAAGTTGACGATTCGTAAGTACCGAGTCTATGACTGCTTGTTTGGTTTTGTTGTTGTTTGTAGCACGAATAACTCGAGAACAGGGAAGAATCGACCAATGTCAAATTATACTCGCGTGATTCAGGAGGGTGATGCTCAGATTGCTGATTAGATTTCTGGTCAAAATCGCTCAAAGTCAAGGTTCACGAGGTGAGTTCAAACATAATTCCGTAAATTAACGATGGAGAAATGTGAGTATTTTTGCTTCGCTCAACGTTACGAGTTCGTTTTAACGTCGATTTTAATTTGTCTTCGGTTTTTCGATTCGCTCGGATGCCTTAAAACTCGTTGTCGAAATTGGTAAAAAATCGGATGTTTGGAGACGTGTTTAAGATTGTATTAAAAAAAATATTTCACTTCGAAGCGTCAAGGGGTCGTCCATGATGCATTGCGCTCGAGAGACGTCACGGGTCGTCCATGAATGAGCGGCTCGAGCAGACGCGTCGTTGATTGGACGTTAGGGTTTTTGCATGGAGAAATGGAGATCTTTTTGCTTCGCTCGACGTTAGAGTTCGTTTTAACTTCGATTTTAATTTTGTCCTTCGGTTTTTGCGATCGCTTAGGACGGCTTAAAACTCGGTTGTCGAAATTCTGGTAAATCGCGGATGTTTTGGAGACGTTTTAGATTGTATAAAAAAAAATATTTCACTCGGAAGCGTCAAGGTCGTCATGATGCATTGCGCCGAGAGACTCACGGGTCGTCCCATGATGCAGTGCCGCTCGAAGCAGACGTCACGGGTCGTCCCATGATGCAGTGCGCTCGGAGCCAGACATGTCGTTGAGTGACGTTTAAGGTTTTGCATGGAGAAATGGAGATTTTTGCTTCGCTGCGACGTACGAGTTCTCTTTTACACTTCGATTTTATTTTGTCTTCGGTTTTTGCGATCGCTTAGGACGCGCTTAAAAATCGTTGTCGAAATTCTTGGAACAGCGACTGAATAACTGATTTATATAATACAATAATAAGTCTGTTACAGATTCTTCTGAAAAGTAATACCCTATTATCTGGCATATCCTGCTGGTACTGAAATCACTTTAAAAAAAAAAACAAATGGAATTTTTATAAGAAATCTAGTTTTTTGTTCTGGGACTCATTATCTGCAAACCACAGTGTAAAACGTAGAACCACAATGAAATTCAAGATTCAAGTCCCCTTGGCTTCACTGATTCATGCTTCTATTAGACAAGGTCAGAGGTCAAGTTATGATTTCTAAGTACAGTCTATGATGCTTGTTTGTTTGTTCTTACGAATTCATAAGATTTCGTAAAGTATATTGATTGACTCCGTTTGTTTGTTGTTTGTATGTGTTTTGTTGTTTGTTTGTAGGACACGATAACTCGAGAACGAAGAAGCCTACGAATGTAAATTCACCAAGTTGATTTCAGGAGGGTGATGGCAAGTGCTGATTAGATTTTTTGGTCGAAATTCGGTCAAAAGGTCAAGGTCCACAGTGAGGGTCTAAATTTGATTTTTGATGTTGGTACACATAACTCGCAGAACGGAAGAAGCTACCATGTCAAATTACACATGTGATTCAGGAGGTGGTGGGCTAGCGCTGATAGGATTTTGTCAAAATCGGTCAAAGGTCAAGGTCACAGTGAGGTCAAACATCCAAACACATTCGATTTTTGATGGTTTCGGTACAGAACATCGTAAGAAACTTCTGTTTTGCGTCGCTACCTTCTCTAGAGACAGCTTTTATTAGACAAGGTGAGGTCAAGTTGACGATTTCGTAAGTACGAGTCTATGACTGCTTGTTACTTCGAAATCTAAAGATTTTGTAAGTATATTGATGACCTACACGTTTCTGTTTGTTTGTTTGTTTGTTTTTGTAGGCACGATAACTCGAGAACGGAAGAGCTACACATGCAAAATTACACCGACGTGATTCAGGAGGGTGATGGCATGTGCTGATTAGATTTTGGTCAAAATCGGTCAAAGGTCAAGGTCCAGTGAGGTCAAACATCAAAAAATGATAACTCTGAGACACGAAGAAGCGACCTCAATGTCAATTACACCACTGTATTCAGAGGGTGGCTAGCCTGATAGATTTGTCAAAATCGGTCAAAGGGTCAAGTCTCAGTGAGGTCAAACATCACAAAACATTCGATTTTGAGGTTTTGGAGCAGAATCATCGTTAGAAACTTCTGCTTTGCGCGCTACCTTCTCTAGAGACAGCCTTTTATAGAGCAAAGGGTAAAAAGTTGACGATTTCGTAAGTACCAGTCTATTGACGTTTGTTTGTTTGTTGTATGTTTGTTTGTTTGTTTTAGGCGCGATAACTCGAGAACGGAAGAAGCTACCATGTCAAAATTACATCACGTGATTCATGAGGGGTGATGGGCTAGTGCTGATTCGATTTTGGTCCAAAAATCGGTCCAAAGGTCAAGGGGGGGGGTTCAAAAACAGGAGGTCAACTAATTCGGATTTTTGTGGTTTGGTACGATAACTGAGAACGGAAGAAGCTACATGTCAAATTACACCACATGATTCAGGAGGGTGATGGCTAGTGCTGATTAGATTTTGGTCAAAAATCGGTCAACGTCAAGTCACGGTGAGTCAAACATTCGTTTTTGATGGTTTTGGTAGCAAAATCATTCGTAGAAACTTTGGTTGCGCTCGCTACTTTCTAGAGAACGCTTTTTATTAGAGCAAGGTCAGAGTCAAGTTGACGATTCGTAAAGTTACCAGTCCTATGACTGCTTGTTTGTTTTTGTATGTTTGTTTGTTTGTTGTTTTGTTTTAGGCAACGATAACTCGAGAACGGAAGAAGCTACCAATGTACAATTACACCACGTGATTCCAGGAGGTGATGGCTAGTGCTATTAGATTTTTGGTCAAAATCGGTCAACGGTCAAGGTCACGGTGAGGTCAAAACATTCGATTTTTGATGGTTTGGTACAGATTTAACTCGAGAACGCGGAAGAGCTACAATGTCAAATTACACCACGTGATTCAGGAGGGTGGATGCTCGTGCTGATTAGATTTATTGTCAAAATCGCGGTCAACGGTCAAGCGTCAGGTGTGAGGGTCAAACATTCGATTTTTTGAGTGTTTGGTACAGAATCATCGTAGAAAACTTCTGGTTTGCCGTCGTACTTTCTCAGAGACAGCTTTGTTAGCCAAGGGTCAGAGGTCAAGTTGACGATTTCGTAAAGTACAGTCTTGACTGCTTGTTTGTAAATGTTGTTTGTTTGTTTGTTTTGTCGCACGATAACTCGAGAACGGAAGAAGCTACCAATGTCAAATTACATTCACGTGATTAGGAGGGTGATGGCTAGTGCTATTAGAGTTTTGGTTCAAAATCGGTCAAAGGTCACAGTGAGTGTCAAACATCGATTTTTGATGGTTGGTACAGATAAACTCGAGAACGGAAGAACCTACCAATGTCAAATTACACCACGTGATTCAGGAGGTGATGCAGGCTGATTAGATTTGGTCAAAATCCGGTCAACGGTCAAGGTCACGGTGGGAGGTCAACATTCGATTTTTGATGGTTTTGGCTACAGAACATCTGTAGAAACTTTCTGGTTTGCGTCGCTTACCTTTCTCTAGAGACAGCTTTTTATTAGACAATGGTCAGAGGTTCAATTGACGATTTCGTAAGTACCAGTCTATGACTGCTTGTTTGTTGTTTGTAGGCACGATAACTCGAGAACGGAAGAAAGCTACCAATGTCAAATTACACCATGTTGATTCAGGAGGGTGATGGCTACGCTGATTAGATTTGTCAAAATCGGTCAAGGTCAAGGTCACAGTGAGGCAAAACATGAATTCCGTAAATTCATTGTGGAGAAATGGAGTATTTTGCTTTGCTCGACGTTTACGAGTTCGTTAACTTCGATTTTAATTTTGGTCTTCGGTTTTTTGCCGATCGCTTAGGACTGCTTAAAATCGGTTGTCGAAATTCCTGGTAAAAATCCGGATGTTTTGGAGACGTTTTAAGATTGTTATAAAATATTTCCACTCGCGCGTCACGGCGTCACGTGATGCAGTGCCAATTCGTTAATTCATGTAGAGAAATGGAGTGATTTTTGCTTCGCTCTGACGTTACGAGTTCGTTTTAAACTTCGATTTTCATTTGTTTTCGGTTTTTGCGATCGCTTAAGGACGCTTAAAACTCGGTTGTCGAAATTCTTGGTAAAAATCGGAGTGTTTTTGAGACGTTTTAAGATTGTATAAAAATATTTTCACTCGCCGGCGTCCGGGTTTCGTCACGTGATGCATGGCTGAGCAAGACGCGTCGTTTTGTCACGTATGGTTGGTTTTCCGTGTGCACGCTGACGGTGTTTGTTCCGATAAAGATGGTGGTTTAAAAGTCATTATCCCATAAGGTTATCGTCGGCATGCTGACTTCGCTAGGCCGTCGGATTATTAAAGATTGTTGGTGGAGGCTGAATATAGGTTTGTGACTTTGATAAATAATACAAAATAATTGCGTGGAGAATATGGAGATTTTTGTTCGCTCGACGTACGAGTTCGTTTTGACTTCGATTTTAATTTGTCTTCGGTTTTTTGCGATGCTTTGGACGCTTAAAACTCGGTTGTCGAAATTCTGGTAAAAATCGGATGTTTTTTGGAGACGTTTAAGATTGTATAAAAAATATTCACTCGCCGGTCAACGTGTGCAGCCGGCGCTCGAGCAGAGGCGCGTTGAGTCACGTAATGTTTTTCCGTGTGCCGCGTGACGGTGGTTTTCGATAACGATGGTTTTCAGTATTTTTATCCCAATAAAGGTTTTCGTCGGATGCCTGAACTCGCTAAGCCGTCGGATTATATAAAGATTGTTGGTGATGGCCGAATATTACGTGTTTTGACTTTGGATAAAATAATATAAAATAATTGACGTGGAGAAATGAGATTTTTGCTTCGCACGTTACATTTTGATGGTTTGCGTACATGATCATCGTAGAAACTTCTGGTTTGCGTCGCTACCTTCTCTAGAGACAACTTTTTTAAAAGGTCAGAGGTCAAATTTAACAGTTCGCTAGTACCAGTCTGTGACTGCTTGTACTACGAAATCTTAAGATTTCGAAGTATATGAATGCCATTCCGTTTCTGTTTGTTTGTTTGTATGTTTGTTTGTTTGTTTGTTTTTTATAGGCCACGATAATCGAGGAACGGAAGAAGCTACAATGTAAATTACTCACGTGATTCAGTAGGGGATGGCTAGCGCTGATTAGATTTTGGTCAAATCGTCAAAGTCAAGGTCGACAGTGAGAGGTCCAAAATAATCGTAAATTAACATGGAGAAAATGTGAGTATTTTTGCCTTTGCTCGACGTTACGAGTTCGTTTTAACTTCGATTTTAATTTTGTTTCGGTTTTTTGCGATCGCTTCGGATGCTTAAAAACTCGGTTGGTCGAATTCTGGTAAAAATCGGATGTTTTGGAGACGTTATTAGAATTGAATAAAAAATTATTTCACTCGAAGGTCAAGGGTCGTCCCATGATGAGTGCGGTCTCGAGCAGACGTCACGGGTCGTCCCATGATGCAGTGCAGCTCGAGCAGACGCGTCGTTGAGTCACGTATAGGTTTTCCGTTCCGGTGCACGGTGACGGTTTTTTCACATAAAGATGGTGCTTAAAAGTCATTTTTATCCCCAATAAAGGTTTCGTCGCATGCCTGACATCGCTGAGCCGTCGGATTATGTAAGATTGGTTGGTGGTGGCCGAATATTACGGTTTTTGTGGTACTTTGATAAAATAATATTAAATAATTGGCGTGGAGAAATGCCGATTTTTTGCTTTGCTCGACGTTGCGAGTTCATTTTAAACTTCGATTTAAATTTTGTCTTCGGTTTTTTGCGATCGCTTTAGGAACGCTTAAAACTCGGTGTCGAAAATTCTTGGTAAAGATCGGATGTTTTATGAATTATGTCGGTGTCCGTAACTGAGGTATTATGCACTGAGATTATGCTATGAGGGGAATTGGTAAGACACAGCATCACGCGCCGGTTTGCGTCGCTTACCTTCTCTCGAGGACAGCTTTTATAGTAACAGGTCAGAGGTCAAGTTGACGATTTCTAGTACCAGTCTATGACTGCTTGTTTGTTTGTTTGTTGTTTGTAGTTTGTAGCATGATACTCGAGAACGGAAAGAAGCTACCATCTTCAAATACATCACGTGATTCAGGAGGGTGATGGCTAGTGCTGATTAGATTTTGGTCAAAAATGGTCAAAGGTCAAGGTCACAGTGAGGTCAAATATTATTTTGATGCGTTTGGTACAGATAACTCGAGAACGAAGAAGCTACAATGTCAAATTAACCACGTGATTCAGGAGGGTGATGGCTAGTTGCTGATTAGATTTTGGTCAAAATCGTCAACGGTCAAGGTCACGGTGAGGCAACATTCGATTTTTGATGGGTTTGGTACAGAATCATCGTAGAGAACTTCTGGTTTGCGTCGCTACCGTTCTCTAGAGGAACAGCTTTTATTAGACAAGGTCAGAGTCAAGTTGGACGATTTCGTAAGTACCAGTCTATGACTCTTGTTTGTTGTTGTGTGTGTGTTTGTGTGTTGTTTTGTAGCACGATAACTTCGAGAACTGAAGAAGCTACCAATGTCTAAATTACCCACATGATTTCATGAGGTGATGGCTAGCGCTGAATTAGATTTTGGTCAAAATCGGTCAAGGTCAAGGTCACATGTGAGTCAAATATTCGATTTTTGATGGTTGGTACAGATAACTGGAGAACGTGAAGAAACTTACAATGTCAAATTCACCACGGTGATTCAGGGAGGGTGATGGCTAGTTGTCTGATTAAATTTTGGTCCAAAATCGGTCAAGAACGTCAAGGTCACGTGAGGTCAAACATTCGATTTTTGATGGTTTGGTACAGAATCATCGTAGAAACTTTGGTTTTCGTCGCGACCTTTCTCGAGAGACAGCTTTTATTAGACAAGGTCAGGTCAGTTGAGCGATTTTCGTAAGTAACCAGTCTATGACTGCTTGTTTGTTTTTTGTGTGTGTTTGTGTGTTTGTTTGTAGGCACGATAACTCAAGAAGGGAAAGAAGCTACAATGTCAAATTCACACGTGATTCAGGAGCGGTGATGGCTAGCCGCTGATTAGATTTTGTCAAAAATCGCACACAGGTACAAGTCACAGTGGGTCAAACATATTCGTAAATTCATGTGGAGAAATGGAGTATTTTTTGTCTTCGATCGACGTTACGCAGTTCGTTTTAAACTTCGATTTTAATTTTGTCTTCGGTTTTTGCGATCGCTTAGACGCTTAAAACTCGTACTCGAAATTCTGGTAAAATCGGATGTTTTGGAGACGTGTTTTAAGATTTGATAATAAAAATTATTTCAGCTCGCCGCGTCACGTGGTGCAGCGCGCTCGAGCAGAGGCGCGTTGAGTCACGTAATCGGTTTTCCGGTGTGCGCCGCTGACGTGTGTTTTCGATAAAGAGATGGGTTTATAAAGTCATTTTTTTATCCAATAAGGTTATTGTCGCAAGCCTGACTCGCTAAGCCGTCGGATTATGTAAAGAATGTTGTGCGATGGCCCGCGAATATTACGGCGTTGTGACTTGATAAAATAAATATTAAATAATTGCATGAGAGAAATGGAGATTTTTCTTACGGTCGACGTTACGATTTATTGGATGGTTTGGTACAGAATCATCGTGAGAAACTTCTGGTTTGCGTTCGCTACCTCTCTGAAGACAGCTTTTTTAGACCAAGGTCAGAGTCAAGTTACGATTTCCGTAAGTACCAGTCTAATGACTGCTTTTTGTTTGTTTGTTACAGTATTACGGAAACTCCTGGACGGATTTCGACGAAACTTGGTGGGGGCATTAGGTATGGTCCAAGGATCATGCATTAGATTTTGGACTTGGTCCCAAAGTCCAATATGGCCACTATGGCGCGCCATTTGAAAAAATATTGATTTTTTGTTTTTGCATTTCTACATGTTTAAGTGATTTCCAACGCAAAAAAAATAAATTTATTAGAGAAAAACAAACCGAAATTTGCAACTTTTTTTTCCAAAAAAATTCTTTTATATTTGAAATTTTTTTTTTGCATTTCTACATGTTTTAAGTTGATTTAGCAACCCCCTCAAAAAATATGAGAAAAAAAATTTTTGCACGCTTTTTTTTCAAAAAAATTGTTTTTTGGGGGGATTTTCACATGCGCGTCGATCTAGTTTTTAGTTTATTCAATCATGGTTCAGTAGAGTCTGATCCGTTTTTGACCTACAAATGAATTAGGATATTCAGGTTCACTTAAGTGACCCAGAAGTATTGGCGGCGGAGGTTTTGCACTCTACCGAGTGCTCCCCTCTAGTTTTTGATTTTTGTTTTGCAGATTAATGCTGCGAGTTTGGAAAGTTACTGATTTGCAGCCAATTGAAGCATGAATTACCCTTTCAATGAATCAACCGCATGCGGCGTGAAACATACTACAAAGTAAATGAACAACCATCGATGGCGGCACGCCGTTTTGGCACAGGAATGCATATTAAACCTCAGGGAAGAAACATACTGTTGCGAATTCGCGCCGCGGCCGTGCGAACGGCCCGTAACTCGAATCGCGGCACTGGTGCCCTCCGGACGGAAACAATTCAGTCGTGACCCTTCGGAACAACGCCGGGAAGCTAGTCATGGGTGGGGGTTTGAACTCACCACAGTCGTGCCAATTGCCCCACCCGCTGCAGGAATAGGGTATGCTCGCCAAATTCGATCTACCTAAGTACTGCGCGAGATGGTCGCCGGGCGATCGTACCCACGCCACAGGCTCGACTCCGGACCACGCAACCGCTTAAGCGGTCCGTTCTGTGCTACAGTGATGAAGCCGAAGGTGTTATCGTCGGCCTCGACGGTTCCGATTTAATTACCGGGCGTTTTAAACGCACTACGAACCCCTTACGTGATGCAGTGATGGAGATCAATAAAGAAGGACGCAGCGAACGGGGAAACAGTTCAACAAGCAGCATTTTATTCACAACCAGCACGGAAGGAGCGTATTTTCAGGCCATACAGAATGCACAAAACAATGTAATACAAACCGACTAACGCGTACACAGGCAACACTACACAAGCGCACACACATTTACACAAAAGCAAAAAAAGAAGCGCACCTCACAGACAGGAGGCAGACAGGTCCCTAGGCAAAGTGCGCGTGACCTGAGGGGCGGCCAGGCCGCGAGCCGGGGAGGTCTTACCCGCGCCTCATGACGCTTGGCGGCAAGCCCGCAATGATTGCGCAGCTGCGCCCGACCTCGTGCCTGGCGTGGTCGCGAGTCCTCTCGGCGTGCTCCGCGGAGCGTCCCGTTGGCACCACGTTTAGGGTGTGGGGGAACGGGGCCCTCGCACTATCTCAGCGCGAATGGGGGGGGCTCGTTATGCTTCAGGGAGAGGGGTATGGCTGGTCGGCCTGGATCTCGCGTTGAGTCGAGCGACCCCCACTACCGCGGACCTCGTCGCCGTCTTCCCTGCAACTCGCTCCGCAGCTTCTCTCCAAGCTCTTGACTCCCCTCTCTCATTTCCACTCAGCTCTGCCCCGCTCTTCTCCAACTCACGCTTAGCTCGCGCCAGTTCCACACGCCTGCCATTCCACTCTCTCCTCGCGAGTCGCCTGCGCTCGTCTTTTTATAGCGCTCGGAGGAACCCATATGGCATATGCGGTCAAAAACGCCGATTGGAGGCGGGCCACGCCACCCTCTGTTCAGCATTGGTCGGGCAAAAAGGGGGCGTAGAACCTCCCTTGAATGCCGCATATCTGCATTAAACGAACTTCACAGACCGCGCTTGGAGGCGGGGCCAAGCCGCCTTCGCGTTCGCCCATGGTCGGGGGAGTGGGCGTGTATGCATTCCTATACGCGCGGATCGACGCGTTCGGCCTTCACTGCCGAACGGCTCCGGGACACGACATTTGGTGGTTGACTGTGGTGTTTGGGAATGGGCCCGTAGAAGCGATGTGGGATGAGTTGTGAGGGTAAGGCGAAGGTGGTGAGGGTCTTCTTGGTGAGGGTTGGCGGTTGTGGTTGTTGTGTGAGGGTTGGAGCGTGGTTTAGTTGGTGCGATGCTGCGTGGTGGTTAGGTGGTGGTTGTGTGATGGCGGTTGAGGACGTGGTTGGTTCAAATAACGAGAAAAGACAAATGGCTAACTCAAGCGGTCGCAAGCCCGGATGAATCATAATTCCCTCATAAGCAACGGGTTTGGCTAACTACACATGTACTTCAGAGAGTATCTTCACCTGCGGGCCCTTTATGGGTGAAATGCGAATTTCCACAACGTAACAATACGGATTTGATTGTTGAGAAATTTGAAGCAACAGGTCGGGTAGCTCACTGCAAAAGTAGTCCGGTCGTCTGAAAACGGCAACAAATGTAGCTAAGGCTGAAGAAGCCATCAGAAGACTGAACAAAGTCTGCAAAAGTCAACTTCGCCGTTATCTGGCAGAGTTGGAAAGTGAGCCAATCAAGTGGTTTCCGTATCCTTCACCAGAAAAAATGAACCTACTTCCACAGATTACTGCCAGTGCCTTCATGATGGAGATTTTGCGAAGAGTTCTTCGCATAACTTCCGAATTGAGGACACAATGATAGACAAACATCTTGATGGTCAGATGAGGGCATGTTTTAAGGCTTAAGGCACAATTAACAGACACATTGTATATACTGGGCTGCGAATAACCCAAGAGTGACAGTTGAGAAGGAGTATTTACCTGGAGTGAAGTTTGGGCACCATATCTCATTAGGGATAATTGGCCCTTTTTTCTTTGAGGGATCTGTCCTGAGAAATTTACCTGGATATGCTGCAAACCTTCTTTGGCCCAGGGTACAGATCAGATTTCTTCTTTGGGGCTCATGAAAGACCTTGTTTATCGGTGAAAAGCCTCGTACATTCAGGAATTGAAGGCTCAAATCACTGCAAAGTTTGAGAAATCTGATATCGAACTCTGGCAGACTGTGTGCCGCTCTGTGCCTGCTTGGCTACATTGTTGCATCGATCACGAGAGAGGGCACTTTGAAATTTGCAAGTAAAACAGCTTGGTACAGTTCGTAAAACTTTT
>CM068952.1:178117148-178131435 GCA_035128595.1 Eptatretus atami
TTTTGCGAAGAGTTCTTCGCTAAACTTCACGAAGAGGACACAATGATAGACAACATCTGATGGTCAGATGAGGCATGTTTTAAGCTTAACGGCACAATTAACAGACACAATTGTATCTACTGGGCTGCGAATAACCCAAGAGTGACAGTTGATAAATTTACCTGGAAGGACAGTTTGGGCAGCCATTATCTCCATTAGGATAATGGACCCTTTTTCTTTGAGGGATCTTTGTCACTGCAAAATTTACCTGGATATGCTGGCAAACCTTCTTTTGGCCCAGGGTAACAAGATCAAGATTTCCTTCTTGGGGGCTCATGAAAGACCTTGTTATGCGTGAAAAAGCCTCGTACCATTCAGGAATTGTAAGGCTCAAATCACTGCAAAGTTGAAAGGAAATTGATATCGAACCTCTGCAACGACGTGTGTGCCGCTCTGTTGCTGCCTCGCTTACATTGTGTGCATCGATCACGAGAGAGGGCACTTTGAAAATTGCAAGTTAAAACAGCTTGTACAAGTTTCGTACAGTTCCGTAATAACTTTTTCTTGAATAAATGGTTAGATAAACATGTCATTCATTTATTTCTACCTTATTTTACACTGTAATACAAATGGCAAACAAACAATCAACTGACATAAATCGGGCACTACTTCTGACTCACCCTGTTTATATGACAACCACCACTTAGAACGACGAGCAATGTTATTCAGGTACCGACGCCATTCCAATGACAACGACATCCCACCCATGCTGCCTGTTCTGATGGGGATGCCATCAACTTGCATCATATTTATCAAACTATATTTCTCATGGCTACTCAATCACATGAACTGCCACTTATAACTGAAAGCAGTCATTTCTGTGTTTTACCTTAAATCCAACATGGCTGCCAGACCATGCGACCGATGGTGATCAATTTTTCAAACTATATTCCATATGTCGAGTCGATCATAAATGGATGACGTTTCAGATCGATCTGGTAAGCCATTTTGAGCAGAGGGACCGTGGAGCAGGAAGTGGCGAAGGAGCTCGGGTTGGCGGAGGGAGGACGGCACGGGCCGGGCGGGGGGAGGAGGAGCGGACGGGCGGGTGGGGGGGGCGAAAGAGAGGACGGGGTGGGCGGGGAAGGAGAGCGACTACGCCGGGGTGGGCGGAGGAGCGCGATCGGGCCGGGAGTGGGGGATAGAGAGGAGCGGAGACGCGCCCGAGGAGAGGGAGAGAGTGAGCGGCACGAGGCCCGGCTGAGGGAAGACAGGACGGAGGACGGTCCGGGGGATGGGGGGGTACGGAGGAGCGGTACCTGGCCAGCGGGTTAGGGGGAACCCTGCAGAATGCGTGTAAGCAGTAGGCTCGGCGGTGGGGCAGGATGGACCAGGAAGGAGACGGGACGGTGTCTCAGAACGACACCGACATAATCTCAATGGAGCTGGGTGCGCGGGAGGTATGGACAGCGCACGGAGACGGTGCGAGTCGCAGGAGGCGAAGGATGTTGATTGT
Organism: Eptatretus atami; assembly: GCA_035128595.1. Taxonomy (NCBI): domain Eukaryota; kingdom Metazoa; phylum Chordata; class Myxini; order Myxiniformes; family Myxinidae; genus Eptatretus; species Eptatretus atami. The sequence continues at coordinate 178,118,644 of CM068952.1, forward strand.
CAGACAGGCTTCGCCCGGGATGGCGGCGGGAGGAAGAGGAGCGGGACGGCCGCGAGTGGAGGGGAGTGAGAAAGCGTGTTACGGACGGGAGGAGGATGGAGCGGGAGCAGCGTTCCGACGGAGCAAGCAGGGCGATAGGAGGGAAGAGGATGCAGGGAGACTGGATCTGGGCTTCGGGGTCGGGCGGGATATAGAGGTAAGAAGCGTATCTGAGTGCTCGAGGTGCGTAAGGGGTTGACACGAGAGAGGGAACGGGCCGGGGGTGGGGGGGGGGAGAGGAGCGGACGGGCCGGGGTGGGGGGGAAGGAGGACGGACGCGCGGGGTCAGGGCGGAGGCAAAGGAGGACGACGGGCCGGGTGGGGAAGAGGAGCGGACGGCGGGGGGGGGGAAGGAGGAGGGACGCGGGGTGGGGGAGAGGAGCGGAGGCCCGGGGGTGGGGGGGAAGGAGACGGAAGCAGCGGCGCGGGGGTGGGGGGGAAAGGAGCGGACGGGTCGGGGTGGGGGGGAAGGAGGAGCGGACGGCCGGGTGGGGGGGAAGGAGGACGGACGGGCCGGGGTAGGGGGGGGAGAAGGACGGACGGGCCGGGGGTAGGGGGGGACAGAGGAGCGGACGGGCCGGGGTAGGGGGGGAAGGAGGAGGACGAGGCCGGCGGGGTGGGAGGGAAGGGAGGAGCGAGGACCGGGTGGGGGGAAGGAGGACGACGGACGGGTCGGGAAGAGAGGGAGAGGACAGAGCGGACGGGTCGGGGTGGGGGGGAGGAGGAGCGGACGGGGCGGGGTGGGCTGAAGGAGGAGCGGACGGGCCGGGGGTGGGGGGGAAGAGGGCGACGGGCCGGGGGTGGGGGAGGGAAGGAGGAGCGGACGGGCGGGGGGTGGGGGGGAGGAGGAAGCGGACGGGCCGGGGGTGGGGGGGGAAGGAGGAGCGGACGGGCCGGGGTGGGGGGGGGAAGGAAGAGCGGACGGGTCGGGAGTGGGGGGGAAGGAGGAGCGGACGGGCCGGGGGTGGGGCGAAGGAGGAGCACGGCCGGGGTGGGGGGAAGGAGGAGCGGACGGGCCGGGGTGGGGGGGGAGGAGGAGCGGACGGGCCGGGGGTGGGGGGGGAAGGAGGAGCGGACGGGCCGGGGGTGGGGGGGGAAGGAGGGGCGGACGGGCCGGTGGTGGGGGGGGGGAGGAGGAGCGGACGGTGGGGAATGGCATTGATGGCAGAAAAAAAAGATAAACTACTTCAAATAAAGTCCTATAAAGCAAGAGGAGCGAGATTTTTCTTTCTTTAACGGACACAAGTATTAACCCCACGTCCTTGTAGGACTGGGTGGAGTTTTTGGTCGAAGTCCTTCACAAACTGGCTGGCCAAGCCTCACGCTCGACCAAGTAGTTACACGACGAATAAATTCAAAATACACATCGTGAATACCTCGGAGCAGCTATTGTCTGCAGAGGTGAAGCTTTGTCAAATAAATTAAGAAATCTGGACAGCGGAACACAAAATGGCGGAAATAAATAAAAGGTTTAATCCCGATTAACATAAACAAGGGCCTCACCTCAAGCTCTGGAAAGCACAAAAAAAAAATCTCCACAAAACGAAAAGATTCTCACACAAGTCTCACAGTTTTAAAATCGGGCGGGAACCGCGAGCTGATTAACTCAAATTTTCCGTTGTGAGGAGGAAATGAGGTAATGAGGTAATGAGGGGGAAGGGCGGAAGGAACGAAGGAGGCGTCATAAACATCTATCGAGGCTCCGAAATAAATAAATAATGAACGATTAATTGAATGAGTCATATATATTTAGAATAAAACTTAGCGATGATCATCTTTCTTTAAATTTTACATCAATAAACATTGTGGTATTGAAAGTCGATTTTAATTTTTAAAATAGGCGAATCCTCATCTGTGCGGTTTAAAATATACACTATAAAATATGTACCGTGTGAAACCCATCCATGAAAATGATCAATATTGATGATGATTATAGTTATACATTATTACTTACAATTTAAAATCTATAATCGTTAAAATAAAATAAAAAAACGAAACGTTCCCGTAAATCGAGTAAAAAAAAAAAAAAATGACGACTCTTCATCACCTTATATCACCTCAGGGTTGAATGAACTAACGAACGAACGAACGAACGAATTACTCATAAAGGCGCAGAAGCGATGGAAGCTTCTTCTTCTTCTTCAACATCTTCTTGCATATGGAAGCTTAGCTGCTGGGTAGTTATCATTTTGTTGGAGCACGGCTATCCCGCTGATGCTGTGCCCCTCCACCAGTACACTGTTACTCATTTCACCGACCTCAGAAGAACGACAGGCTAAGTCAACCCCACCTGGTGTTAGTTCAGCAGCCAACGAGGCTAAAACTCAGGACCCTAAAATCACAAGCCAGCCGCCCGAGTCGTTAACACCAGGCTAGTGATAGTTACTATTGTGCCCGGAGACTGTGTTTGAATATGTTTGACGAAAGAGAGTAAATGCTGATCTGACTGACACGTACAAACAAGGTGTGATTTGTAGTATAAAATTTCCAGTGGGAGGGATAAAACTGACAGACATCATGGGTTTTTTGTGTTTTTTTTGGTTATTTCTGACTTTTACAACTTACAAGCTCGACATGAAAGCCACACAAAGCTGAAATCCTTGCATCTGAAATAACAATCACAATATATTCAATATCGTCCAGCATGAGGTTTAACTTCACGAGGTATCCTTTCCGTGCAGCACTTTTCCTTTATTTCAGGAGTCACACAGCACGTCAAGATTTCATATATATTGCGATGGTTGTGGAACCGGACTCGCGGGGAAATCATCCATGAATACATAAGATCTCACAGAATTAGTTATTTCATTAGTTTGTGTACTTAGATTGATTCTTTGCCCATTGTCTAATCTAAGGGATGAGGCACAATGCGTTGTGTGGGTTTAGCTAAACATTCCCCTTCAACTAATTCTCCCACTCTTAATCTTCTCTCGATCCTTCTTCCAATCACTCTATCCATCTTCCAAATCCATCAATTCATCGACCCATAGTCGGTTTAAATTACCCGCCAATTTTGCTCCCGAACCCTGTTCACCGCGCCACCTCGTACGTATTTACCTTTTCACACCCCATACCGGTTACAGAATGCTTTATTATTTACAACAAGCAAAAGCATCTGTGTGCAGTGACGGGAAATGTGAATAGGCATTTCAAATCCCATCACGCCCAACATCCTTCCTTCCCAATTCCTGAAAACACGTTTTCACTTTGTCATCATGGGGTATTTTGTGTGGATCGGTGACAAAAGAAAGTTACATTTGATCCATTTTAAATTCAGGTTATAACACAACAAAATGTGAAAAAGTCAAGGGGGTGTGAATACTTTCTGAAGGTACTAATCTGAAGTGCTAAGCGAATAAGATTGCTGCTCTGTTGTGTTTTTTATTACTCTGTAAATAGGTTCCTCATGATTATTACTTGTTGTCACTGTGAATGGATGCTTGCTGTGTGTGAAAAAGCATACATCGAACCTGCTCGATTGTCTTTTCCTTAATTGGTTCGACATAGTGTATCCAAATAGATAGAAAGGATGTTTTACCCTACAAATTTGCTCCAACTGATAGCCAACGTTCACTCACGATTCGCTCGGCCGGACGTTTTAAATAGACGGGTGAACGTTGAGGGCGCTGGTCCCCAATTGGGACTACCAAACCAACGGAAATCTAACGCAGTAGTTAAGGAGCGAGAACGCTGCTTGATTTGGTAATTTCAATTGGCGTCTGCAGTTGCCTAGCAACCTGCCGGACCATGGATTTATTAGTGACTGGTGACCTCAGGTTCGGAGGTTAAGGAGAATGTCCAAGGAGTCCCCTTGTGGTAACCACTGAACCACGGTTCCGTAACAATATATAGGCATCCGTCAGTCTCGAGAGACTATGGATTTGTCCTCCGATTGGGAAGGACAATTGGTAGAGCAGTGCCTGCTGTGACTATACAGGCCCACTCAGGAATGGCAGTCTCTGTTACATCGGCTGCATTTGTAGATGGTCTCAGCTGGGTTCACCTGATTACTGCACTTCCTCCGGTCTCTTTTATCCTCTGCAACTTGCTGTAGGTTTACCTGACCTCTTCTGAAGCCTTGGTTCAGTTCCTGCTTCCACTGGTTCCGGTCATTGGCGAGCGTTTCCCACCCTTCAGCATCAATGTCCAGAGCTTTCATGTGTTGGGTTTGTAAACACCCTTGAAGCGGAGATCAGGATGTCCAGCAGCCATCTTGCCAGAGGCCAGTTCTCCAAACAATATAATCTTTGGGGATCTGCACAACTTCCATTCTGTGGACATACCCGAACCAGCGAAGTTGGCACTGTCTGAGCAGCGTGAACATGCTTGGAGTGTGGGCACATATTAGGACTGAGGACTTCGGTGTGAGGGATTCAATCTCTCCATGATATTCCGAGTATGCATCTCAGGCTATGCATGTGGAAGGAGTTGTCTTTTTTTCATCACCTGAGTAGAGTGTCCAAGACTCGCTGCCGGACAAGAGCATGCTGAGAAAGCAGGCCAAGTAGACGGCCACTTTGGTGTGTATGGCCAGTTTGTTGTTACTCCGTGCCCTATTTGAAAGCATGGCCAGAATCATAGAGGCTCGTCCGATGCGTCTGTTAGCTTCCAGCGAGAGATTGTCGGTGATGTTAGAACCCAGGTAGACAAACCGGTGAGCAACCCCCAGCTTGTAGTTGTTGATGGTGATGGCAGGGAGTTCTTCAACATCTTGACCCATCATTTTGGTCTTTTTCAGGCCGATTGTCAGATTGAAATCCTGGCATGCCTGTGAGAAGCAATCCATGATACTTTGCAGCTGTTCCTCCGTATGGGTATTCACTGCAGTAGCATTGGCAAACAGCATGTCTCTGATGAGTGCCATACGCACTTTAGTTTTTACCTTCAGGTGAGAGATGTTGAACAGCTTTCCATCGGACAGAGTGTGCAGATAAATCCCTTCAGTTGATGATCCAAAGGCATGTTCCAGCATGAGTGCAAAGAAGATCCTAAATAAAGTGGGAGTGAGAACACACCATTGTTTGACACCACCATGGATGTCACAGACCTCAGATGATGAACCATCATGCTGTACTATTCCTTTCATGTCTGCACGCAATGACTGCACCATGCTGAGAAGGCCATCTCTGCTCACAAGGTCAAATGCCTTGGTGAGGTTAATAAAGGTAATGTAGATTGGCTTATTCTGTTCTCTACATTTCTCTTGCAGCTACCTCAATGAGAATATAATGTCGATTGTGGACCTTTCTGCTCGAAAGCCGCACTGTGACTATGGGTACACCCTGTAAGCAAGTTTCTGTCATTTACACCGTGTAAGCAAGTTTCTGTCGCCTGTTCAAGACAACGTGTGTGAAGAGCTTTCCAACAATACTCAACAAAGATATTCCACGGTAGTTGTTGCAGTCGCTTGTGTCACCTTTGTTCTTGTACAGAGGGATTATGTTAGCGTCTCTCATGCCCTGTGGTGTGATTCCTTCTTGACAGCACTGACAGAGAAGCTCATGCAGGTGCATTAGTAAGGAGCTCTTCTCACATTTGATCACCTCTGGTGGAATTCCATAATTTCCAGGCACTTTACCTGCTGTTCGGCTTTCGACAGCCTTACTCAGTTCTTCAACAGAGGGTTCCTTGTCCAGTTCCCTCATCACAGGCAGACACTTGATAGCATCAAAGGCTGAGTCGGAGACAGTATTTTCCCTTAAAAAGCAAAACAAAATCGAGTTATCGACTTCTACTCACCGCTAAAGGTTGATGACTTTGTCCAGTCTGAGTGGTGTCCAATAAGCTGTTAAGCTTGAGTGCGGCAAAATAGTCAAATATTCAAAAAGAAGCAAGAAATGACATATCACCAGTAGGCCAATTTGGCATCATGTCCACGAAGTATAAATACGATTCACTCATTGACACAGGTGTTATAAATGTCCAGTGCCCGTGGGACTAAGCTGCTCCCCAAAAGGAGTTCAATGATAGATGTCCTGCGGTAGAACAGAGTGAAAACCCACTGAAGATATTGAGCCACGATGCGGCACGTGTTCGAAGCTCCATGAGTCAAGAGAGGAAATATGTCGCTAACGATAGGGCTGCGAATGTGGTTTAACTCCATTGAACTTCAGCAAATCCCGTTAACTCCAGCGAACTTCCGTTTAACTCCAGTTAAACTCAAGTCCGTGAATCATTTCTATGACGGTGTAAAAATGGCAAGCTGCCAGGCAAAGAGGCGTCATCACCTTTCCATTTCAAGCCTTCTTCCCTTTACTCCTCCAGGAGGTCCAAGAGCCTGGTAGGAGTGTCAGGCCAAATTATTTGTCAGAAGCCAGATTTTAAAACATGTCTATACTACTGATATTAGTTGGACAAGTAAATGGAACATAGTTCATGATGTAAAAGTACTAACAAATTGGCACTGATGAAAAGTGCACGACACCATTGAGTAAAGCTTGGAGTAGTGCTCTCTCCATCTGCTTACCTCTGTCATGGATGATCACACGTGGCAGAATTCAGAGGGGCTGTCTTGTTTTGTTTTGGTCCTGGGGAATGCCTCTGATGTTTACTGTGTCGGCTGAAGACTTGATGATTTGGCAGAGCTGAAGCCAGTAGTCATGAGCACAGCATCTTGCTGTTCTCTGGACCTTGCTTCTGGCTGTTCTAAGTTCCTGTAATGGCTTCTGACTGGGAGAACGCTTACAGAGTGTTTTCAAGCTATCCTATAATGTCGTGCAAGCCACCATGTTGGTTGTACTTACACGGCAAGTGACCCGTATTTTGCGGGTTTGACCCGTTTTCTTTCTTTAAACCCATGGATCCGCTTTAGTATTGTTAAAACCCGTCTTGGATGGAAAGTATGAACAATTTCAAAAACGCAATGTTTAGCTTCCATTCAGGGCCGGATTTAGACATGTGGTGACCCCTGGGCAGCCTTCAGTAGTGGAGGCCGACCCTACCTTAGAATACTAAAAAGGTGACAAGACATATTTACAGTCATCCGTAAAGTATATTTTTCAAGAACAAAGAATCTGAACTTCTATATAAAATAGAGAATGAGATAAGATGAATATCTTATATCTGTTATAGATGAATATCTTATATCTGTTCCACTAACTAACTACCAACTAACTACCATTCAGGCACTCACAAATACATTTTTCCTTACAATTTTCTTTTTCATGAAATATGTGGAGGCCCCCTGATCGGTGGAGGCCCCTGGGCAACTGCCCAGCTTGCCCATGCCTAAATCCGGCCCTGCTTACCCTTCCACTCGCATGGATTCACACACAGTGTGATCTGTCTGATCTCTATCTGATATGCAAGGTACCACTCTAGTCTGACTCTATTGCTGGGACGTCATGAGCTTCACCCAACCGACCAATTTCTTCAATCCTCATCTGTACGCATCATCACTTCCTCTCATCTACTATTTGTCATCACCCCAAATCAATTGGGTAGGCCTATTTGCTTTCCAATTTCCTCTTCGACTTCTTACTGTGATATTTATCTGTATTTTCGAGTATTTTGAATGGTCGGATTCGATTTGGATCGTTTTCATTCGTATACAGGGTGTCCACAAATTACCGTTCCAAATTCAAACCGTAATTAAAAAAAATGAATGAAATGAGATGGAATGATGCGGTTTTGAATGAATGGAATGAACGAACATTTCTTTCAGTTTTATGTCAAGGTTTATCAATATCATTATTGCATTCATCACCATTTATCATCACTTGGTCTACAAACTAGGAAACACTGCTCTTTATTGTGGGACGCTATTTGCAGTAAATGTGAACGTCATGGTGTGACAGAGGCGACAACTGGAAACGAAAAAAATAAATAAACTTTGAGAAATGTTGTGTTCTTTCTTATGTTATATTCTTTACAAATATGTTGTTGTTGTTGTTTGTTTGTGATGATGAATGCCAGATGTTGAAGAATGTGATTATTGATGAGTTTTTATGAGGATGGAGTGCCATGGATGGTTGACGAGAGCATGTGATGATGCGAGTGCCAGATGTTGAACCAGAGAACTGGCATGATGATGATGCAAATAATCTGCCAGACTGTTGATTGTAGAAATTATGATGAGATGAATGCCAGTGTTGAGAGAGGAAATGCAGTGAATGAATTGCCAGAGTGAAGGAGAATGATGATCGCTGATGTTGAACCCGAGCCATGATGTGATGATTGATGTGAATGAATCGATATGGCATATGATGTGATTAGGGATGATGTGATGGGTGATTTGAAGACGGATGTGTATGAATGTTGACGCAAATAGCAACAGAACGGATGATGATACGATCGAAACAGGACTAGAAGAGAGATGATAGATGAATGTTCGGAATATGATTTGACGGAGGCGGCAATGTGATGATGGATGTTCTTGAGAGCACGATGATGATACCTAGCAGATAGATGTCAGCTTCTCCTCGAATGTACTCCTCCCCATCTCAGCTCCAAGTCAGGCGGCCAAGGACCGCGCCATCGCCATCGAAAAATCTTTCCTGCTGACCCATCGATTTGCATCCGCCGCGATTAGAAGCTGACATCACCCACTCTTGACCAGAAGTTCCGCGCCATTCTCTCGATGCATGGAACCCGAAATTGACCTTCACTCACGCCATCATCCTCCCACCGAACTCCGCACGATATCCCACGCGCGGTCCGGCAAATCATGCATGTCAACCAATCTTACACGACCTCCACATGCCATCCCATCGTACCTCCCTTCTTGATCTGACGCACAGCAGCGCCCCCTTCGCCATGACTGAAATCTGATGCAATCCCGCTATCGGTGTGCACCCGCGCACACAAGTACCGATGATGCAATGATATGACCACATACCCAGCGTCCCGGACTGATATGGATGATGTTCCGACCCCTTTTCTATTCCCCTCATCCATCAAACAGCACGCCATGATGACACATGAATCTCCTGCCTTATCATATTACGCGCACCGAACGCCAGCCGCACTCCGTATCTAAGCTACTATCCACTGAGGCACGACCGCTCTCTACGCCAGACTTCCCGACGGACAAATAGGCTTCACCCCGAGCCCCGCCCGGTCTCTGGCGACTTGGGGCAATGCCGAATGATAACGCTTGCACCCATTATAACCCTCCCAACCTAGAGTCATGGTGATTATGTTTCACCGGTCAGGATGACTACTGACAAGATAGACTGAACTTTACGACGAGCCAGCACTATCATGCTTATCCTGAATAATAGTACACCTCTGAAGAAGCGATTGATGATCGAATGTCTCGAACTATCTCCGATCTCTCCCTCCCAGCTGCCAGGGAGGATGTTGCTGTTGATTTGATGATTAATTGCCGGATGATGAGATAATTGCCGTATGTTGAGAGATGGAAAGATGATGATGATGATGAATTGCCGGATGTTGAGAGATGAGTAGTGATGATGATATGATGATGATGATGATGAATTGCCGGATGTTGAGAGATTGAGGAAGATGATGTGATGATGATGAACTGCGGCGGAGTTGAGAGATTGAGGAAGATGATGGATGATTAATTGCCGGATGTTGAGAGATTGAGGAAGATGATGATGATGATGAATTGCCGGATGTGATGGAGATTGAAGGAGATGTGATGATGATGATGATGAATTGGCCAGAGTTGAAGATGAGATGATTGATGAGATGAAATTGCCAGATGTTGAGAGAATGATGATGATGATGAATTGCCAGATGTTGAGAGAATGATGATGATGATGAATTGCCAGATGTTGAGAGAATGATGATGATGATGAATTGCCAGATGTTGAGAGAATGATGATTGATGATGAATTGGCAGATGTTGAGAGAAGATGATGATGATGTTGAAGGGATGATGATGATGATGTGAGAGAGAGATGATGATGATGATGTTGAGAGGATGATATGGATGTTGAAGATGATGATGATTGTGAGAGGATGATGATGATGATGTTGAGAGATGATGATATGATTGAGAGAGAGGATGATGATGATGATGTGAGTGATGATGGAGGATGATGATGTGATGTTGATGAGGAGAGATGATGATGATGTGATTTGAGAGGAGGATGATGATGATGATGATGTTGAGAGGATGATGATGATGATGATGTTGAGAGGATGATGATGATGAGTATGAGAGGATGATGAGGTGATGATGATGATGATTGAGAAGATGATTGATGATGATGATGTTGAGAGGATGATGATTGATGATGATGTTGGAGGATGAATGATGATGATGATGTTGAAGAGGATTTAGAGAGATGATGATGGATGATTGATGTTGAGAGGATGATGATGTGATGTTGAAGAGGAATGGATGATGATGATGTTGTGATGGAGAGGATGATGATGATGTGTAGAGGATGGATGATGATTGATGAGTTGAGTTGAGGGTGGTGTGTGGGATGATGATGATGATGTTGATGATAATTGCGGATGATGATGATTAATGCGGATGTTGAGATGATTGAGAGATGATGATGATGATGTTGAGATGATGATGATGGATGAGTTGAGAGGATGTTGATGATATGATGTATGAGAGATGATGATGATTTGATGATGATTGATATGATGTGAGAGATGATGGATGATGATGTTGAGAGATGATGATGATTATGATGATGTTGATGTTGATGATAATTGCGGATGATGATGATTAATTGCCGATGTTGAGAATGAGGAAGATGATGATGATGAATTGCGGATGGAGATTGATGAAGATGATGATGATGAGATGCCGGATGTGAGAGTTGAGTAGTGATATGATGAATTGCCGGATGTTGAGAGATTGATGAGATGATGATGATGAATTGCCGGATGTTGAGAGATTGATGAAGATGATGATGATGAATTGCCAAATGTTGAGAGATTGAGGAAGATGATGAAATGTTGATGTTGATGTGATGTTGATGCATGGGGAGGGGCATGTGGAACGTGAGGGAGGAGACGCCATTTTAATCGCTACGTAAATGTTACGTGCTGCAGAATAAATGGACTTGTACCCTGCAATCAATCGCATTGTTTAGTGTCTGTTGAGCGACATAACAGAAATGTTCTGTTTTTGAGAAATGTTATGTGTGTATGTATGTATGGATGGATGTACGTGTGTATGTATGTTGTCTTACTTGGAACCTTTTCATTATTGATTAGTGAACATATGGAATAGCATTTTTACCACGTTTGGTTAACCCTTTTGTGCTGCATTGTTTACAGCCTCATGGTTTCCTGTTGTTTCATTATTTTTTAAATAGGGTTGTGAATTTCAAGTGGTATTGTTGTGGGCCGGGTCGGTGGGAAACGACCACTAGGTGGAGCAGTGGAGTCGTCTCCCACCGAACACCCGGAATTTAGGTCGTGACTCTCGGATAAGTCCGAAAGGTCACGGGTCCCTTAGCGGACCGTGTCGCCAATATTTCGACGGCGTGGGGTAGGGTTAATTGCCTAATTTAAATATACCTAAGTACCCACGTCGTCTACCTACCGGGGAAAACCACACCCTCGACGGACCTCGGGCGGAACGGACCGTTTACCGAGCCATCCGGGTGTAAACCGAGCGGGGATTACCAAGGCAAGATCCGTCGGTCCAAATGAACAATTTACGGCACGAACGGCCTCACTAATTCTCAACACGCACCGTGCTGGGTCAATGGAGAAAGCACAGAAAACGAGCTGGTACATTAACAAGAGGTTTATTTTACAATCGGAAGGGGGGGGGGGACACAGAGCAGAGTTATCACGAATATGCAGGCGATTACAATGTACAAGGAAAAAGCACTCTAACAATTCCACTTATCAGACTGACACACACACACACACACACACACACACACACACACACACACACCCGAAGTCCACGCCCACGAACGAGACCAAGCCACCACGACCGCAGACGAACCAATCGCCACCAAGACCGCAGACGCTAAGCAATCGCACGATCACTGCTCTACTCTCTTGAGGCGGAGGGTTTCTTTCCTCGCCACTCGCCTCTTGATTGGACGGTTCCATCGTTCGATCCGCTGGCCGTCCCTCATTGGACAGGCCCACAGTAGGCGGGGCAACTCCCACCTTTCTGGGCGGAGTCGGATCTGAGGCGATGGAGACTCCGCCCACGCCTTCAGCCAAAAACACGTGGCAATGGCGACCGGTTGAGTGAGGGACGGTCGTTGTTGTTTGTTGTTTGTTGTATAAAAACCGAACCAAAAAAAAACTCGTAGCGCACACACGAAATTCCCATTAGACAGAAGAGGATTCTAACTATAAACACAAACTTATCGAAATAACTAAGCTACGGGGACTGCTGTCTGTTTGTGTCAAAAGGCTTCCAGATTGTAACATTATTTCCCCCCAAAAAAACAACTCGGCCGTCAAGTTAGGCGAATAACCAAAATTAAAACAAAAAAAAAAATTGTTTCAATTACTTTATTTCGTCGAAAAATCTGCAAAGGGTTTAAAAAAAAAAAACTCGCTTTGGATTTTTTCGTCACCTTCAAATTGCCATGTTAGTTGTGTTCACTTCCCTGGCAACGATTGCATCACTATCCCTACAATCCAGCACGTTTATCTCCTTATTCTGACTTGCTGCTGTGGAAGGTTACGCTAATTCTTTGACCTTGTTTACCTTTTCCCGCTTGTTTAGCGTGCTAACCAATATGGCGCCCGCGCACTGCATCATGGGTAGTGAAAACCCCCTCCTCTCAGTGAACACTGGACGCCTTGCCTCAGTGATTGGGATCAGGTCACTGCAGTTAGCGTCAT
>CM068952.1:178147484-178164396 GCA_035128595.1 Eptatretus atami
TTTTACTCAAGCTGATTTATTGTTTGTGACTTGGACTTGTTTGATGAGATTTAGGCTCCTCAAACTTTAAAGCTAATTAAAGTTCAACTCCTCAAACCCACTGACTTATTGGTGTATTTAGCTGTCTTATTCTTATTCTTCTTCTCCTTCTCTTTTCTTTATAAGTGGTGAGGTCATTGGTACCAATGTTCTGCCCTGCCATGGCTACGATACTCCTCCACTTCCCCCTGTCCTTGTCCAACTCTATCCATTCTCCAACCACCTTTATTGATATCCCTCCTCGTACAATCTTCTCATCTCAACCACGGTCTACCGCTTTTCCTCCTACCTTGCTCCCACAACCTATCCGCTCTCTTTGCCATTCCTTGTTCCCCCATTTTCACCCATGTGACCGAGCCCACTTTATACGGCTTCTTACCAATCTCCCCTTCAAGCTCATTTGTACCCTGATATCCTCCCTCAGTTTATCCACCCTCTTATCCATCCTCGCAGACTTGCAGCCTCTATTATTAGTACAGGACAGTGTGCAGAAGAGACTCAGCAGATCCTTTGCAGAACTACACAGGGCCACTGATGCCATAATTGAATGGCTCATTACTAGTTCTTCAATTATAATTGTCTACAATATCATATGAACGAAGAAGAAGACTCCTGCAATCATCCTCTTGACCTTGTTCTTGCAGAATTGCAGCCTCTGTTGGTGTCTGTCTCCAGACCATAAAGGTAGGCCAGCGTTACAGAAAATATCAGAATGTTCCATTTCAATTTCCTTGATGGTTTTCTGTCTGCTTTTAATCCCTCCACTCTCATCTATTACCCACCTTAATCCTCCTCCGCACTTCTGCCTCCGACCTACCATCCATGGTCACTGTCCCTCCCTCCCTTCAGATATTCAAACATATTTCTGATCATATTCTCCTCCCAGTCTGATTTTGTTCCCTGGTACATCCCTTCCACCAACGCAACTTCTGCATCCGTCACTCCCATCCATCTCAGTGTTGCCATCACCATCTCTCTCTCTCTCTCTCTCTCTCTCTCTCTCTATCAGGACAGTGTCATAGGCCTTCTCCAGGTCCAGAAATCCCATTACCATTTCACCTTGCATCTCCAACCTCTTCTCCACCAGCGGTCTCAGCGTAAATATCCAATCCGTAACCCCCCCCCCCATCCATTCCCTTTCTAAATCCCTGTTGCTCTTCGCCAATCTCCATCTCCACGTTCCTCCTTATCTTCCCATCCAGAATCCTCTAATCCTCTCCATTACCTTCATGACATGACGTAGAAGTATAATACCTCTGTACTTACTCAGATCTTGAACATCCCCCTACTCTTCCATATCAGCGCAATGTCTTCCAATTCTCTGGAATCTAATCTTCTCTTATACATATATTCAATAACCTTTTCATCCGAATGACTCAGACTTCTCCTGCTGTTTGAATATCTTGAAGAAAGAGAGCAAATTGCTATCTGACTGACACATACAAACGGTGTGATTTGTAAAATTTCCATTGGCAGGGATAAAACTGGCAAAAATCATGGGGTTGTAGTGGTCCTTTTCCTCCAGAGACCAGATAGCATCCGTTCACTTGGTGAACTATGTCTCCGATAGGACCGTCTAGAAACCCCCCCAATCTACTTTCTCAATCCTCTTGAAGAAGTCCTTTCATTCAAGCTTTTGGGTCTCACCATTTGCCATGATAGATATTTCCTGGGAAAGCCACATTTCCACGCTGGCCTCCAAAGCCAGTCGCCGACTGGGAATCCTCCGTCGTGCAAAATCTTTCCCTGGCACACCTGAGCTCCTGACCACATACAAAGCTTTCGTCCGCATTCTGATGGAGTCCTGCTCTCCCCTCTCGGGTGGAGCTCCTGCCTCACACATAGTTCAACTTCACGCTGTGGAAACCAAGGCTTTTAGGATTATTGGTATCTCCCACGATGAAGCTGAGTTGTTGGGTCTTTCACTCTCTCACCGGCGGCAGGTTGGTATCTTTCTGTCTTCCTCCGTCTCCGGAAGAGAGACGCATACGCTGGCATTAGTTTGCCAATTTTGCAACTCCGGCCTTGCCCCCCTTGCTCTGTCTGTGATCTGTCCCTCTTATATTTCCGCAGGGTACTCAAGGTCTGCCAAAAACCCCCTTCTGGTGAAACCACCAAAATCAAGAATCACTGCTCACCTTCACTCTTTCATTGCCCTTTTTTCCTGCCTCTGGAGCAAACTCCCACACTCTCTTCATTCCCACTCCTCCCTCCAGGTCTTCAAAACAGCTGTTCACCACCATCTCATGTCTTCCCCCATCCAAAATCTTGCTCTTTTCTACTCCCATCAATCTACCCCAAACCCACCTCCTTCAAATTCCCCATTTTCCTTCCTGAAAGTCCCTGTACTGTCCATCTTGTTTACCCCGTGTACCCCACCCCATCCCTCTCCCTTCCACATATCTTCTACTGTCTCTGTTCCCCACTATTTTGTGCTTCCCTCTCCCACCCCTCTTGTCTCCTGCCTTGTTATATGTTCTGTCTATTAGCTCTGACATGAAACTCGACGTTGTACACTTTTTTAAATTTTAAATCACGTGCTAAATTTGGTGAGATCAGATAAGCTGCTTTGGGATCTGTGAACAGATAGGCAGACAGACAGACATCTGCTGTATTTTAATTTGATATTCTATTTCCAGACGTGATCCGGTGAAGGTTTCACGCATGTTAATTACCTCCGCTACTGAAGGTGAATGAGGTTATGTTTTCACCCCTTTTTGTCTGTGTTTGTTTGTTTGTCTTTGTTTGTCTGTCTGTGTGCAGGATATCTCAAAGTTGGGGACGGATTCGGATTAAATTTTGTGGACAGTTTGGGTTTGTGACGAGGACAACCTGATTAGATTTTGGTGAAGATCCGGATCCGGCTACAATAAATTTTTATATGATTC
Source organism: Eptatretus atami (assembly GCA_035128595.1). Taxonomy (NCBI): domain Eukaryota; kingdom Metazoa; phylum Chordata; class Myxini; order Myxiniformes; family Myxinidae; genus Eptatretus; species Eptatretus atami. The sequence goes on from CM068952.1 coordinate 178,150,412, forward strand.
ATCACCATTGAGAGATAGGGCCAAAAATGATATATAGCACAATATCTCAAAATGTTTTGGACGGATTTAGATGAAACTTGGTGGACATGTTGGGTGTGTGACAAGGAAGAATTGTTTCAATTTTGGTGAAAATACGAATCCGGATCCGGATCTGATAATTTTTAAGGTGATTCTTCACCATTGGGAGATATTGCCAAAAACGATATATAGAATATCTCAAAAATGTATTGGGCCCGATATGTTGTCATGGATCAGGCAATGTGTGGTGGAGGTATGCACTCTACCGAGTGCCCTTCTAGTTTCTTTTGTTTTCAAGAGAAAACAAGAAAAAGAGCAATCGGAGATTGCAGACCCTCACCAGGACTTTTGTGTGGTGTTTGTGTAGTTTTGTGTGGTGTATTTTGTGTGTCGTTAAGTGCACTGGTGTGTTACGTAATTAATAAGAGACATAATTAGAAATGCCACTTTATAACTGCTGGCAGTGATGACCGGGTACCAAGACGTCCTCGCTTTGATGCAACCACGCTTTGATTGGACACCTGCCTGACCCTCACCCATGACTTTTGTTTTTATGCCTCCGCACCAAGGGTGCCGGAGGCATTATGTTTCCGGGTTGCGCCGTCCGTTCGTCCGTCCGGATTTTCGTTTATGCGATAACTCAAGAAGCAAATTGTAGAATTTCATCAAACTTGGTAAAAAGGTAAAGTAAGGACAGGGCAATTAAGTGATTCGATTTTGGGCCAGATGTGAAAAAGGTCAAGGGTCAAAGGTCAAGGTCAAACTCTGAAATTTTACTGTTTTCACCCTAACTCAAGAAATATTGGACAGAATTTCATCAAACTTGGTACAAAGGTAAAGTTAGACAGGGCAATTAACTTGATTAGATTTTTGGCCAGATATGATAAAGGTCAAGGGTCAAATATGTCTACTCGCGTTTTGTGCGGAGAGCGGAGGCATACCCGTCGACTGCACGTAGTCGAATTACTCTAGTTTATTATTCAATTGAATTTAGAATGGGATTAAAATAAATTCAATTCAAATCAAATGGAAGACCAAATAGGCACAGTCCTGCAATGGAGTCATAAGAAGGAACCCAAACAAGGAAAAGCAAGCTGAAGTTATCAGGAGGAATCTGGATGGGATTCACATTTCAGCTGCTACTCCTCTACCCTCAAACCCATCCAGGCACAGCCAAGTGAGCCTTATTAAAAAAACTCAAAAGAACCCAGATCAAAAAAAAAGGAAATAATTCTGGCTGCCAGACCATACGTCCGATCAAGATGAAATTTAACACCTGTATTCCCTATCACTACTAGATCATAATTGTGGAGTTTCACATCAATTGATTAAGTGGTTCCAGGGAAAACATTATTTAATATTTTTCTTCAATCCAATATGGCAGCCAAACCATATGACATCAATTATTCCTTAACAAACGTGCACACCCACGGCTTGGGGAACATTTTTGTGAAGTTTCCCCTCGATCTGTCTGGCCGTTCTGGAGAAGAAGATTTTTAAAATGGTTTTAGGTAAATCCAAGGTGCTGCCAAACCATGTAACCTACGACATCATATGTGTGAACCTTTTGTTCCTCATGGATAGGCGGTCATACATGTAAAGTTTTGCTTCGATCTGTTCAGCCTCGTCAGAGAAGAAGATTTCTGAAGGGTTTTTTTTTTTTGCAATATGGCTGCCGAATCATGTGACCGATGAGATCATCAATTTTTTTTCTGTGGACAATTGTATCTCCTGAGATCATTCTCAAAATTGTCAGACTGATCAGATGTCAGGTCAGGTCAGGTATGGGAGCATGTGCCAGAACAGCGCGTCGCTGCGCCATCCCCAGGCAGATGCCAGGCCCATCCCCATCTCCTTGAGATGATGGTCAACCTGCTGCAACCACGAGGCACGTGGTCGGCCCACTGGCCTCCTCCACTCATGAGACTCCCTCGCTGAGAGAATCTGGTGAGCAGGATCAGCGTCAGGAAACGAGCCACATGTCCATACAGGCGCAACTGACGCTCACGGACTATGCAGGTAACAAATCTCATCCGAGTCTCTCTCAGCAACCGCTCGTTGGACACAAAATCCGACAGCGATAGCCAAGGATTCTCCGAAGAGACCTGGTACCAAAGAATTAAGTCTCCGTCTCAGATCCTTGGTCAGAGTCCAAGTCTCGCATCCATAGAGCAAGAGTGGAAGTACCAAGGACCTGAAGACTCGGACTTTCGTCCTCCCACACAGGTACCGGCAGCGCCACACCCATGATCCAGTGAATCCATGACTCCCCAGGCCCGACCCAGACGTCTATTGACCTCTGACTCATTGCCAGCAGAGACATGAATATCACTGCCAAGGTAAGTGAATCTCTCCACGACCTCAACATCCTCACCCAAACAGACAACAGACAGGACAGCCATCCAAGATGTCACCGAAAGCCTGGATCTTAGTTTTGACCCAAGAAACCGTAATCCCAGCGGCTCCGACTCCTCATTCAACACCTCGAGGGCCCCAAAAGGGTATCTAAAGTCTCCGCAAAGATGACTGCATCATCTGCAAAATCAAGGTCCGAGATCTTTACATTCCCAAATGATGCACCGCAACTTGATCTCTCCGACATCTCCCTAAAATCCAGTCCATACAAGTGCTGAAAAGTGTGGGGGCCAGTACACACCCCTGACGAACTCCAGTAACAACTGGAAATAAGTCAGAGATGGTACCACCACACTTCACAGCACTCTCAGTACCGAGTAGAGTTCAGACATCAGATCGATCAGTTTTGATAGCACCCCACGAAGACCAAGAATCCTCCAGAGGAACATCCCGATTCACTGAATCGAACGCTTTACAGAGATCAACATAGGCTGCAAGCAGCCCCTGCCGAAACTCTCGTCTGCGTTCGGTGAGGACACAGAAGAGCAAGGATACGGTCAATCGTTGACCTCTTTGGTGTAAAGCCTGACTGCTCTGGACGTTGGTGCTCAAGCAGATGGTGGCGAACCCTATCAAGAATTATCGCAGCAAAGACCTTGCCCGGCACTGAGAGCAGCATCACCCTCGGTAGTTTTGCAGTCTTGGCGATCACCTTCCTTTCCAGAGAGGAACAACAAGGCCCTCTTCCAATCGGTTGGGATGATGCCTGTGTTCCAGGCAGAGCACAAAACTGCATGCAACGACACGAGTGCAGCATTTCCACCAGCCTTGAGAAGTTCAGCATGGATTGCCACAGATCCTGGAGCTTTGCCCCGTTTTAACCGGTTCACCGCAGCCCGTGTTTCCACAAGCGAAGGTGGACCACAGTTGATTCGAGGGTCAGCAACAGGGATTGTAACACCCTTGACGTCCAACTCGACAGCTGGGGATCAGCTTGGTACACCGCTCAAAGTAACGGCCCAGCGGGCCTTCACTTCAGACTCCTCTGTCAAGAGCCTACCACTCTCTGCTCTTACTGCAGTGCTCCGAGGGATGGGCTTGGATGAACGCAATGGCGAATTCCCTGTAAGCGGGACGAGAATCGCCTGTCCACAGGTGATGCTCTACCCCTCACAGATTCCTGCACATAGGCCTCCTTGTCCACCCTCAGTGCACGTACAGTTTTACGCCTCAGCTCCCTGAACAGCTCAGCTTCTGCATTCAGCCTGGCCCTGCGACTCTGGTCAATGTTATCCAGTGTCCCTTGAGAGACAAAATTCTTCTTTGCCCTGCGGTGAGTTCCAAGACATCCACCGGCAACATCAAGGACGGTGTCTTGAAGCACTCCACAACTCTTCAGGACCCCCAAAGCACCAGACCCCCAAGTGTCCACTCAGCCTGTTCGCAAACTCCTCAGCTACTCTCTCATCCCTGAGCTTGCCAACATCCAGCCTAGGCTGGGATGGTACCATTCTCCAGGATTTAAGGTGCAGCTTTAGAGTTGCTACAACAAGCCTGTGGTCAGTATTGAGAACTGAGGCACTCCGGTAGACCCTGCAGTTCTGGATCATCCTCCAACGACCGTCAATGAGGACATGGTCAATCTCCTTTGCCACACCGCCAGCGTTGGAATACCAAGTACAGCGATGAGCTTGTGGGCGCTGAAACCATGAACCAGCCACCCTAAGTCCATGACTTCTTGCAAAGTCAAGGAACTTAGTGCTATTCTGGTTCATAGTTCCTGACCCATGGGGACCAACACACACCTCATAACCATCCCTATCAGTTCCAGTCGATGCATTGAAATCCCCAAGACTAGAAGTGTATCTCGTCTGGGGCACTGATCAACCACAGACTCGAGCGCGGCGTAGAATGCATCCTTCACGGTGAGATCACTCGCCTCAGTCGGAGCATAAACAAGAGACGTAATATATAGCAATTATGACGTCAAAACGAAGGCATCTATGACATAAGAAAAATCACGCTTATTCCCCATGACGATTACTTGCCGTGTGCCAAGTTTCAGTTTTTTTAATTGGTGCGATTTCAGAGATACAGAGATCCAAAGTTTTTACATTTTTCCAACATGGCTGCTACACCACGTGACCTATGACATCATAATATTCATTATGTCATTTTACATGCGTAGTCTCACCGATGGTGAAAATTTAGTCTCGATCCGACAAGCGGTTGCGGAGAAAACATGAAAGCTCTTTGCAGACAGACAAACAAGCAAACAAGAAGAAGACGTCGTGCAGAACTCGATATTTGCAAAATCCATAAAACAAATTTGACCTGCAAAATCATTGGTGGTTGAATTCAGTGACTTGATATGCAAATCCTCTCAAGTTTCAGGTCAATAGGTTGAAAATTGAGCATTTTAGAAATTACACCTTAGTTGCTGACATTGACGATGCTGACTTTTGTTTATGTTGACCGCAAAAATTTGGTGGTTGAATTCAGTGACCTGAAATATAAATCTCTTCAAATTTCAAGTCATCAGATGAAAATAGAGGATTTTATAAATACCACCTTAGTTGTTGCCTTGGGCTATGTTGACCTTTTGGTCTATGTTGTATTATATTATATTAATACGCTAAGCCATACTTTGTGGACGTATCTCCTCCAAAACTGCCGGACGGATTGTCGCCACTTTCGGCATGCGGATGCTCTATGCTCTAATGACAGCATGGGCTATGTGAGATCTCGACCAGACGGACAGGTTTGGGAATTTTTGGCGATTTTTCTAATCTTTACATTTGTTTGCATGGCGACGTGTGAGTCACCGCTGAGAGGCGTAATGACGTCATGACATCATCGGTCATTCGCTGACGTCATTACGTCTCTCGTTGAGAGAATGTCACGCTGAGAGGCGTAATGCCACTCGACGGAAAACAGCGTCTGCAATGTAAAACTCTCTCTGCACATGCTGACTACTCAGAAGGTGCATTTGACACACAAAAATGTAACAAGAACATTGTATATTAAGAAATTTATAAACACTTTTGTAACACTGGATATATTGTTGTGGGCCGGTATCGGCTGGCACACCGACAAGTTGGAGCAGAGTCGACTCCACCGAACACCGGAATTCAGATCGTTACCTCGGATAATCTCCAAGGTACGGGTCCCTTAGAGGAGCGTGAATCGTCAATAATTCAGCAGTGGGACAGGGTTATTTGCCAATCTTCAAAATACGCGAGAGACCACGTGGCGAGCTACCGAGGAATCCACACCCTCGACGGAGTCAACAGGACGAGCCGTAACCGTGCTCGACCCGTGCGTACCCGAGGGATGGTTACCGAGGTCCCGTCGGTCCAAATGCACAACTACTGCAGAACGGCCTTTTTAATTCTCCCAGCACGCACTGCTAAGCCAATGCAGGAAAGGACAGAAACGAGCTGAAACATTCAAAAATGCATATTTATTTACAATGGGGGGGGGGGGAAGGAACATGGAAGAGCAGAGTTAAACTGACTAAGCAATGCAATCATGTACAGCAAAAGAGCACTTAACAATTCCTACTTATAGACGGGCCACACACAGAGACGCACACCCAAGAGAAACGGACCCAAATGTGTCTTTATTGGGCTCTCCAGCCGCGGAGGATAGTTCGGCTGGGAGTCAGGACGGCTGCTACTGCGCCGCGAGCGCGCGGCTGGACGTCACTCCTTCCGCGAAGCTCCGGTCGCAAAAGACGGACCAGGGCAGCCAGACGCAGACCAGCGCCATGCGGAAAAAAACCCGAGACCAGAAGACAGGCAGATACGACAGGCGATGAGATCAGACAGACCGCGGCAAGATGAGACCAGCGCAGACTCAGCGGCAGGCGAGACCAGAAGAACAGCGACAGGACGAGACCAGAAGAACCAGCGTAGATTGACTCGGTAACCGCGCGTCCGTCTATATCTTTCCTCTGGCTCGGGGGCGGGGGGGGGGATGTGTCTCACCCTCCGCACACCTCATTTGCTGGGGAAATCCATTGTCTCTCCATGATTGGTCGGGGGCGTGTCGGGGCGTCTCGATTCCCCGCCCCCGAAGAGGCTTTGCTTCTCTTGGAGCCGCTCTGCGCCATTGGCCGACGCCGCAAACTTGCTCGCATCTCTCTGATTGGGCGAGATGAGAGAGAGACAGAGAGAGGGGACCAGTCCCTTTTGAACTCCCGCCACCGGCGAGCGTTATGGCGTCAGGATGGAGGAAGGTGCTGTTGTCGGTGAAGGTGAAGTAAAATCCTAGCTATCAGATAATGCGCAGCGCACGTACACTTAATTCCCATTAGACACAGGGGATGGATTTAATAGAAACACACATTACGATATAACTGAGCTACGGAGACCGCTGTCTGTCTGTGTGCAGTAAGTCTCAAATTCGTAACAATATTGAGTCCTAACGAACCTCACTTTAGAAACTTCGCGCAGAGCGTGGTTTGGCGAGTCAAATTAATTCACTGGTTGAATTGGTTAACCTGAAATATAAATCTCTTCAAATTTCAAGTCAATCGGATGAAAATTGAGGATTTTAGAAATCCACCCAAGTTGTTGACCTTGGTCTATGTTGACCTTTTGACCTCAAAAACAATAGGCTTCTTCCTTATGCCAAACTCTACATGTGGTGAAGTTTCGTGAAGGTCGGTTTAAAATTGTGACCTTAGGCAATAGACAGACAGACAGACGGAATAACAAAATCGATAACCAATATATTTGAAAAATCTTCGATTTTGACTAACAACAGAGCAAGACAAACAAACGGACGCACACACAATACTCTCTCCTTCGATGAGATAATAAAGATAGGTTTTAAGTGTAGATTTAAATGTGTCCAATGATGGGACATCTCAGACATGAAGAAGAAGAATTTTGGGGTGGCAACTCTTATCACCGTAGCGAGTGCGAGTGTGGGGTCCGGGTGACATTTTCAGGTGTGCTGCGGATAATGAACGGATTTTGATGGAACATGTAAACACTTTCTGTATGAGGATCTCTGTCATGTTTGAAGGTCCAAATCCGTTTAGAACCTTGGAGGAAAGTAGACGCAGCCACGTGCTGCTCATGTACCTACCCTGATCTAACTTATTGCTTGATGGCATCACATGACTGTGGCAGGCTCCCCCCGTGCCCCCTCCCCCCCAAACGCTCTGGGAAACACCCACCTCCCTCCCAAAGTGGAACTTATTTAATGTACTACCACTAATCGGATAAATGCTTTGATTGAACAATGTCTGCAACCCTGTCTTATGTCCGCAGATGGACGGACCCCGAGTCTGGACCCAAACTCTGCATATCCACAGATCATGATCTCCCAGGACCTTAGGAAGGCGACTCGAACCACGACCATACATCAGTACCCGGAACACCCTGATCGGTTTGATTATTGGGATCAAGTTTCTTCCTCGGAAAATTTCTCCTCAGGTCATCATTACTGGGAGGTCGATGTGAGTTCAAGTAGTTTGTGTGAAATCGGAATCGCTTTAAACTCGATGAAGAGGAAAGGTGGAGGGGAAGAGTGCGTGTTGGGATGGAACCCCAAGTCTTGGTGTATACAGAAACATAACAAGAATTACTCAGCATGGCACAACAATCAAGAGACCATCTTGTCCGTGCCGGGAGATCCTGAACGGTTTGGGTTCTTCTTGGATTGCGAGGCGGGAGAGTTGAGGTGTTTTGGGGACTCACGGGTCCTGCACGTGTTCAGGGGAAACTTCATGGATCCTGTTAAACCCGCTGTTGGGGTTTATGATGTTGATGGTTCCGTGCGGTTTTGCTCGTTTTGATGATTTCGTTCATTGCATTCAGTTCGTGATGAAAGTTTATTTCACGAAACCTACGAAGTGAAGATTATTTTGGTTAAAATCAATAAAATGTGATTACTTATTAATGTTTGTATTTTAATGGGATTACTCTCTGATGTTTGATTTTAATAAAGTTTATGAAATTAAGTGAGTTCATTGTTTGTTATTTGATGTGAAATGAAGTTTAACCCGAACTCTTCACCCTCCTTACAACACAATACGGATTATTATTATTGTTATTCATTCAAAATTGTGTTTCAGTCAGAGGGAAATTTTAATTTGAGATTAGTAGGAGTAGTCCATCCATCCATTGGGACCATACTCTATGCAGAGCGTTGGTGCTGCCTAAGCAGTCTCCTTGTCTATTTATTTTTTTTTGTATACCTTGTCGAGGCTCGTATGAGAGCTAACACACAACGCACATCAAGAAGGGGCCATGATGCGGGAGGGGAGGGAGTGGAAGGACAAAATAGTGGGGAACAGAGACATTTGGAGATCTGTGGAAGGGAGAGGGATGGGACGGGGAACGTGGGAATAGAAGATGGACATTACAGGGACTTTCAGGAAGGAAAGCAGGGAATTTGAAGGAGGTGGGCTTGGTGGATTATCGGGGCAGAAAAGATCGAGGATTTGGATGGGGGATGATAAGAGGTGGTGGTGAACAGCTGTTTGAGGGCTGGAGGGAAGAATGGGAATGAATAGAGTGAGGGAGTTTATTCCAAAGGCGGGAAAAAAGAGGAATGAAAGAGTGAAGGTGAGCAGTGATTCGTGATTTTGTAGTTTTTACCAGAAGGGGTTGTTGGCGGACCTTGACGCCCTGCGGAAATGTGGTGGGGACAAATCGCAGAGAGAGCAGGGGGCGAGGCTGGAGAGGAGACGGTAGAAGACAGAAGACCACCGACAACCTGCGGTGACTGAGTGAGAGGCCCAAAGACTCAGCCTCATTGCGGGAGATGCCAATGATCCGAAATGCTTTGGTTTCTACAGCGTGAAGCCGAGAAAGGTGGGAGGCAGGAGCACCAGCCCAGAGGGGAGAGCAGTACTCCATCAGGCTGCGGACAAAAGCTTTGTAAGTGGTCAGGAGCTCAGGTGGCCGAGGAAGGACCTTGCACGACGGAGGATTCCCAGTCGGCGATTGGCTTTGGAGGCGAGGTTTGAAATTGGGCTTTCCCAGGAAGGTCATGGCAGATAGTGAGACCCAGAAGCTTGAAAGATGGAGGTGAGAAAAGACTTCTTCCAGAGGATTGTTGAGAAAGTGGATGGGGGGTTTTCTAACGGTCCTTTCGAAGAGACATAGTGAGAGTGTGAGATTTGTCCGGATTGAAAGACATGTTCCACGTGTTGGACCAGTTTGTGATTTTATCCAGATCAGCAGTGAGCGAAGAAGCTGCTGCTTGCCGGTCTGAGGATGACCGATGGTACGGCAGAGGGTGGAGTCATCAGAAGAGATATAGAGGATTTTCCAGAGAGTCGGAGAGATCATTGATGAAAACCAGAAAAACAGGGCCCAGAACGCTACCTTGAGGTACTCCAGCCTGGACAGGAAGGGGGATGAAAGAACTCCATTTAGGGCCACACGGTGACTGCAACAGGAGAGGAAGAAGTCTGTGAGCCATGAGTGGAGATGGCCTTGGATACCATAGGAAGAGAGTTTGGTGAGCAGGGCAGGTGCCAGACTGTGTCAAAAGCACGTGATATATCCAGGGATACGGCTCGGATTTCCTGTCTGGCATTGAGGCTTCCATCCATTGTTGGGAGAGCAGAAGCAGCATATCTAGGGTGGAGTGACCTGGTCTGAAACCAAATTGATGATCAGAAATCAAGCCATTGGAGAAGAGGAAGGATTTGATGTCTGAGAGATGATGGATTCCATAACCTTGCTGATGATTGGGAGAAGGCTGATTGGTCTGTAGTTGCAGGGATCTGTTTTTGCACCTTTTTTGTGCAGGCAGTGATGTTTGCTGATTTCCAAGCAGATGGCAGATGGCTGAGCAAATGAGAGGGTGAATAGAACAGAGAGAGGGTGAGCAAGAGCAGAAGAGCAGGCTTTGAGGACACGTGGGCTGATGCCGTCTGGACCGGTTGCAGAATCTGAGTCGAGGTTTGACAGCAAGCTCTCCACCTTGTCAGAAGAAAAGGACACAGAGCTCAGGGACAGTTGGGTGCGACTGGGTAAGGGGGTAGAGAAAGTGATGGGTTTTGGACACAAGATTTAGCTGCAAACACCGAGTTTAGGCATTCAGCTTTTTCACGTGCGGTATCAGCAGTGCTGCCATTTGAGGTAAGGGAGGGATGGAGGGGGAACATACACCAGAAACAGATTTATTAGACGCGACCAGGATTTTGAGGAGGAGAGAGGTTTGAGAGTTCAGACTTGACATGAGAAGATGTTGTTTTCTGGCTCCCCTGAGGGTAGATACACACTTGTTCCGAGCTTTATGGAAGGAACTGAGATTGCCCTCAGTTGGGTTTGCTTTCCATGAGGCAAAGGCAAGTTGTTTCAGGAAAACTGCCTCACCACAAGCTTCAGTAAACCAAGGGCGGGAGGAAGGGTAGGACAACTGAAGACGAGAGGGGATAAATCTGTGCATGAGGGAGAGCAAGTTTCTTTGAAAGAATTCCCAGGATGAGTTGATGTTGGAGAAAGTAGCGATAGGAGACCAGTCTATAAGTTTGATGGCTGCTTGGAGACCCTGCCAGTCGGCTTGAGTGAAATGCCAGACTCGATGGCGGTGAGGTGGTTCTCTGATAATAGCCAGAGATGTCCACTTTGACAAGACGTGGTCAGAAGAACCGATTGGAGCGGAGGAAGAGCAGCAGATATTGTCAGGGAAATTTGTTAAAATCAGATCCAGAAGAGATGGAGTACCATTGGTTGAGATCCGGGTCGGGAAGTTGACCAATTGAGTCAGTCCCAATGAGTCGCAGAAAGCTTTTGCTGAGGTGCCATGACAGAGTGAGAGAGGTACCCACACCTAGCCAACTGGCATGATGACAATTGAAGTCGCCACATATGAGGAAGAGAGAGTTTGGATGAGAAGATGGAAGTTGGTCCATGTTTTCAGATAGTGAGGTGTAGATGGAGTCATCACTGTTAGGTGGACGGTACAGTACACATATAAACATGAGGTGGGAGTTGAGGGGAAGCCGTTGCCAGAGGTATTCCTGGGGTGTGGGGGAGTGAGGGCAGTGCATGGAGAGTGAGGAATAGAGTCTTTGATGAAGAGAGCAACACTCCACCAGGACGAGGCTCAGGTCTGTCAAACCGGAGGAGGGAGTAACCAGGGAGAGATACTTGGGAGTCAACACGTCTTGGGAGGAAAGTTTCTGTTAGGCAGATTATGTCTGGTTTGTCAGTGGCAACCTGTATGAAAGATCTGAAAGGTTTGAGCGAAGGCCCCGTATATTTGAGGTCCATACTTTTAATGAAGAGGTAGGGGAGGAGGCTTTGGGTGCAGGGGGTGGGGGGGAGGGGGAGGTAGGACAAGGGATGAGGGGGGAGGTAAGGAGTGTTGTTGAAAGAGTGTGGGGATTGCAGAATAGCTAGGGGAGGGGCCGAATGAGGAGGAGAAAAGGCTCTGTGGTGCTGGGGGGAGAGGGACAAGAGAGGGGGAAGAGCAGTTGAGGATTTGAGGAGGTGGAGTGAAGAGATGGAGGTGAGAGGGCAGTGGAAGGAGGCAGCTTTGTGGATGGGAGGGGGGAAACTTTGGGAAGGTTGAGTGAGGGGGATGAATGGTGGGAGAAAGTGAGGGGGGAGTTTTTGAGAGAGGTGAGAGGGAGGCTTGGAGGGAGAAGAGTGGGATGGTTGCTTTGAGAGTGAGGGGTGAGAGGAGTGAGTTGGCACTGAAGTTGGAAAAAAAGAATGGTTGATGGAAAGCGAGCATTCATAGCAAACTGGGGGTTTTTTAAAGTTTTTAAGTCAGTTATGCGATTAAACATTTCTTGAGGGATGCAATAAAGGTGAATTCACAGAATGGAGAGAAGAAACGCTGTAACAGTTGGATTTTTTAGGCAAGGTATGAAGGAAAGGTCGAATTGAGAGCAGTCTGTTTAAATAGCAGAAGAGTAGTGCATTCTGATACAGTAAAGAGTACCACACGTGTGAGAGAGGAAGATGAAGCATTATAAGAGATCGTTTTTGTTATTATTATTAATGTTTGAGAGAGTTTTCAACAGATTAGGTCATGGAAGTGTTGTGGAAGAAGAAGAGGAGAAGAAGAAGAGAGATGAAGAAGAAGAAGAATCGGAGAAAGGTAGCGTTTTTTTTTTGTTTTTTTTAAAAGATAAGAAATAGAGTGATTAGTTGGGATGGGGGACGTTAAGAAAGTGGAAAAGATAGAAATTGAAGATAATGAGGAGAAATCAAATAATAAACACGATCGTACACCGAGGGGAACAAAGGGTAGGCCTCAAGCCTCAAGGATAGGCCTCAAGCACCCAGAAAGAAAGTTCGACGAAATCTCACAAAATAGCACGATTTTTTGAAACAAAACCGAACTAGGAACACACAGTAACATGTAGGTGAGAAAATAACAGTTAAAACGGGACAGATAACGACCGGAAATAACTTTGAGATCGTCAGCAGGGAGCCCCCAAGGAGACCTGCCAACGCTCCAAACCCAGAACCGGAAGTCAATTGTGCCCTATTGGGCACAATCCTGGACGGGTCGCCACTCTGACACAGGATACCAGCACGCTGGCACTCATTTTTGCCGACCGCGGAAGGATGACAGGCAGAGTCAACCCCACCTGGTATTAATTCAACAGCTGAGCAGGATATGAAATCAGGATCCTGGGATCCCAAGCCCACCACCCTAACCATGAAGCCAACACCAGGCATAATTACCTCCGCCACTGGAGATGAAGTAGGTTATGTTTTCACCCTTTTCTGTCTGTCTGTTTGTGTACAGCATATCTCAAAAAGTTGTGGACAGATCCAAATGAAAGTTTGTGGACAGGTTGGGTGTGTGACAAGGAAGAAATAATTCAATTTTGGTGAAGATCCGGATACGGATCTGATAATTTTTTAAGTGATTCTTCACCAATTGAGAGATAGGGCTAAAATGATATATAGCACGATATCTCAAAAAGTTGTGGACGAATTCGGATAAAACTTGGTGTACAGGTTGGGTGTGTCGCAGGGACGAATTGATTCGATTTTGGTGAAGATCCGAATCTGGATCTGGATCTGGATCCAATAATTATTTAATTTTTAAAGTGATTCTTCACCATTGAGAGATAGGGCCAAAAATGATATTGTACTGTATAGCATGATATTTCAAAAATATTGTTTGTCCACACAGAACTTTCTTGTTTTTCTCCGCAACCACTTGTCAGATTGAGACGAAATTTGCACCATTCTCTTTTGAGCGCAACCTTAGGACTGCTGGTTGCATCATTGGTTAGGGACGCGGCTATGCCGCTGATGCAGTGTCCCTATTACCAGTACACTGGTATTCATTTTGCCGACCTCGGAAGGATGACAGGCTGAGTCAACCATTCGCACCATTGGTGTGACTACTCATGTACAGGGTGGCCATAAAGTCTGGAAACATCGATAATAGTATGTCATTCTGTTACAGTTTGGTGGCCCTGTGGAGTGGGCTGAACGCTCGCCAGATCTGAACCCCCTTGATTACTTCTGGGGTATGCTGAGGGCGCAGGTTTATTCAGTGAAAATCAGACACGAATCATCTGAGGCAACGCATCACAGATATGCATGTGCAGGGATTGATGGAAATGCTGCATTAATGCATCGCGTTTATTGCAATTTTGCACAGCGCAT
>CM068952.1:178178302-178205639 GCA_035128595.1 Eptatretus atami
TAAAAGTGTGGATTACATGATATAAGGGGCAATCTTGGAGCATGTCCCACAGGAGAGGGAATTGATACCGGGGGGGGGCTAAGCAGACTAGGCTGTGCCTGGTAGCTCTATAGGTAAAGCAAATAGGGTTTTTGGTTGTATTTAAAGGGGGTTCAATTATTAATCAAAAGAGATGGTTTTAAAATTGCAGAGGCATTTAGTGAGGTTTCAACCACGATATTATGTGCAGTTTTGGTCACCACATCTGAGGAAAGACTTGGCTGTCTTAGAGAGCGGTCAGTGTACAACAACAATATTGATTCTGGGATGAGATAGACAACGCTATGAACAGCGAATGAAGGGGACAGGACTTGAGAGATTTGAAAGGAAGAGATTACAAAGGGATCTGATGGAGATTTTTCTTATTTTCTGCACAGGAGTAGGCTCAGACAAGAGCAAAGTAGATCTAATAGTGGGACAAACATCAAGGGAGAAAACAAATAGGACAAGAGGAAAGGGAGGAAACACTTAAATGAGCAAGTAAAGATGGTTGGGACTCAGATAATTTATGTAGGAACAAGACCTGGGCCCAAAACACTGCCTTGAGGAGCTCCAGCCTCCACTAGAAGAGGGGAGGAGAGAATTCCATTAATGGCCACACGTTGACTGTGACAGGAGAGGAAGTCTGCGAGCCATGATTGGAGATTGCCTTGGATACCATAGGAAGAGAGTATGGTGAGCATGGTGGGGTACCAGACTGTATTGAAAGCTCGCTGCAATAATGTATTGCATGACCTTCTCAGAAATTACACACGATTCCGATTAAACTTGACCACAACCTTCAGCACCCGTGATGTACCAAAGTCGTCGTGTCTCCAACCCCTTGCTCTCGATAGCCATACCCAACTGCTCTTGGACTCTGTGTCTTTTGCACCTGAGAAGGTTGAGAAGGTTCTTTCAACCCTCGACTCTGACTCTGCAACTGGACCAGACGGCATCAGCTCACATTTCCGAAAAACCTGCTCTGCTGCTCTTGCACATCCTCTCTCTGCCCTTTTCACCCTGTCCTTTTTGCGAGGTGATCTTCCATCTGCTTGCAAATCCACCAACATCACTGCATTACATTCAGTAAAAAGGTGCAAAAATGGATCCCCTTAACTACAGACCTATCATCTTACTTCCAATCATCAACAAGGTCATGGAAACCATTACCGCAGTTTATATGAAGTCCTTCCTCTTGTCCAACGACCTCATCTTCGATCATCAATTTGGTTTCGGACCAGGGTACTTCACAATGGGCATGCTGCTTCTACTCTCTTAACAATGGATGGGGGCCCTAAATATCAGACATGAGATCAGGGCCATTTCTCTGGACAGATCTCTTGCTTTAGATACAGGCTGACATCTGACCTTGCTCTCCAAACTGTCTGTCTTTGGCATCCAAGGTCAACTCCATAACATGGATTACTGACTTCCTCTACTCTCATAGCCAACATGTGGCACTCAATGGAATCTCCATCTCCTCTCCCTGTCAAGACTGGACTGCCCCAAGGCAGTGTCCTGGGTCCAGTTCTATTCCTAATCTTCATAAATGATCTCTCTGACTCTGGAAAATCCTCTTTATCTATTTGCTGATGACCCCACCCTCTGCCGTGACATCCCTCATCCTTCAGATAGGAAGGCTGCAGCCTCTTTCCTCTCTTCAGGCCTTGACAAAATCCCAAGATGGTCAAACACTTGGAATTTGTCTTTCAATCCTGACCAACGTCACACACTCACCATCTATGTCCAAAAGGACCATCTGGCAATCCTCTCCATCTACTTTCTGAACAATCCTTTTGAAAAAGTTCAGTCAAGCAAACTCCTGGGTCTCACCATCAGCTATGATCCTTCTTGGGGAAACCACCTTTCAAAGTTGGCCTCCAATGCCAGTTGCCGACTGGGCATCTTCCATCGCACAAAGCCCTTCCTTGGCACACCTGAATTCCTATCAATCTACAAGGCCTTCATCCACACCTTGATGGAGTACTGCTCTTCCCTCTGGGGTGGTACTCCTGCCTCACATCTTGCTCAGCTTGATGCCGTGGAAACCAAGGACTTCAAGAATATTGGAATCTTCCACGTTGAAGCTGAGTCCATGAGTCCATAACTTCGCCATCACAGACATGTTGGTGCTCTCTCTGTCTTCTACCGTCTCCTTTCTGGTCTAACACCCTCTGCTCTTGCACCCTTCTGTGCTTTCACCCTCACGTTTCTGAATGGATCACACAGTCCACCATCAACCCCCTTCTGGTGAAACTACCTAAATCCAGGATCACTGCTCACCTTCACTCATTCATACCTCTTTTTTCCCACCTGTGGAACCAACTTCCACATTCTCTTCAATCTCATTCTTCCATCCAAGTCTTCAAAACAGATGTTCACCACCATCTCAGACCATCCCCAATCCAAAGCCATGATCTTTTCTACCCTTGTTAACACCCCACCCCTTCGCAATCCGTCCTCCTTCCAAATTTCCAGTTTTCTCTCCTGAGAGTTGGTTCCCTTCTGTATTCATCTTGTCTACCCCATGCATCCTCTCCTGCCCCCCCCATTCCTCCACACACCTGTTGTTCATCCAAATCTGCCTCGATCGTGGCCTTCGTCTCTGCTGTTGGTATTTCCCCCTCTCTCTACTGCTTTTTTTGTCCTGTTGTACCTGATCCCTTCAATGTACTAATTCTAGCTCTTTCACGAACTCGACTATGTACACAAAAAATAATCACATCGTAATGCATAAGTTTGATTTTATTGATTTGAATCCAAAATAACCTTCACTTGATGCATCTTATGAAATAAACGTTTATCACAAACAGCATAGAATGAACAAAATCATCAAAACGAGCAGAAAAGAAGGGAGTCACCAACAGAACCATCATAATCATCATCATCATCATTATAAACCCCAATAGCAGGTTTAACGGGGTCCATGAAGCTCCCCCTGAACACGTGCAGGACCCGCGAGTCTCCGAAACACGTCAACTCTCCCTCCTCGCAATCCAACAAGAACCCAACCCGCTCAGGATCCCCTGGCAAGGACAGGAGGGTCCCTTGGTAGTTGTGCCATGCTGAGTATTGGTTATTATATTTCTGTAAACACCAAGACTCTGGATTCCCTCCCAACCCAGAGTCTTTTGCTTCCCCTTTCCTCCCCATGGAGTTTAAACAGATTCCGATTCCCCACCAACGACTCAAACTCACATTGACCTCCCAGTAGTGACGGCCTGAGGAGAAACTCTCAGAAGAAAGAACTTGTACATAAAAGTCAAACCGATCAGGATGTTCTGGGTACGGTTGTTTGGTCCTGGTTCGAGTCGCCATCCTAAGGTCCTGGGAGATCTTGATCTTTGGATGCGCAGAGTTTGGGTCCAGACTTGGGGTCCGTCCATCTGCGGACACGAGATAGGGTTGCGGACTTTGTTCGAGAAATGGACAGAAACACAAACACACTTATCTCCTTTGATAAACTTTGGGAATTACATTTATCAATTTAAAAAACTTTAAGTAAAAAAAAAAAACTCCAACAAGTAGAGCGACATTCAAAATTTACTGCCCCCATGCCAAATATATAAATAACATATCCTCCGGCGCCTGGCAATGCTGCCAAGCAGCACATGGAGAGAGAATTGGGAGGGAGTGGTGTACAATAATTGATCAATTGCATCATTAAAATAAATAATAAGCTCCATTAATCAATTGGCTAAGAGCATACCGAAACCACTACTGTTTCATCCAAAGCTGTAACTTTTTGAAAATTAATCAAGTAAATAATCGAAAAATTAAACAATTAACCAATAAATCAAAATAACCCTTTACAACCAAATCACTTGGACATTGTCATGTCCAAATATCAGCTTCTTAGCTCAAAAGGTGCCTGAGATATTTCCCAGATGAGAAATAAAATAAATAAGTCATTAATAAATCGATAATAATTAAGTAATTAATCAATTAATTGATTAATCAAAAAATAAAAAAAATGTTTTTGCCAAAGCACTTGTTCACTATTGTGCCCAAACTTCAGCTTCCTAGCTCAAAGGATGGCTGAGATATCGCCCAAACAAACAAACAAACAAATAAACCAATGTCACCCGTAGGGTGATCCGTATCTTGCCAAAGGTGACCACGCGTGTGACTTCTTTAAGGTCACACTGAGGTGAATAGAGCTGCTATCCACCAGGAGCGACTCCTTGAGGAATATCTGCCTACGAGAGATTCCGATGAGAATCGTTCTACAGCAGAGTAACCATGAAAAAATATGCGTTTGCCTCATAACGTCACCAAATCACGTCATAATGTCTCAAGCTTGATATATCTAGAAGCACTCATCGAGGTGTTCAATTTGAGGTACTACACGATATGGTTCCTAAAACTTGAAAATTTGACCTTGGGGTCAAATATGTTTGACCTTAGGCGTTAACCATGAAGGTCAAGGCCAATCGCCACCAAAAATTAATCAGCTGAATGCCAGACCATGAACTATATTCCCCTGAAGTTTGAAGACGATCCGATCAAAATTACTCAAAAAATAAGGGTTTCGTCGACTCCCCTGATTTGCGACAAAGTGACCTTGACCTTTGACCTTGACCTTCAAAATTGTATGCGCTGAAGGGACCTCTATAGGCCTCTGTTATGCGAAGTTACAAAAATTTCCAATGAAAACTGTGCTCTGCAGAGTGATTTATACGTGATTACAGAAAAAAAAAAAACAAACAAAACAAAAAAAACACATGAAGGTCAAGGCCAATCGCCACCAAAAATTAATCAGCTGAGCGCCAGACCATGAACTATATTCCATGAAGTTTGAAGACGATCCGATCAAAATTACTCAAAAAATGAGGGTTTTGTCGATTACCCTGATTTTGCGAAAAAGTGACCTTGACCTTTGACCTTGACCTTCAAAATTTTATGGCCTGAAAGGACCTCCATAGGCCTCTGATATGCGAAGTTACAAAAATTTCCAATGAAAACTGTGGTCTGCCGAATTTTTTTTTCGTGATTACAGACAAACAAACAAACAAAAAAAAATAAAAAACATACAGACTGACTAACATATCTTGCAAAAACTTCGTTTTGGCAAGATAACAAGCCGGTAGGCGGCGATGGGTCGCCGAGCATGGAAACTATAAGATATAGAGCAAAATGGATGTCATATAGCGGTAGGGAATCACCTTAAGATTATGATATCAAATCTCATCCAGTTCCATCTACTGATAATACTCGGTATCCATTTGAATGAAAAGTACCAAAAATGCGGCTTGAAATCGGAAATCCCCAAAGTTCGAGGGGGTGCTGTGGGTGAACAAAGATCTAAATCGAAAATCCGGCTTCATCGTTTGTGCACAATGTATTCCAGACGATTAGTGTGAATTTTCATGACCATCCGACCATAACCTAGGAGGAGTAGCATTTGGCGCGAAGGCACCTCCAGCTCTCGCATATTATCGATTTTTGCACCAATTGACCTTTGACCCCTGACCTAAGCGAAATCGGTCAATATGTCCTGAGGCAAAGTTGTAGTACTCATTGAGTACCATGAACCTGCAAAGTTTCATTCGTATCGATGCACTCACCTGGTCGCTAGGGGCCTTCAATTTTCGCCAATTTTCACGCATACCCTAATTGTAGGGGCGCGCTGCGGGTAAAGTATTCCATATATCCAAAAAAACGGAATATATTTGATAGAGCATCACCTGTAGATCATTCGTGCCAAATTTCATAACCCTACGTGGGATAATGGCTTTCGGAATTGATTTCGGTGAACGGTACCGATTTTGAAGGGTTTTCGTTGTTGCTAGGGAACCAAAGCGTCCCTAGCAACCATCACAATTTCCAAAGCACTAGGTCATAAGATGTACCTACCCACCCGAGTTGGTCAAAATCCGCCCACGTTTACTACCAATTATGCTGATGACAAACGAACAAACATCCAAACAAACATTCAAACAAACATTCAAACAAACAACAGACAGAATTACTGACAATAAGGGTCACCTATTTCGGCACCCAACAAACACAGCTGACAAATGATGAAAATTTCAAATTTTCGTCATAACAACAAAACAAACAATATAACAAGATGACGTCGTGCAGCGCGTGGAGAATGGAATATGGGGTGGGGCAGTGTACAATAGGGAGGGGCAGTGTACAATTCAAAGTTGTTTTTTGGTAGTAGAGATGGTAAGATGTAAAAAAAAAATTCAAGGTACGTAGGTCGTGGAGGTTGTAAAGTGTACAAAAATAAGGAAATAATTCAAGGTGGTTATCAGGAGCAGAGATGGTAAAGCGTATCTCCATCTCATCAATAAAATTTGTCTTCTGTATGTCTGCCTGTCTGCCTGTCTGTTCGCATTTTTTGCAAAGACCGCTCGGCCGGCAACCACCACATTTGGCACACAGACCAAGTCCAACCCGGGGATTGTCTGAAGGGTATTTGCATCCAGCACCTCAGCCTTTAAATACCCCTAAAACCGTTTAAGACTCTAAAGACCCTTTAGGCCCCAAAGACTCATAAGACCCTTGAAGACCCCAAATATACTTTAGATCCCAAAACCCTTAAGACCCCAAAGACCCTTTGAGACTCCCAAAGACCCCTAAAATCCTTAAAACTTTGGACCCCAAAGAGCAATAAGACACTGATGACCCTTTAAGACCTCAAAGACCCTTGAGACCTCTAAGACCCTCGAAGACCCTCTAAAACCCTTAAGACCCCTTCCGGCCGTGAAGCTGTGTGACAATAAGCCTATTAATTACGTACTGTTTGAGCGTCAGTTACACCCTAACTACACGTACGTCTATTAATTACGTACTATTGGAATGTACTTTCTAAACCTTTCGACCTTTTAGACTGTTAAGACCCCTTAGACCTTTGAAGACCCTTCAAGACCTTCAAGACCCCTAAAGACCTCAGAGACTCTTACATCCCCCAAACTTTAAGATGCCTAAGATCCCGAAGACCCTTTTAATAGGATTTGCAGCTCCTGTTGTCCTAGTAGGTAAACATATATTACAAGAACTATGCAAAATCAGATGGACTGGGACAGTCCACTTCCACAATCTCTTCGACCATGATGTGAACGATGGAGAAGCAACCTCTTCCTTTTAGACTCAATGCAGATCAAAAGGTGCTTCAAACCGACCACCTTTGGGGAAATTAGAAAAGTCGAATTCCATAATTTCTCCAATGCCAGCACGAGTGCCTGTGGACAGTATTCATACCTACGACTGGTGGACAAGCATCAACAAGTCCATTTTTCTCTTGTCATGGGAAAAGCTCGAGTAGCACCATTAAAACATGATCAGTTCCAAGATTGGAATTGACAGCGGCATTGGTATCAGTCAAAGCACACTTTTGACCAAGGAACTTTAGTATTGAAATGTGACCGAAATCTACTGGACTGAGAGTAAGGTTATAGAGAGATACATTGTGGAAAAAAATAATATATATAATGTACTCTCAATTATAATTGTTGCTGGTGCTTTATAAATTTAATTTTATGCTACAAGTCGAATTAGCTGTCAGTTATGCTTCCTTTTAGCCAAGAGCTTTTGACCTAAATTGATAAAAGGAATCTTGCTATGGAACAAGTGACCTGGTGATAACGCTGCAACTTTTGCCATGATTTAGTCATTCGCTTTTCACCTAGTAGACACGTATTGCAATCGAGTTCTTTGCCTAATGCTTATCAGCCCCCTTCACTCCCTGCTAAGAAACATATAAATCCAAAATGTAATCTTAGCTTAGTGCAAATCATTGTGGATGTATACCACTCCAGTGGCTTGGACTCCATAGTACTATGTTAATAAAATTATCTGATGTAATGTACTTTCCGTTTGGACATGATATATTGTTTAGAGTACAAATTGAGTAACAGGATTTACATCGAGTCGGTTAAAGACAAAAATTCCACAACAATTGCCAACAGAGCAAAGCAATTTCACATATTTGTGGCAAATAGAATTCAAAGGTACGGGATCACACAAATTCTGTACAATGGAAATACATACCGACCAATCTAAATCCTGCAGACTAAGGGTCATGGAAGTGGCTTACTGGACCTGATTTCTTGTGGAACTCCAAAGTTTCATCAAGTCCGTTTGATGACACGAAGCTACAACTTGATAATAAAGACCCAGAGGTAAAACGAGCTTATGTCTCTGCATCACATGTTCATGATTTTTTTTCCAGCTGTGATGATATATTTGAACATTTAGAATATTTTTTTCCAATTGGCAAAGAGCCATGGGAGCAATAGCAGGTTGCCTCCGATTTAAAGCTATTCTACAAGTGTGTTCAAACCGCCACAGGATGGACCAGGATCAAGGTGAACCGACTGTTCTGACAAGCAATCTGCTCCTTGTTCAAGAACTACAGAAAGCAGAATCAGAGATCAATCAAGCTGCTCCAAAGCCAAAGAACTGTGTTTTGCTGCAGAAATTAGTTTCTTCGAGCAAAAAGTTTGGCACTTACCAATGCCGGTAAGAAGCAGGCGGCTCCGATGCGAAAACGAGCACTTTAGCGAAACAGAACACAACATCATCTCGATCCTTCCCTTGATGATCGTGGAGTGATCAGAGTTGGTGGGCGTCTGAGGCTAGCCATTTGTGAGCCTGATCTACAACACCCAGTAATCCTTCCGTGACACTATCACATCACGAGGTTGATCATTTGACGTTTCCATGAACGAGTTGCTCATCTGTGCTGTTTTTATCGTTTTTGCTTTACCAGTGAAATAGACACGAGTTTGGACAATACCACCTGCTGGTTGGACATCATTCAATCAAACAATGTTTGGGTTTTGGGACACTTGACAAGAGGGCAGATCAAGTTGTATAATTACGAAGTGGAATAGAATGAAATAAAATATAAATAGGGAAATAAAGTAGAAGAAAATGGAAAGAATGAAAAGCGAAAAAGAGGGAATTTAAAATTAAATTTAAATGAGGGGAAGAACCCCTTCCCCATTTCCCTTCACTGACAAATAATTCTCAAGTTGTTCCGATCCAGCTTGGCCACCTCCGGATGCTCCACCGGCATTTCTGTGGAAATGAGTGAAAATGAAAAAAAAAATTGTTTATAAAGATTATTTTTTTATAAATACAACAAACACGAGGGAAGAAAAATGGAACCTTAATTTTGTATTAAAACAAAATTTAATTTTCATTGATTCGTTAAGCAAATTTCACTGCATTGTACTTACACGAACCTCTACTATCGAGTGATCTTGAATTTGTTTTCTCCATAAGATAACCTGAACCTTTTCTTAACTGGAAGCAGAGGTAGAATTCAAGTTCTTGTTAACTTTTAATCAAGGAGAAAACACAATTGAATTGAACAAAATATTGTTGAGGGAATGCCTTTGAGGAGGAAACTTTGCATCGTATAGCGATAGTTATTTCCGATATTGGCTGCCATATTGCATGTAATAGCATAAGCGTGATGTAATTTATGTGATATAAGATATGTGTCGTTTTATTTATAGAAAGATGGTGTCTTCCTTCCCCCCATGTGTGTGTTCAAAACCACCATCCCTTGAAACTGTTTGTTCATGTTCTTCCCTTCGTAATCTGTCTTTTATGTTCTATAGAGTGTTCTGAGAGGCCATCAGGCGACAAGTTCAAGTGGGAAAGCTGCCATCATGGTAAAGTTTGCCACAAGAGCAGGTTGAAAGGTCGGGGAGGGTTCACTCTACCCAGAGACTGAGTACAGACCAAAGGCGGCCGAGTGGGGAGGGGTTAAGTGCGTCATGGATGCGAGTGGTGGCTGCACCTATAAAAGGGTGTGCTGCAAACGGCAGGGAGCCAGATAAATGTGGAGCTAACGGCGAAGCCTGCACGCAAGATGCATGAAGATTTTTTTTTGGATACATAGTCAAGCCTTGTGGAAGAGTCAGTACAATGAATGCATCAGGGACAAAACAAGACAAAAGGAACAGTAGAGAGAGGGGGTGGGGAAACACCAACAGCAGAGTTGAAGGGGAGACTTGAACAAGCAATGGGGTGTATAGAGGAATGATGGGCAGGAAAGGATGCCTGGGTGGACAAGATGGATACAGAAGGAAACTCCCAGGAGGGAAAACTGGAAACCTTGAAGGAGGAGGGCTTCGGGTTGGGTGGGGGACGGGGACGGGGGTTAATGTGGGGTAGAATAGATCATGGTTTTGGATTGCGGATGATCTGGGATGTTGGTGAACAGCCGTCTTGAAAACCTGGAAGGAAGAATGAGATTGAAGGAAATGTAGAAGTTGGTTTCACAGATGAGAAAAAAAGAGTAACGGATGAGTGGAGGTGAGTCGAGTTCCTGAATTGATGTAGTTTCACTAGAAGGGGGTTGGTGGGGGACAAAGCACAGAATGTGTAAGACCAGAAAAAAGGTGATGGAAGACAGAGCCCAACGACCTGTCTACAATGGGAAAGTGATAGGCCCAAAGACTCAGCTTCAGCGTGGGATATTCCAATGATCTTGAAGGCCTTGGTTTCCAATAAGTCAAGCTGAGAAAGGTGTGAGACAGGGAGAGCCCAAAGAGAAAAGAAGTACTCCATCAAGTTATGGATGAAGGCCAAGCTACGGATCAAGCTACGGATCGGTGGATAGGAGTTCAGGTGTGCCCAGGAATGAGTTTTACGACAGAGAACGCCCAGTCCACCACTCTTTCAGTCTGTCTGTCTGTTGATCTGAATCTCTGTCCGTCCAAGGTGGAGCTTTGCTGGCCTAACTCCACCCACAACTGCAACCTCAAAAAATCAAATCATATGCCCGCCATTTTGGTTGCTACTTAATATGGAATAGGCAAAGCCTAGAAGCGAACGTAGAATTCTTCTTACATTCGATGCTGCAATTTCCGGTTACTTCGGCCTGGATTCGGGATCAGCGATCAAATAATGTAAATGACGAATAAAAATTATTTTTTGATGATGCGGGAGATGTCTTTATTAAAAAATTAGGTAGACTTAAAACTGCAAGAGTATTTACTCTCGTTTTGTTGTTATTTTTTAGTCATAAAGGTGTCATTGGGTATACTATTGACATGGATTTTTCTCTCCAAATCTCGTCGTGATCGAACTTGAACTCCTTCCTCGTAGCTCCTGGCAAGCCGTCGTGAGACGATCGGTAGGATTTTTTAGGTTGTTGAGGGATCTCGTCCTCCTCGAGGTTCAACGTCGAGCCGACTCGGTTTATTATGTATCGTGTTAATAAACCACAAATCCAGTTTAAATCAAATCTCACAAAGTAGTTCTTTCTTTTCGTACAATTTATTTCCAATCTATCCTCCCGTTTCCTGTGATCCCCCGTCCTTCATATTGTTACGGCTGTGGAAATTCGCATTACACCATAAAGGGCCCTGCGTGAGATATCTCTGTAGGTACATGTGTAGTTCGCCCAAACCCGTTGTATAGAGGGATTTAATGCCTTCCGGCTGCAATCCTTCAGTTAGTCGTTTTTTTTCTCTATCTTTATTTCAACAAAACAAAAACATCAACGATGCTCGTGGCTTTTCCCGCCATTCTTCCCGCGCTTGGTGTGAGGGAAGGGGGAAGGGCAGCTCGCGCCGATTGGTGAATGAACAGCGTGAGGCGGTCGGGGTGAGGAACGCCACTTTTCGAGAACCTCCTCGAAGGAGGGTGGAGCCGAAACGGGGCGGAGCGAAGGGCGGAGCCCGCGCTATAAAAGACGGACACGGGCGGGGCGTCTCTCTTCCTCCTCTCTCTTCCTCCTCTCTCTTCCTCCACTTCTCTTCCTCCTCCTCTCTCTTCGCTCGTCTGCGTGTGGTTGTTGCTGTTGGTGGTTCGTTCATCTACGAGTTCTTCAGAGAGTTCTACGATCCAGCTGGAGGGAGTTGAGTCGGCGCATCCTCGTCCTGGCCCTGTCGTCGTTACAGCGGGAGAGGGGAGCCTTCTGCAAGTGCCGGAAGCCCCTGTTGTGGCGCGGAGCGGCTACACGTGCCCGGCGGTGCGAGTCGCAGACCACATCGGGGGAGGCTCGGATTCGAGGTCAAGGACGCGACGCTGGACGACGCTCGAGGGAAGTGCCACTTTCTCTTTTCCTTTGGTTCGTGTAAATGACTGTGGGCGCCTGTCCTTGAAGTAAAACTGGTTAGAGTTTGCCGTGTGTCGGGTTTAGTCGGGACATCTCTTTTGCCTGTGATTGTGTAACGTGCCATTCTTGACTTGCTTTTGCTTTATTGTACATGATTATTGTGACTGTAAATATGTGCCTTCCATGCTGGTCTGCGTGTGCAATTAAACGTGCTTGTGTGACTTGTCCCCGTTTCGGCTGTCCTTTCCTTCGTTTGAATTTCCATCTTGCATCACGTAAGGGTTTTTTAGTGGGTTAAAAACCGCGTAATTATTCGGAACCGTCAGGCGACGATAACACCGCTCGGTATCACTGTAGCACGGAACGGACGTTAAGCGGTTCGTGTCCGAGTCGGCCTGTGGCGTGGTACGATCGCCCGTCGACCACTCGCGCAGGTACTTAGGTAGATCGAATTGCGGCAACCCTATCCTGCGCGGTGGCAATTGGCACGATCGTGTGAGTTAAACCCCCCCGTGCCTAGCTCCCGGCGTTGTTCCGAGAGGGTCACGACTGAATTGTCCGTTCCGGTGGGCGAGGGGCCCCATTCGAGTCGAGCGGGAGATCGCCAGGTGGCGCGCGATGCACTGGGTCCGGGGGTGGGATTCGAATCCACCCCGCCTCCAAGCTAAATTCACGGGAACAGAGCAGTGTGCGAGCCCCCCCCCCCACCGTTCCCTCCAAATTACGAGTGAGCTAAATTTAATCTCTTACGAGAAATAAGATGGAGTCCAAGGAGCGGGTGCCGGGGTATTGAAATGGAGTTAGAATTAATAGAATCTATGGCCAGGATGAAAGCCCGAGCAGAAATGTTAATGTGCAGGAACAGTTCCCCCCAACTGAACGCAGAGCCACGAATGGGCGGCGCGGCGGCCGCGGCGTATGACACCCCCTCCCCTCTCCACCAAAACCCCACGATCCTTGCCGATTGGCTCAGCCGAGCGCACCCGACATGGCCCAGCTATCGCCACTTGGCGGGAGTGAACGCGAATATGCAACAAATGCAAAACGAAATGAAGGCGAATTTAAAGAAAATGCAAAGAAATAAAGGAAGAGTGAAAACGGAAGAGAAGAAATGAAAGTAATGCGGGGTGAGATGCAGCGAATAGGCCGAGGCCTGCAGCGGGCACGGCGAGAATGTTGGCAATAACAGGGAGCTCATTAATGGCGGCGCCACGTGTGGGAGCAAGAACTGAGGGGGAGTGCAACGGCTGTCAGGCCGCGTGAAGGCGGGAACAAAAAAATATTTGGGGGAGTGTTGACGAGACTTTAAAGGTGACGGAGAGAGCAACAGTGACGGTGACCGAGGGAAAAACGAATTGGGGACGGGGACGTCACGAGGGAGATAACAAGGGAAGAGACGGAAATAATAGAGACGCGGGAGATGGAACGATAGAGGGTGAATTGACGGGGTTGGGGCCGAGCACACACACATTGAGTTAGTGGAGGACATGAGGGGGAGCTCGGGAATGTGTCGTGACCCGGTGCGAGCAGCTGGATGGGCCCTCCAGGAACGAGGGAGGGAGGATGCTCCCTTGAGCTGATCACGACCAGGTGAGTTCGGTCGTGCTAAGCGAGTTCGAGGGGACGAGTGCTGTGGACAGGTGCACGCCGAGCTTGGGGGTATAGAGCCCCGGAACCCCTTGTGGGGACACGAATCCCAGTGTGATTGTCCCGGTGTGTGTGGTGAAAGGTGTGAGTGCGCCCCGTGTGTGGAAGCGACCCCGCATGTGAGTGGTATGGTGGCAAGTGTGCCGAAGTGCGTGCCTCCCAGCACGCCGTGCGTGGAACAAACCACGGGAGTGAGTGAAAGCCGCGAGTGAGTGGAGCCACGTGTGCGAGGGAGGTAGCATGCGTGAGTGAACGGCCGAGTGTAAGAGGACAGTGGTGTAAGAGAGCGGTATGTCAGGAGATGACGCGGCATGCGGGAGCACAGCCGCGCCTCCCGGTGTGAGTGTGATGGAGTGGAGTATGAGCGTTGGTAACACGCAGGTGTGCGTGGGAATGGAGACAAACGGCGACAGAGGACACAAGCCGAGAAGCGGCCGTAGATGTATTGGGGACCGTGGCGGGTTTGCCCAGCAGCGAGCGCGAGGTTCGGCCGTGCTACGCACGAGACCCCCACGTGCTCGCTTGCGGAGTGAACCCGGTCCGGAAACGCCAGCGGTGATGTTGCCGATCCCGCGGACGGACAAAGGTTAGGTAGGATAACGGATTTGGGACCGGGGTTCTCCACGCGGGCGGGTGTGTGAAGCTCCAAAGGGCAGAGCACATGTGTTCGTGTGGGAACCCCTCGAGACGCGAGGCTTGTGTTTTTTTTTTTTTGCGCCGGGTGACGTCATGGCTGCGTGATGGTTGGAACCGGAGGAGGTGAAATCCCTGCCGATGTACCGTCCAAGAGGGACGAGGACGCGAACAGCTGCCATGACGTCACGCCAAAGGTGCGCAGCTGTGAATTGCCGCGCTGGCGCAGGTGCGAGTTGCCGCGCTGGTGCTGCGCGAGGAAAAAAAAAAAAACAAGCTCGCTTTCGGTGAACAGGATTCCCAGGCAAGGGGTGAAGACCCTGGGCCTGGCACAGGATGGAACTAGTTAGGGGAAGGGTTAGCTTAGTTTAGACCAGCTCCATGGGCAGGGGTAAGTCTCATGAGGCCGTGGAATGATTAGGTAGGGGTTTTAGTTGAGATTTAGGAGGGGAAATGATTTTAGATTTGGAGACAGAGACAGACTTTTGAGTGTGTAGAGGGACGTAGCTTAGCTACTAGGTTAAATGGAACGTGCTGTAGTGTAAGGGACGACGTGGGAGCACGAGTTAGTTAGGGGATGTAGTAGCAGGATGCAGAGTTCGGCGATGTTGAGTTGTGAGGTGTGAAGATGTTACTTGGTGAGTGAGTGAGGCCAGCGGTCTGTGTGAATGGAGCGAATGTGGAATGCATGGTGCGATGAGTGATTGGGGAGGAGTGCCTCCCGCCCAAGGGACCGGGGTCAGTGTAGAGTGAGTTAGCTGGTTAGTCAAATTGACAAAAATGGAAGTCGTTTTGGTTTGGTGGAAAGTAGGCTCAAACCCGTTTGGAGGGTGCAGGAGCCCTGTTTGACGGCTGGGAGCGTGCTGCGAAAGGTGAGTATCGCTGAGTGGTACCCGGGCACCGGGCTAGTCGGCCGCGGTAGGCCAAGGGCCATGGGGCCCGGGATAGTGTAGTGGGCACGGGTGCGCCTGCATGGTGCGGGGCCCGGGTGCATTAGCCACGTGGCATAGTGTTGTGGGCACGGGTGACCCTCGGAAAGGGGCCCGGGAAGCCAGCCCGCCACGTGAGCGTTTCAGGGAGTCGCCATGAGGGCACTCCCTGTTTAGGGAGCTGGTAGGCTTGGAGGCAGTGTAGTGCCGGCGTGCCATCGTAGGAGAATCGCAGAGGTAGTGCCTGCCAAGGGAGCCACGCGTCCAGCCATGAGACCGTGTGAGGGCACGGAAAGAATTTGGGGGCGAGGCACGAAATTGAAAGGACACCAACACAGGCGACGGGAATCTGGGTTGATAGAACAATAGTTTAAGCGAGAGCGCTTGTTGAAACCCTGGGGTAGTTTAACAGTTAAATGGATAGGTAGAATAGAAGTGTACCTCCGCACTCCATCCCTTCGCTCTCGTTGTGGGCCGCTGGACCCACTTTGGGTTAGATCGCTGAACTCTGGGGAGCGCATCCTGGGCTTGAGTTGGCCTCGACACAAGACGCTACCCTCCCTCATTCCCCTCCGGGAAGGGACGTAGGGTTGGGAGTAGGCTAGGGACGATAGGTTAGCCGAACAGAGACATAAAGGGGTAGGGGACGATTTATAGTGGGAAGTAAGGATAAAACATAAAACAAAAAAAATAAGTTGGAGCTAAATTGGGTTTTTACAAATTAAGGAGTGGGTATGGAGAGTGACAGGCAAAGGCGATAGGTTGGGAGGGAGACAGTAGGTAGGTCCGAGCCCGCCTTCTGAGTCGGCACCGCACTCCTCCACAACCTCCATCTAAAGGCAAGGTGCCGGCCAACTCATCTGCTGGCTTGTGTTTTTGCTGCGCCTGTACGTCGGATCATCTGCAGCTGTATTCCTGCAAGGCTGTGCGGTCGGATCGTCTGCCGCTGTGTTTGCCTGCAGCGGCCTTGTCATGCCATGCCTTGCCTGCCTGCCTTTGCTTGGCCATGCCTGCTGCCCATTCCACCAGCCCCGTCTGTTTTGCATTTGCCCCCCCCCCCTGTTCATTGCCATGTGCGCCAGGATCGTCGTGGAAGTTGCAAGGACTGTCCTGTTGGCAGCTACAACACGGGCCTGCAGTGGCGGCCCGTGCGCGCGTTCACCGTTGACTTTGTTTTGCTCCCTGCAGAGTCCATTGATCCTGGCCATGGTTTAGTGTAAAATTGTAAGTTAAGGTGTTAAGTTGTGTTTTGTATATGAGTGCGCCCCCGGCATGTGTGTCTTAGCGCCGCAATTTTATTTAAGTCGTCTGAGTGAGTGTGTTTGTTAGTGTACACCCCTCAGGTTATTTATTTGGGGACAGGAATAACATGAATGTCGCACTCAGGAGATCCGTAGGTAAAACGTACTCGGGAGAACTACACATGTGGCACACGAAATTTGACGACTCGGGACGAGTCTGTAAAAGGGAGGGTAGTGTTACGGCTGTGGAAATTCGCATTACACATAAAGGGCCTCAGGTGAGATATTCTCTGAAGGTACAGTGTAGTTGCCCAAACCCGTTGTATAGAGGGAATTTATGTGATCCATTCGGCTGCGATCATTCAGTTAGTCGTTTTTCTTCTCTATCTTTTATTTCAAACAAACAAAAACCACCAACGATGCTCGGGCTTTTCCCGCCATTCTTCCCTGCGCTTGGTGAGGAAGGGGGAAGGGCAGCTCGCCGCCGATTGGTGAATGAACAGCGTGAGGCGGTCGGGGTGAGGGAACGCCCCTTTTCGAGAACCTCCTCGAAGGAGGGTGGAGCCGAAAACGGGCGGAGCGAAGGCGGAGCCCCGCGCTATAAAAGACGGACACGGGCGGGGCGTTCTCTCTCTTCCTCCTCTCTCTCCCCTCTCTCTCCTCCTCCTCTTCCTCTTCGCTCATGTGTGTGTGTTGTGGCTGTTGGTGGTTCGTTCTCTACGAGTTCTTCAGAGAGTCTACGAGTCCAGCTGGAGGGAGTCGAGTCGGCGCATCCTCGTCCTGGGCCTGTCGCCGTCTACAGCGGGAGAGGGCGAGCCTTCTGCCAAGTGCCGGAAGCCCCGTTCGGGGCGGAGCGGCTACACGTGCCGGCGCGAGGTGCGAGTCGCAGACACATCGGGGAGGCTCGGATTTGAGGTCAAGGACGCGACGCTGGACGACGCGTGCAGGGAAGTCGCAACTTTCTCTTTCCTTTGGGTTCTGTAAATGATGTGGGTGGCGCCTGTCCTTGAAGTAAAACTGGTTAAGTGTTGCCATGGTCGGGTTTAGTCGGGACATCTTTTGCCTGTGATTGTGTATACGTGCCATTTCTTGACTTGCTTTGCTTTATTGTACATGATTATGTGACAGTAAATACGTGCCTCCCGTGCTGGTCTGCGTGTGCAATTAAACGTGCTTGTGTGAACTTGTTCCCCGTTTCGCGCGTCCTTTCCTTCGTTTGAATTTCCATCTTGCATCACGTAAGGGGTTCGTAGTGGGTTTAAAACGCCCGGTAATTAATCGGAACGTCAAGGCCGACGATATCACCGCTCGGTTATCACTGTAGCACGGAACGGACCGCTTAAGCGGTTCGTGTCCGGAGTCGGCCTGTGGCTGGTACGATCGCCCGGTCGACCATTGCGCAGGTACTTAGGTAGATCGAATTTGTCGAGCAACCCTATCTGCGCGGGGGGCAATTGGCACGATCGTGGTGAGGTTAAACCCCCACCCGTGACTAGCCCCCGGCGTGTTCCGAGAGGGTCACGACTGAATTGTCCGTTCCGGTGGGCGAGGTGGCGCCATTCGAGTCGAGCGGCGATCGCACGCCGGCGGGCGCGAATTCGCAACAATATATATATATATAATATATATATATATATATAATATATATATAAATATACCATTTGAGAGTGGAGAGGGCTTTTTTGATAGCAAAGAACAGAATGTACAGCTTATCAGCCCGGTCACCTTGTACTTGCAAAAGAACCAAACAATGTCCAAAGTGTCAAAGAAAGACAAGATTATAAGTAGGTGGTAGGCCTTAACAATTAAATAATAGAACAGTAGAGAGTAAAAAAACAAAAACACTTTGACCTAGTCAGACTGAGGCAAGGGTTTCTTGTCTAAAGAGTAATAATTTCCCCAACACTATAGATCAAATTAATTATTTGTGCATTTCTATAACCGTGATAACCCTACTGCATATTACCTCAACATTACCTACAACAACCAAAAACCGCCGAGAACAGGATCTCATCTGAAAAAATAAACATTACTCTCAACATTGCCTTCACAATGACAACTACACCGCTAGAACAGGATCTCATCTAAAAAATTAATATTACTCAACATTACCTTCAGAACAACTACACCGCCAAGAACAGGATCTCATCTAAAAAAATAAAATTTCCTCAACATTACTTCAGAACAACTACACGCCTAGAACAGGATCTCATCTAAAAAAAATTAATATTACCTCAACATTACCTTCACAACGACAATTACACCGCCTAGAACAGGATCTCATCTAAAAAAAAAAATATTACTCAACATTTACCTCAACATTACCTTCAAACGACAATTACACCGCCTAGAACAGGATCTCATCTAAAAAAATAAATATTACCTCAACATAATACTCAACATTACCTTCACAACAACAACTAAACCGCCTAGAACAGGATCTCATCTGAAAAAAAAAATTCCTCAACATTACCTTCACAACGACAACTACACCGCTTAGAACAGTGTGTGTTATGGGCAGCGAGCCTGGCGAGGCGGGCAAAGTGGTGGTAGTGGTCACGTGGTCCGCGGGCATAAAGGTGGGCACGCCGCTTGAGGCGTAGTAGTCCGGCCCATGGTAGCGCGCTTCGGGATACGCAATAAACAGAGTTACGGCAGCCTCACGACTCTGCGAGTCTCACTGCCTCCCGAGCCCAACCCGAGTACAATAACAGTTTGGCGACGAGGACTGTTCGGATCGACGCGTGCAGTGTGCAGTGTGCAGCGTGCAGAGTGCCCATTTCACGCGGCATTGACTTTGAGTGGTGTCGGATCAACGCGTACTTATTCGGTGGTGGCGGTGTCGTTAACGGAGCAATTAGATTGCGCGGCACACGAACAGCCGGATATCTCACCGTCGCTGCGAGTTCACGGAGGTGGACAACGGGCGGTTTGAGGGATTCACGAAGCTCGCGCGGGACGAGTTCGACCACCTGGCGAGGAGCCAGGGGAGCGCATCGCGGGTTTCGCGCCGCTGCCTGCAGCACAACCTGCAGTCCGCGTGGTTCAAGCTCACGACGAGTGAATAACGGCACGGCTCGAGGATGGTGGAAGGTCGAGGCACGGCGCACGGACGGTGCCAGTCTTCGTCGGAGACGACTTCGAATGTTCTCGGAGCAGTTGGGTGCTATTTCCACGCGAACGATGTGGACGACGAGAGCAAGCGCAAGTCGATCTTGCTCGCCTCGCTATCGGCGGAGCATTATCGTTTGCTGAGTGATTTAGTGGCGCCAAGCAAGCACAGTGACGACGAGCTGTCGTTTCAAGACGTGGTAGAAAAGATGAAAGCCCACATGGCGCCGGAGAAGTCAGTGCAGCTGGCTCGTTACCAGTTCGATCACCTCGCGAAAGGTGCGGAAGAGCGCGTCGCGGATTTCGTGGCGCGAGTGAAGATCAGCAGCCGTAGCATGCAAGTTACAGGTTAGAGAGCGTCCAGCTCGACTCAGAGATCGCTTCATCTCTGGGCTGCAAGATGCAAAATGGTGTCGGCGATTCTGCGGTTACGGAGTGTCGACGTTACATCACTCGGCGGTCGAGACGGCTTCGGCTGTCGAGCAAACTCTCGGGGATGTCCACGCCATCGCCGGGCAGGCGTGGCGGGTGACCCTAACTGGACGTGTCGGGTGATACCGGGGTCCACGCGGTGACCCAGCGCCCCAGGCCACGCGCACGCTTTTCGGTGCGAGCCGGAGCCGCACCGGCAGCGCGGCCGCGCGGGCAGCGAGATGAACACACAGGGGTGCTGGGGCTGTGGTGGACAGCACATGCGGCGAGTGTGCCCGTATAAAAGCACCGTGTGTTTTGCATTGTCGCAAAGTGGGACATTTGAAGCGTGTGTGTCGGATGGCTGGGGCCGTGTTAAGGTCTTGGATGATGAAGTACGGGACGACCCAGCGACCTGGAGTGCGGTCTACAATCTGGGCATAGCGATCGGCGGCCCGGAGCAAGGAGTGCAGTCAATGTTACCCTGTTTTCAGTTGGTCCTCAGGTGATGAGACCAATGGCAGTGGAGGTGGAGGTGAACGGGACACCGGTCGTGTTCCAATTGATACCGGGGCCGCGGTGTCAATCATGGGCGAACGGACCGCTCGTGACCTCCGTGGTCTTCACCTGGTGCAGGCGACCTTTTCGCTGTACATGTACACGGGCGAAGCGATTGGACCACTTGCTGTGACGGACGTCTCGGTGGTCTACCAAGGTCGGAGCGCCCTGCTCTCATTGTTTGTGGTGCGAGGAGGGGCCCGCCTGTTGGGCGAGACTGGCTGGCTAGCCTCACGCTAGACTGGATGGCGTCAGCCAGTGGCCTTGAGCGTCTCGGCCGGGCCAGCTCGTGCAACGGCTTGAGGAGGGGGTGCCGTGTCAGAGTTCGTACCCGCTGCACCTGTGCCTCCTTCGAATCCATGCCTCCGTTTGGGCCCGGACCTCCCTCGAGACCCGAGGGTGAGGTTCCTGCGGCAGGGCCGCGACGGTGCAACATGGGTTGCCATTCATGGCTTCCTGCATCTATGAGATGCCTTCGTCTGAGTCAACCAACCGGGTTGGTGTGTCGGCACGGACCGGGTCCAGATGGGCTGGTGGAGTCGGCTCATGAGGCCGTGAACGCCCGTGTCGTTCACTCCACGGTTTCGGAGGGGAATTGGAGCAATCCGGTCGCGTTCAAGAAGTTCGGGGAGCGCGACCGTCGATGGTCTTCGTTTCGGCGCGCAGATGGCGGTCGGCCAGCGGTTCGTCTCGACGTCGTGACGGTCAAGAAGCTGGGACACTGCATGGTTCAAAAATTGCTGGTTGTGATGTGTTTGCTTCTCGCAGCACGAGTAATTCAACTTGTTTGTTAAAGCAAATACCGACGGCCGCGTGGTGCATAATGTGTTTGATTGGGATCAATCGGCATGATGATCAATATATTCGGTGTGATGGTCGGATGAGGATGATCGCGATGGTCGTTTTGATGTTAGGTACTCGTGGCATTCGTGAAAAATAAAGAGGTCTGTCAAACCTCCGGTGACTGGGGCAGCTCGCGGTTCGTGGATGTTCATGTGTGGGGATTATGAATTGGAACGCGCTGTACGTGGATGCAAACGATGTTTCTGTTGCCTGATGATGTTTCGATGATGTTACGATGGCGATGTCTCTGGATCTGGTGCGCGGTCTTGGTGGCGAAGTGCCAGGGCTGGTTCGCTGTTCAGCGTCTGGCGCCGTGGGGCGCAACCCTCTAATCTTGCCAAGGTCAGCCACTCTGGCGCCTGGGGGCTTGCAGACTCAGGGTGTTTACCTGATTCGGTCCTGTCTGAAGGAAGTGTGCCAACTTGTCGACCAGGGGAGGTTCGTTTTGGGGTGTCACCTCGACCTCGCCGGATAGCGTTGAGCATGAGCCGCCTGGGGCGCTTCTGCTGCATAGTGATACTGGCTTCCCAACTTGCTTCTTTATATCTTTAACACGGCCAGGGTTTTTTGTGGTCTGCAGCCATCATTGGGTTTCGTGCAGCTCGGATACTCGAGCATCTGTCCACTGCATTTTGAAATTCAACTCGAACGAGTATGATGTGCCAGGTTAAAACAACGGCCTTATTGTGACGTGTGTGCGGATGAAGCACGGGTTTGTTTTTGTTTTTGGTATCGTAGTATGCTTGCTAATTGGACTTATCGTCATGCTTGATGCCATTTTGCTTTTCCTTTTTGGCGCGAATTGCTTTCTGTATAGTGGTGCCAATGCTGTTGATTATTATCATTTTATAATCATTTTTTTAGTGGGGAAGAGTGTGGTGTATGGGCACGGAGCCTGGCGAGGCGGGGCAAAGTGGTGGTAGTGGTCACGTGGTCCGCGGGCATAAAGGTGGGCACGCCGCTTGAGGCGTAGTAGTCCGCCATGGTAGCGCGCTTCGGGATACGCAATAAACAGAGTTACGGCAGCCTCCGACTCTGCGAGTCTCACTGCTCTCCGAGCCCAACCCGAGTACATAACAAACAGGATCTCATCTGGAAAAAAAATTCCTCAACATTACCTTCACAACGACAACTACACCGCCTAGAACAGGATCTCATCTGAAAAAAAAAATTCCTCAACATTACCTTCACAACGACAATTACACCGCCTAGAACAGATCTCATCTAAAAAAATTAATATTACCTCAACATTACCTTCACAACTACACCGCTAGAACAGGATCTCATCTAAAAAAATAAATATTACCTCAACATTATACCTCAACATTACCTTCACACGACAACTACACCGCTCAGAACAGGATCTCATCTGAAAAAAAAATTCCTCAACATTACCTTCACAACGACACTACACCGCCTAGAACAGGATCTCATCTAAAATATATATTACCACAACATTACCTTCACAACGACAACTACACCGCCTAGAACAGGATCTCATCTAAAATATATATTACCACAACATTACCTTCACAACAACAACTAAACCGCCTAGAACAGGATCTCATCTTAGAAAAAAAACAAGACAGAAAAAATGTGTCCAACGGAGGGCCACAAAAACGTGTCACACAGTGACCCAATCCGGCGGCCTTTTCCCTTCCACAACCATAAAGTTTGTCATCTCACACACTCACATACAGAAGAACAAGAAAGAAAAGAAGATTAAAAAAAAAGTTAATAATAATAAACAAAAGAAACAAACCTCGACGATCCCTATTGTGCCCACCTCAGCGAAAGGACAAAAACATGAACAAAAAACCAAGAAAAAACCCACAACAAAACAAACAGAAAACCGAAAAGAAAGCAACACAGGGCAAATGACCAAATGACCCATTCCCCGACACACCATAAACTGAAATTATTCAGACCCCCATAACCAAACACCAACTGGTAACAAAAACAAACGAACAGGAATAGATAAAACGACGCGAGACTAACGGCGGACACCGTGCCCGCGCGCAGCCGCCGGCGCGCGGCCGGCGGGCGTGGGCGGCACGCGTCCAAAGGGAGGTCGCAACCACGTTCAAACAGGAGATAACCTCAGCTCATTGGAGAACCGATCTTCGTGCAGACGAGAAATTGTGTATTTTACGAATTTACAATACATTAATGGAAAAATCTTTAAATAGTTAAACGTGAACTTTTCGACTTAAAGCAAATGTCCGAATATATTTAAAAGTTCATGATAGACGTCTCTAAAAGGCACCTCAACTGTGAGGATGCTGTAACAGGTGTTTAGTATTTTAGGAGATCCGGATCGAAGAAGAAGAAGAAGAAGAACAGGAGAGGAATGGTGGGCACAAGCCCACCGCATGACATCATTTATACATCTGCAGAACTGTGAGTACCCATTTTGTAAAACTACACGTAGCATCTAACTCCACATGTCCAAATGTCATTCAAGCATATACTCGTGGTTTCCCATGGGTGTTAGCTTATTATGAAGAAATAATATGTAATGATATAAGAATACCCTCTTGCTTTAAAGAATGGAAAGAAAGGGGAAGAGTTGGGTGGACGGTTGTTTGGAGAGGGTTTTGAGCTTGCAGCGGGAGGGGGTGGGGGTGCTTGAGGACTTTGGGTGGGGAGTTGGTTGAGAAGACTTGCAGTGGGTATAAGGAATTATGTATGTAATTGGATGTTCTGTATTATAAATATGTGTAGTTTAAGGAATTATGGATGTTATCTTCTGGAAATTGATATTCGTGTCAAACATATTTAACTCCACATTAACCTTATCACTCATTTTTCCAATCCCGATACGTTTCATTTCGTGAATCCATGTCCAAATACAAGCCCATGGGAAAAGACAAAATCAAAATGAGATGTCCGGTGGGCGAAACAGCAAAAGCAAATCAAAAAATGGCCTCCAAATCAAGCTGCAGACAGTGTAGGCATATCCTCCATCACTCCAAGTCATTCCTGAAAAAATTAAAACGACTCAACCCTACAAGGCCTTTGTCAATAGCATAATGGAAAAATGATCTATCCCATGGGCTTGCACCTCCACTTCACATCTGTTTCTCCTGGAATAGGTGGAAACTAAAACGATGACATCTCGCATGATGAGATCAAATCACAAGTTCAGCTACTCTCACATTCTCTGTTTATTTCCCACTTCTCCTCCAGTCTTGATCCTTCTGCTCTCGCAGATGTCCAACCATCCCTAGTTCATCGAGGATGAACCCGTTCTTGCAGTAACCTCTTCCACGCAAAAAACTCCCAAAATCTCTGCTTTCTGCACACCTCCACACTTTATTCCAGTTTGTGAAACTGCTTTCTGGAGATGATCCAACCCCACATTCCCTTCCAAGTGCTTCAATAAGGCGTTACACCACCATATCATATCATCCTCGATGACTACCTGCAAATATGTCAACCATTGTTCGCCCTTCCTCTCCCAAGCCTCATAATTTATGGTTAGGATATTTCATCGCCTTCTGTCTTTTGTCTTCTCCTGTTCATTGATTGCCTTGCTTGTTGCATCCACCTGTTGCCCCCACTGAAAGCATGTTGGCATTTTGCCCTGATTTTGAATATAAAAAACATTGCCATTTGCTCCTTTTCTAAAATTTTCTCTTCCTGCTTCCCTTCCACATTTGTGTCACATTTTGTCTTCCCTTATTATTTTCTTGATAAAACATCCAGTTTGTTTCACTCACTCTTCATCTTCTCCAGGAAGTCCTCGTTGAGCTTGATGAGCATGTCCAAGTTCTTCTCCTCCTTCGAGAAATCCAAAACTGTGAGTGGTGTCGTCTTCACAGTTTTAAAATCTGACATGGACTCGAGCCTTGAAATATAAAGGAAAACATCAGTTAGGGAAAATTTCAGAGGAGAGAATATTGTTCAAAGAATACATTTTTTTTTACATATCAAAACAAATTCTCTGTAACAGAATTGTAAAGAATTAAAAATGGAAAATAGATAGAGTATAATTATGGAGCGATCTGTATTTATTATATTCAGAAGTTTTGATTCTGGAGAAGACAGTAATTTCAGAAAGTATTCACACCCCTTGACTTTTGTCACATCACATTTTGTTGTGTTTAAGCCTGAATTTAAAATGGATTAAATTTAAATTTTCTTGTCAGCAATCTACACAAAATAGCCCATAATGACAAAGTGAAAACATGTTTTCAGAAAATTTTACAAATTAGTTCAAAATGAAAAGCTTAAATACCTTGCGTCAATAATATAAGTATTCATTGTTCCCTATATCCTTACAAGTCTCCCAGTCCCTGCTGCTGAAAAGCATCCCCATAGCATGATGCTGCCACCACCACGCTTCACAGTAGGGATGTGGTGGGGTGAGGATTGAGGGGTGAAGGTTTGAGCTGTTTGAGGAACAATTTTCTTTTGTACTGTCGGACCCCGACATTCGCGGGGATACCTTCCTGAAAAATGCTGCGAATGTCGAATCCGCAAATGCCAGGGCATTGTTTCAATGGGGAAAAAGGGGATAGGTTCCCCGCGGTTCATGATTCATAAGGGAAAACCAAAAATCTCGTGAAAAAAAAAATCGCGAATATGCTCGCAAAAAATTGCGAATACGCCAGCAAAAACCACGAATATGTCTGCGAGAAAAACACGAAAACGTGAAAAAAAAAGTGCGAATACACAAAGCACAGGGCCGAGAATGTCGAAGCAGGTCACATTTTATGAACCATGAACAGCGGAACCACAAATGTCGGGGTCCAACAGTACTTGGAATTTTAAAGGATTTATGAGTGTGATGCCTACCACTCAAACCCCTTTTTTGGGGAGGTGGGAGGCTGAGATTCAGTGCATCCTTGGCTCCACCAATTCCTGATCTTCAGCATACTAGACGTATCGCTGCATGGAATGTATTACCATTAGACCATTTAGGATATTCAGAAGCCACAGTGCATGAAATGACTGATACCCTGGCCATTATTGATATGAAGAGGCAAGCACGACTTCAAGGAAACATCCCAGAAAGAAGGCACTTTAGAGGTGTCTATTGGGTGAAAGCTAGGAAAGACCTTAACTCTTGGTATGGGCACCTGGCCAATGAAGCTGAGGAAGGCAGCCATAAAATGACCTCAGACCTGCCTTCTGGTCAATGCAGCAAATGCATACTGGTCGAAATTCAAATAATAACAAAAGTAGGATTCCAGTCATGAAGGCAAGCGGAACACCCTGCCACACCAATGAGGAAATCCTCAACTGCTGGAAAGAACATTTTGAGCATGCTCTTAACTTCCCCCATGTTACACACTTCCCAGACTTGGAGGAAGAGGTACCCATAGCTGGCGATTACGTCACTGTGTGCATGGATCTTCCACCCCTGTCTGAGGTCCATTTTGCAGTGAGGAAACTCAAAAATGGTCGAGCAGCTTGGTGTGACAACATCACCGCAGAACTGCTGAAATGTGCTGAGACTCCAATTTGTGAGGTATTACACTGCCTTTTCATAAATGTCTGAAACTCTGGGCATGTTCGAGCAGAGTGGAAAAATGGCAGAATAATCCTCCTCTACAAAGGCAAAGGTCCCCGCTCTGACTGCAGTAGCGATCGCCCAATCACCTTGCTCTCAGTTCCTGGGAAGATATTTGCTCATGTTTTTCTGAGCCAAATTCACGCCCTCCTGCTACAACATAGACGCCCCCAGCAATCTGCTTTTACACCAAAACAGCCCTATGACGGTTGCCGTGTTAGCCCTCCGCATTCTTGCAGAACTTCATCGGGAATTTCAGCGCTCATTAAATGTGGCGTATTATCGACATCAATGCCGCATTTGGCTCGGTTGACAGGACATCCCTCTGGAAGGTGTTGAGGCAATGCAGTTCCGTTATCACTTTTTAACCTGATCTGGAACCTCCACGAAGATA
>CM068952.1:178206071-178218869 GCA_035128595.1 Eptatretus atami
TGTAGCCGAGAGGTGTGCAATTCCTTGCAGCTGCAACTGCCAATCCTAATCACACATGCCATGACATGTCCAACCACCCACAGACCACTAGACACATTAAGACTACACGTCAAATAAACTACAACGACATCCACCAAAACATCCCCCCAATGATCGACAACTACAAAAAAAAACCACATAGATACCCCACATCACCAGAAGCACAATCAACAACATGGCACAATCCTGGACACAAAACCTCACCCATCAACGACACAGAGAAATTACTTCCCAGGTCGGATCATGTTCTCCTTTCATGACACCACCCACAGCTTTTAGCTTTGCAGAACCAAATCGGGCCTTGTCTGCCTAGTAAGAAGCCAGAAGCAGAATCTCTTTTAAGGAGAATCTACATCTTAAATAAATACATAAAGAGGGAGTTGATTAAAACAGTAAGACAAGAATAACCCTACTTTCCTTCAAAGTCCAGTAACGATCTCAGGTACACTCACATAAAGTGGGACAAAAAAAAAAAAACATCATGGGAGTACAAGTTTGACATTTTGGTGAATATGTTTTCTGTGAAGTGAAAAACAATTCTACAAGGTGAGGATTTTAATATCTTTGAATGTTTAAACATGAATTGGGTAAAAAAAAAAAAACATGAGGATGTGCCTGATAATGTGTTGAACACATCAGTGCGGTCCAACCTTTTGAGCAGGTTATTACAGCCCTGAAAAAGAAGAAGACAAAGGATGAGATTCAAGATATTTGAATGAATGAATTAATTAATGTTTCTTTTCATTTATTAAATATAAAGGAAGAGTTTTCAATGTAATAAGAAAAGGGTAAAGTTATTTCCATTTTGCAAGTTTACTGCATTTCCATTTGGTGAAAACACCTGATGAGATAAATCTATAACCTGACGGTATTCATTTGAATATCATTGAATCATTCAGGAAAAGAAGTGTGTGGAATAGTTGGTTGAACATCATTCGTATTGTTGTGGATGCATGGTCCATTCCAGATGACCGGTACGAATGTGGCGGGTCGCTTCAACGCGACCATAATGGCCAGCGGGGTCCGCTATCCCGGGTTGGAATACAGGTCGTTTCACCCTGATTCCCT
Organism: Eptatretus atami; assembly: GCA_035128595.1. Classification (NCBI taxonomy): domain Eukaryota; kingdom Metazoa; phylum Chordata; class Myxini; order Myxiniformes; family Myxinidae; genus Eptatretus; species Eptatretus atami. The sequence continues at coordinate 178,207,179 of CM068952.1, forward strand.
ACCAGTGGGACCGTCGAATCAGCTAGATGTTACACTCATTGGTACCACATGCCTCATCTCTAATTACGGCTAAGCAAAGTCAGAGACATATGGCAAATCTGGACAGACGGCGTTAATTGGCGCAGCCACTTAACCCTCAACTCGCTTCCTTTAATTACAAAGAATTATAATGATGACCCGAATTTACCCCAAGACCAGGTATATTTAATATTGGCAAGAATGATCATGGGAATTGAATATGCAAGGAAACAATAACAACTAATGATGTCAATAAAAGCCCCTTACCCCTACCATTACTCATGCCCATGGACCAATAAACAAACGGGAACCTTAATTATTTATGCCTTATCGAGCCCAATCACAACATGATGAAGCAGACAGAGGGAATTCACAAGACAAAATAAAATACAGTTAAATCCGGCAGGATCCTGCAGGAGATTGTCACAGTTCCAGCTGCTTGGCAGGGACAAATGGCTGCCTCATTCCGCATGGCTGAATCCGTGAGGAGAGGAGAGGGCATGGCTTTTAAGTGGGTTGGGGCATGGCTCCGGCAGGACCAGAGCGATGAAGAAATGCAGCTTTCCTTCAAGCCGATTCCGGGTGACTCCTCCCTTCTTCTCAACGCACCCGCCTTATCATCTCTGCGTCACATGTCACACATGACGTGCTGTGCCCCTCCCCTCTCAATCACCATTAGTCGTTGGCCCAATGTGGGGGTGGGGCGACCACCTTGCGACCCCTCACCTTGATGTTCTGGTGACTCGGATGGCGGATAATGAAACCGGTGCCGTTCCTCCCATCAAAGCTGACACCGACGGCCAGTCAAGTACTTAAAAAGCAACAAAAACAGATTTATAAAGGGCAGAACATTAAAATGGGTTCAAAAGAATTGTGATTTTTAGACACAAACACCAAGGTTACATATGATGAAGCATATCTAATATCAAAATTAATTACTTTATGCTTACTATATTACATTCACGAAGGAGCTTATTTGTTCGTATGCAGCACAAGGCTGTGGGGCAGCATTATTGGCTGAAGGCACGGCTGTGCTGCTGATGCAATGCCCTCTGCTGGTTCGGCCAGGAATTTGGAAGTTGGCTGTGGTGCAGCGATAGCTCACCGACTCTTCATGAAGGACACGATGGGATCTTTAACGACCACCCACAAACGCTGGCAGACAGGACACCCATTTAATGTCCATCCGAGGGATGGCACATGCATTGATGAATCACCCTCCCTGCCTGTGAACCAGGATTACAGTTTTATGGCCAGTTCAGGATTCAAGCCTATGCAAAGCAGCTTAGAGGCAAGCGTGCAAACCTCTTCGGCCATCCTGCCAGTCCCACTAAGGAGCTAACTATACTAAGCAATGTTAACCCCAAGGAGTCATTTCCACAACAATATTAACATTCTCCAGGTGGTTTCACACAGGTCATTTTGTCAACCTCAAGTCACTTTCACCACCTTGATAAACATGGCTCTGGATGAACCAACATATTTACGATGATCCAGCACTTGATGAAAGCCATGCTGTTAGGGTAGTTGGAGGATCCTGTGAGCATCCCTTGGATATAATATCCTTGAGCAGAACGATTGGAAACCCAGTGTCCTGCTGGTAGCGCTGTATCACTGGTTTGGAGCCCATGACATGAATTCACTACCCATCAGTGTGATTAAAAAGTCTCACTTCATGCAGGATGTAAACACACATGGAAATGCATTCACTAACTTATACTTAAGGAATGAAAGATTCTCCCTGAACTATATATTTTAAACATTACAACTTCTGCAATACATTTATGACAACGGATAAACCACACCTGCAGAAAAGAATTGGCCTCCAGCTCCTGGAGTGCTGTTTGCATCGTTGATTGTGCTTGACGTAGAGACTCCATCTGCTGCTCCAGTTTCTCTCTCTGCTTTCCAAGCAGAGAAAGCTTCTCCATTTTCCTTTTGTTGATGTGACTCTTCATCAGATCCACAGATTCATTCACAAATTGGCACACTTCCCTTCGCCTCTCCTCCAACATGTCCTCAGCATCTCTGCCTGAACGCTGGGAGGAATCATTGATTGAATTATTCAAAAATCGAAAGAAACTTTCAGAGAAAATGGGAAATTAACATGGCTGGATAGGATCAGATCATTTGTACCAGAAGTGGGTTTTGAAGGAAAATGAAGTCGAATTGGCACTCTCATCTGCAAAGCTTGTCAAGTCCAGGAATCCAATGGGAGATTTCAACCTCTAACAAGTATAAACTAGATATCTGCAGTCACAAAGTGATCGCCAAGGATGAGCCTCCCCCCCCCGCCAAAGCTGATCGCCCACGACGTACCCTTGACCCGTGATCCAATGATGGCCATATTTTTTGGGCCACCATATGACCTTGACCTTCAACATTTAGGGATAGAGTTTATATTAAGAAAATGTGTCCCCATCTACAGTCTATCCATAAAACTCACATCACATCTGAGGAAGATTATTCAAGTTATGATCAAAAATGTGTTTTTTGTCCATTAGATCCCAATCCCCCCCAAAATAGGGGCAATACCCCTGGGTGCTCACCTGGTAGTGGATGGATAAGAAAACCAAGGAACCAATGGTAAGAGTGGATAACTCACAAAATATGTAACAGAGAAGAAGGTAAATACCTATGCATTTTTTTTTAATGCCATGAACAAACTTTGGTACTTCACAGGTGATAAAGGTTGCAGTCAAGTTTCATCAAAACTGTGTGTGTAGTTTCGAAGAAAAAAGCAAATACATATTTTGGGGGCAACTCCCCATAATCCCCTCAGACCCCGATTTTTTAATACTGTGAACAATCATTTGTACATCACGGGTGATGAAAGTTGTGTTCAAGTTTCATTGAAATTGTGTGTGTAGTTTCGGAGAAGAAGTTGGAACTGTTTACGGATGGATGAACGACGCGCCATCCCATAATCTCCCCAGAACTATTTTCCAGGTGAGCTAAAAGTAGGTGAAGGACACGAATGAAATATCAGGTGCACAATATCAGTGCAGGTACGCTATTATATTGCAAAAACGTCTTGGAAGACCAAGCGGTCTTTCAGATTCCACATTGGCAAAATTGAGCGATGTCAAAAAAAAGTGCTTTTTTTAGCCTGTCTTTTGACGTTGACCTTTAACCCGGAGGGGTATGGTGTAAATTAAGCAGAAATGCGACTTGCTTTCGGGCCTAGGCTATCTAGAGGGAAATGTAGTTCTGATTGGACAAAGTTTAGTCGAGTTGTGGTGAAAAATATTTCAATGTGTATTACTGGGTCATGACCTTAAAAATTAGACCCTTCCAAGAACAACCATTCCTTGGTGATTCCACCTCTGTTTGCTTTTCCTCTTCCTGAACCTGCTGTAGTTGGGATGCAACGCTCTGAATTGACCGTGATACTTGAGGATACTTTGCAGCCAAACGCCCTGCACACAATAAAGAAACAACAGAAGTGAAGAATCGTGAACCTCTGTGGTGGATTAAAAAGGAACAATCCGCACAAAATCATATAAACAAGAAAAATAGCAATCAGAGATTGCAGACCTTCATCAGGACTTCTTTTGTGTGGTGTTTGTTTACTGGTGTGCTACGTAATTAATGACACATAATTAGAACTGCCACTTTATAACTGCTGGCAGTAATGACCGGGTACCAAGACGTTCCGCTTTGATGCAACCCCGCTTTTATTGGACACCTGACCCTGCCCCATGACCTTTTTTTTACATTATTATTATTATTCATTATTCAATTTAATTTAGAATGGGATTAAAATAAATTAAATTCAAATCAAATGGAAGACCAAATAGGTACATTCCTACATTGGAGTCATCAGAAGGAACCCAAACAAGCAAAAAGCAAAGATGAAGTCATCAGGAGGAACCTGGATAGGATTTGCATTTCAGCCACTGCTACTCCTCTACCCTCAAACCCATCCAGGCACAGCCAAGTGAGCCTTATTCAAAAAAAAAAATAATAATAATAATCAGAAACACAAAAACAACCCATATCAAAAAATTTAATAAATCTGGCTGCCAGACCATGCATCTGATCAAGTTGAAATTTAAAACATATATTCCCCATCACGACAAGATCATAAATGTGAAGTTTCATGTCGATTGATTAAGCGGTTACAGAGAAAACATTGTTTAATATTTTCTTAAATCCAATATGGCTGCCAAACCATGTAACCTATGACATCATATGTGTGAACCTTTTGTTCCTCATGGATAGATGGTCATGCATGTAAAGTTTCGCCTCAATCTGTTCAGCCACTTTAGAGAAGAAGATCTTTGAAGGTTTTTTTTAAAATAAAAACAATATGGCTGCCGAATCACGTGACCGATGACATCATCAATTTTTTTTTTCTATGGACCATTTTATCCCTAGATGACCCTCAAAATTTTTCATACTGATCAGATGTAACGTTCTGCATCTGCAATTATGACGTCATAACAAAGGCATCTCTGACATCATCAAAAACATCTCTTAATTCCCCATGAGGAGTCCTTGCTATGTGCCGAGTTTCAATTTTTTTTCCATTAATTTGTCCCTTCAATTCACTCGTTTGTTTATTCATTTGTTTATTCATTTGTTTAATTAATTGTTTTAACATGACCTGGAAAGTCATCGCACCCGCTCCTTGCATCTCATCCTCCATCACTGTGGGGTAGGAGGGACTGACGTTTGGGACGGGGGAGGCTCCTGCCCTCTCATTATCACTCAACTCTCCCCCCCCCTGACTCGCTTCCTTCCAATGGGTCACGATCTAGTACAATCATCGCCATCTCATGCTCGTCTGCCGTTTCGCAGACACGTTTAATCTCCTCAAAACAAAATAATTTTTTCTTTAAATTTCCAAGCATTCTTTTCTCCCGACAACAATAAACTATACAATTTGAACCTCAATTACAACTCCCTCTATAATTTAGATTCCCAATTCTTTTTTTAATTTAAGCTTAGCTCGCTCCGGGGCCAATGTCGTGGTCCCGATGGATTCAATAATCCCACCCCGACTCCAGTTGTCGATCAGGGTTCGAATCCCACACTCCTGACTCCAGTTGTTGGAGCCAGGGTTCGAATCACACACTCCTGACAGCAGTTGTTGATCAGGGCCCGGTTGCTCAAAGCATCGTTAAATTTAATGATCGATTAGGCTTAATCGATCATTAAATTCCTTAACGATAGATTAGCAAATGACAGGATTTAACAGTGTTGCTCAAAGGTTAAGAGGGATTTAATCGATCGTTAAAGTTAATGATAGCTTTGAGCAACAGCATTAAACCTATCGTTAATTTAACAATAGGTTTAATCAATCGTTAGGCTAATGATAGGTTTAACGATGCTTTGAGCAACCGGGCCCAGGGTTCGAATCCCACATTCCTGACAGCAGTTGTCGTGCCCAGGTGTTTTACCCCTACCTGGACGGATGGCCAAACTTCTCCCTCGGAGGCCTACAGCCGAGACTCGGAGATTAATGCGCGCGCGCAGGAAGACAGTTAAGCGCTGCACCAGAACGGCACAAATACACAAACACAAGCAAATTTAATGAACTAATAATAATTTTAAAACAATATTCAAATATGTACAATGATGATAATTCAAATTATAATGATGAAAGGAAAACGTGAGGTGAACTAAATCTAAATCGAATCGAGGTTCCTCCACACAGACTCAAATACAGACAAGGGGAAAATGAACCAAAGAAAAATCCTTCCCTTGTCCCAGCACTTAGCTGTATGCCAGAGATGGTCTTGAGGGAGCTTTGAATTGAGGCAATTCGTAGACGCGCCCAACAAAATGGCGACAAGCCGCCTTCTCACCGTGGGAAGAACGTAAGTCAGGCAATTAGTGAGCGGTAATTAACACCAACGCTCAGAGACCGCCCTGCAACTTCATTTCACAAGTGAATATGCGACCGTTCCTCTCTTGCACCTGGGCAGGTCACAACAATGGCCCACACGACGAGACGATTTCTGAGGCTCCGTGAGGAGGCCACGAGGCACACTCTCCTTCCCTCCTCAGAATCGTACACACTTCAAGGCTCAACCGAACCATCAACGGCCAACGTCCTGCTCAGCACGCGAGCGAAATTCACGCAGCACAAACACGAGAATCGTGCAGCCTTCGTCGTACCGAGAGCAAAAACGAGATCCTCTGTGTCCTCTAACTGACGTCTTCTCTCGACCGCATGCATCCCTTCGTTACGACTCCGCCACCTTCCGATCAGATCTGCTCCTCTCACGCCCTCTTCCACTTCATGCATCTCACGTCACGCCCATCAAACCTCCGCCTCCGGGGCGTGGCCTGCTCACACAAAACCCGGGAAGGCAGGGCCTCTGCTCCGTCCGCACATTTTTCTTGTTTGTATCGTGGTTTTGGTTATAAAAACAGAGGGAAAAGTCACGGGGTCGGGGGGGCAATTACATTACTGGAGAAGCTATCCTTGATTCCTACCTAATTAACACGGCACTGCCCCGTGTGGTGACAAGTAACACTTAAGCTCACAGTCTCCCTTCTTAATTACATTGAGACGTCTCCTACACGTCCACGGACCAAACAACTCCACACAATCCTATCTTTCTCATGAAATCCCTTCATCTACCCCACAAATATAACAATACATAAACATTTTTTCCACCGATTTGCTCACCTTTAGTTCAGCGTGAGCAATCTCCACAGCAACAATGTTGTGGTTCGGATGTTGGCCACCCATGCACATGATGCACATCAAACTCCCATCATCCTTACAGTAGAGTTGGATTGGTTTTCCGTGCTCATTGCATTTTAGTTCCTCAATCTTCACTCCTGGGTCCACAAGTTTGTGCCCTTCCTGTTGATGAAGCGTCAGGTGTTGCACACAGCAGAGGGTCTCACAAGGTACACACCTCTTGACCATCTCTCTATTACAAAGATCACAGTAACTTTCAGTGCCTCCTGATTTCACTCCCTTCTTCACATTCACACTACCATGTTCAGCATCTCGGACCTCAACCCCCAATCCTACTTCTCTCTTTTTCACCTTTTCTACCAGGTTGGCAATGATCACATTCTTCTTAGGTTTTGGTTTTTGAATATAAACCTCACAGCAATTTGGACAAATGTAACCTGTGTCTCCTTCTTTGCTCTCCCAGAATTTCTCCAGACAGACACAACAAAATGAGTGGCCGCAAGGCAAAGTAATGGGCTCCTTGAAGCATTCAAGGCACACTGGACACGTGAATTCATCCACCAAAGTATTTCCAATGTCAGAAGAAGAAGCCATCTCCTTGGGGTCAGAGAGGAGTGTGAAGCAGAGTTGAATTGAAACCTGCAAAGAGAGATTGAAGATATGAAAAAAAGTTAAAACAATGAAACAGCAAGTATGTATATATACATATATTGTTGTGGGCCGGGGGTCGGTGGCGAGAACGACCACTAAGGTGGGCGGAAGTTGCGTCGTCTCCACCAAACTCCCCGGAATTGTAGGACGTCGCTCCGGATAATTCCGTGAGCTGGCGGGTCGCTGAACGACCGTGGACGCCAATATCTCAACCGCGTAGCGTAGGGTCTGTTTGTCTAAAACAATTTACCTAAGTAGCTACGCGATTTAAACTACCGGGGAAGCCACGCCCTCGGAACACCTGGTCGAACCGGATTTACTCTACCGGCAGCGGTAGATTCACACTACCGACTACCGCTTTGCCACCTACCTTTCCGGCTTGTTGCAGTCGAGCGGGGCCTGCCCAGGACGTCCCGGCTATGATAGACCGATTACCGGGGATGAAACCCCGCTTATACTCAGACCCGGACCATGCTCGACCAATGTAAGAAGGGACAGAAACAGTCTGGGAACATTTCTAATAAATTTATTAACAGTAAATAAAGACAAAGCAAGACTTGGCACGAATATGCAAGCAGGGAAATATTTACAATAAGCAAAAACACTTACTCAGTTCTACTTAAAGAGGGGCCCACATGCAGACACACTCACACAAAAGAAAAGAAACCCAGAGTCTTTATTTGACCCTCGCAGCCATGAAGAGAGACAAGCTGGGGGTCAGAGTTCGGTGGGTACCTGGTCGTCGGAGGGAAAGCGTGCTCTATAGTGCGGCACCTGCCAAAGGTCGTCGGTTTGGTCCAGTCGCGCGTGTGGACTAGTGGCTCGTGGCAGAGCTCGCGTGGTGAATCGTCGGGGTCCACAGAACTCCTCTCTCCATAACAGCCAACGTGAAGAACGAACCAGACTGCTCACAGCCACCGTGAACAAAAACTGCCTGACCCAACCACCGTGAAAACTCTGACTGCTCGTAACCGCTGCTCGTGACCACTGCTCGTAACCACACACGAACTCTCATCCACAGAACTCTCCTTTACTCTGAGAGTCTCGGAGATATATCTCCTCCCACCACGGGGAGGGGCTCTTGGCGAAAAACGCCTCGCTGTCCGCCCCTCATTGGACAGGGTCCTACGGCCCACCTTTCCAGGGCAGGGCCTTGGCCCCTGCCGGGAAACCCAACCGCTCTTTCCACGCGTGGTCAAACTTGATGAGTAACAATATAATGCTGCAAAGGTATGTTGGTGGTGCAGCGGTTGGCGGTGGATCATGACGGGCCGAGGGGTCATGCAGATGGCTTGTTGGTTGTTAGATGTATAGATTTAATAACCTAACTAAAAGAAGTTGCAATGCACGTTTTTGATTCTCCCACAAGACAAAAGGAAAGGGATCTGACTACACATGTACTTAACGGGATAACTGACTTTTGGGACCTGTATATTGAATGCAAATGGTTTCCAGATCCGTAACAATATATATATATATATATAATATATATATATATATATATATATATATATATATATATATATATACTGTATGTGTATATACAATGATGAGCCAAAACATTATGACCCTGACAGGTGAAGTGAATAACATTGATTATCTTGTTACAATGGCACCTGTCAAGGGTGGGGATATATTAGGCAGCAAGTGAACAGTCAGTTCTTGAAGTTGATGAGTTGGATGCAGGAGAAATGGGCAGGAGTAAAGACCTGAGCGACTTTGACAAGGGCCAAATTGTTATTGGCAAGACGACTGGGTCAGAGCATCTCTGAAACGGCAAGGCTTGTGGGGTGCTCCGGGTCAGCAGTGGTGAGTACCGACCGACAATGGTCTGAGGAGGAACAAACCACAAACCGGTGACAGGGTGTTGGGCGCCAAGGCTCATCGATGCGTGAGGGCAACGGAGGGCTATCCCGTCTGGTCCGAACCGACAGAAGGTGTACTGTGGCACAAGTCACAGAAAATTTTAATGGTGGTCACGGAGGAATGTGTCACAAAGCACAGTGCATCACACCCCTGCTGTGTATGGGGATGTGTAGCCACAGACCGGTCAGAGTGCCCATGATGACCCCTGTCCACCGTCGAAACCGCTACAATGGGCACACGAGGTCGCGAACTGGACCTTGGAGCAGTGGAAGAAGGTCGCCTGGTCTGATGAGTCCCATTTTCTTTTAGATACCGTATTTGCCGTGTACGTGTGCGCCGTTTACCTGGGAAGTGATGGCACCAGGATGCACTGTGGGAAGCCGACAAGCCGGTGGGAGGGAGTATGATGCTCTGGGCAATGTTCTGCTGGGAAACCCTGGGTCCGGCCATTCATGTGGACATCAATTTGACACGTGTCATCGACCTAAACATCGTTGCAGACCAGGTACACCCATTCATGGCAATGGTATTCCCTGATGGCAGTGGCCTCTTTCAGCAGGATAATGCGCCCCGCCACACTGCACGCATTGATCGGGAATGGTTTGAGGAACATGATGAAGTGTTCACGGTGTTGCCTGCCTCCAAATTCTCCAGATCTCAATCCGATTGAGCGTGTGGGATGTGCTGGACCGACAAGTCCGATCCACGGCGGCTCCACCTCGCAACTTACAGGACTTCAAGGATCTGCTGCTAATGTTTTGGTGCCAGATAGCACAGGACACCTTCAGGGTCTTGTAGAGTCCATGCCTCGCGGGTCGGCGCTGTTTTGGCGCACACGGAGACCAACAGCATATTAGGCAGGTGGTCATAATGTTTTGGCTCATCGGTGTATATCCTGTGTGTTTATTTCTCTGTCACGAAGGAAGTGTCCTCACGTCCACAGAAGTGATGGCGTGACCGCCTTCACCCCATTCGTTGGATAGTTCGCCCAAATCCAACCACAATCAAAATCATGCCCCGCAATCTTGTGAAGCAGCATCGGCCACAGGCCTCAGTCAGGCCTTGAGTGTCATTCCATGGCCCAGTGCAATTGGAATTATCCCGGGTGAATAACCACGATGTATTATATATGCACATAAGGAATATGCATGTTTTTGCTTTATCTATATACACCGGATTATGTTTATTATTTTTGGGACCAATTATCCACTGTCACTTATGTCATTATCCACTGCCCAAATAAAGGAATGAGCAAATTGTTTAATAATTTCGGTTTTAGCCCGAATTTTCAAGGTTGAATTGTATTAAATTATAGAAAAGTGTTCCTTCATGCATGTAATTCAAAGGAAAGGATGAGAAATTTGCTTGATGTTTTTACCTCCACCACGAAAGGTAGCCACAGGTTAAAAGTTTTCACCCCAGTGGGTCTGTTTGTCCGTCAGTTTGTCTGTCTGTCTGTCTGTCTGTCTATATGTGAATAAGGATATCTCAAAAAGATGTGGGTGTGTGACAAGTAGAGAATGATTAGATTTTTATGAAGATCTGGATCTGGATACTTGAATTTTTAAAAGTGATTCTTCACCATTGAGAAATCGGCCAAAAACGATATATCGTCCGATATTTCAAAAAGTTGAGGACAAATTCTGACAAATGTGTCTTTTGATGCAAGACTATCAGTCTGCGAACAAGAGCGGCCATTGTGCAAAGCGGTCCGTATGCAATTTGCATTACCTATTTCTTTATAAACCGAGCTGAGAGGATTAGCTGTTGAGTGCATAATGAGTGCGAAGAGACCCACGAGTGCTTTGTCAAGCACACCTAATATCAAAAAGCAGGGAGAGAGTGTAACTTTACCGGTGCAGTTAGACATTATTAAAACATTATTAAAAATGAAGCTCTTACCGTCCCACTCGGAAAACCCATGAGTGCTAAAGGGCGACCTCAAGCCACAGCTTCCTGTCATATGGAGGTTAAAATCCTAAGGCTTGGATGACTTTCGGCATGCCAGGACCCTGTAGTTAATTTCTGCATAGAGGTCTCGGGTTATGTCATGCATCTAGGATGTTATAATGTCATGTACGGTCTGTTACTTTCAATGACCTGATCTAACATGTTATAATGTCATGTTAACGGCGGATACTATCGAGAATTAGTGTGCAAGTGGCAGGATCTTAGCCGGTCTGTTCTTTCAATGACTGATCTAACAATGTTATAATGTCATGTACGGTCTGTTACTTTCATGACCTGAATCTAACATGTTATACATGTCATGTACCGGTCTGATCCTTTCATGCATGATTGATAAAATGTTATAATGTCATGTACGGTCTGAAATCCTTTCAATGACCTGATCTAACATGTTATAATGTCATGTACGGTCTGATCCTTTCAATGACCTCATCTAACATGTTATAATGTCATGTATGGTCTGTTACTTTCAATGACCTGATCTAACATGTTATAATGTCATGTACGGTCTGATTCTTTCAATGACC
>CM068952.1:178244301-178284301 GCA_035128595.1 Eptatretus atami
TAAGGAGATATACTTCTACTGTCTTTTTTGTTTGTTTGCTTCCTCTTCTCAATTTGTTATTGTGGTGTCTCCTTTATTAGGTTGGTCCTATATGGTTTTCTTCGCGACGAGTGGCGTCGACTCAAGTCTGCACCACAACATTGCTTGCCTTGTGATGATGATACACACACTTTTGGCTGTTCCATTTCCTGGCTCCTTTTGAGCCGTTCCTCCTCTCGGAACTTCCTGAGTTGTTCGTTCTCTTCCTGCAGTTTTTCCATCTCTGTGGACTCAAATTTTGCCCTCTCCTTGAGTTGGTTAACTTCAACCTCATTTTCTTTGTGTTTTCTATCCCACCGTCTCTCATGTTCTTCATTCTCCAATCTCATAGTTTCCTTCATTTTGTGTATCTCCCTTTCCTGTTTCATACTTGTTCTGTTCACTATCGTCGTCGTACTCACTTGTTTTTATCTTTCTTTTGTTGTTCAGTTTCAAATTTATACTCTTTTTGCTTTTTATTCCACTGTCTCTCTTGTTCCTAATTCTGCAATCTCGTTATTTCCTTCAATTGGCTGATTTCCTTCTCCTTGTTTCTTCCTTGTTCTTTCCGTACTCTTTCTTGTTCCTCATTCTTTAATCTGGCCTTTGCTTCCAGCTGTTTGGATCTGTTAGTGTGGTTCCTTAACTTTTCATTCTCCGTTCTCTCTTTCTCTGCCTCTCTCAACATCCTCAGTTCGTTTTGTATATCCGTTTTCTTTGTTTTGGTGTTTCAGTAACTCAGAGCTTTTTTTTTCTAATTCCGTCCTCATCTCCACACACTCCAACCCTGCTTTGGCTTCTCACTGTTCGATTTGCTCAGTGTGGTCCCTCAACGTTTCATTCTCTGTTTCCGTTTCTTTCCTCTTTCACGTCCTCATGCTCGTTTTGTAATTCCCTCTCTTTGTTTTGTGTTCCAGTACTCCAAAGTTTTTTTTTTCCATTTTTCTTCTCTCTGTCTCTGTTCCTCCTTACTCTATCTCCACATACTCCAACCTTGCCTTTCCCTTTAGGTGTTCCTGATATTCCTGTTCTCTTTTTACCTTCTCTTCCTTCAACCTGCTTTTTCCTTTTGTTGTTCTGATATTCCTGTTCTCTTTTTACCTTCTCTTCCAGGCTTTTCTGTCCGATTGCCTCTTCCTACCTCTTCCTTTAGTTGCTTTACTTCCAAATTGAAATTCTGTTTTTCCTCTTCCAGCTCCCGAATTAGTTTCTTTGCATTGGTCAATTGTTGTGACTCCGTACGTACGTAATCCTCATGAGCCCTGTCTACGCGCCGCCGTGCCTCGTCCAATTTAAAGGCAAAAAAATGCAATTGCGCCATACAGTCATCACCATTCCTCCACCGTTTCCGAGGCCTTCGACACTTGTGTCTCAAAGCATGCCAATGCATGTGCGCCGGCCTCCTGCCCCGCCTGCATGCCCCCGTGGTTTGAAAGCGGTGGCTGTAAGCACTCGCCTCGTGTCGTGCCGTTCGTTGCGCTAATATAGCCGCCTGCTCCGTGTTGCGCTGAGGTGTCAATCGTGCGCCATTATGCAACTCTGTTTGCCGGCAAAGTCCGTGCTCAGTATAGTGGGGTTGAGCTCCCCCATTGATTAAAATTACAGCAAGTACCGTCCCGGGCTATGGATTCTACATTACTACACATATCTAATCCACCCGGCACCGCCGTCGCTTGAAACTCCATCTTATCCCGTGGAATAATAATTTTTATCGCTCGAATTTGGGGAACACGGAGGGTCGCTTCACTCACCCCTGATCCGGTTTTCCGTGAATTTAGTTGGAGACTGAGGTGGATTCGAATCCCACACTCCTGTACACCAGTTTACGAATTCTGGCCCGCCGCCTGGACGACGATCAACCCGCGACGAGTCCAAACACGACCTGACGTCCCAGGCAGGAGAGAGGAAGGAATCCAACGCGATTGATCGCAGGCAGGAGAGAGGACGTCGACCCTGGCGACCAAGGGAGAGGGTGACGTCGAGCGGAGAGAGAGTAAGAATCCTAACGCGATGATCCAGGCAGAGAGAGAGGGAGCTCAACACGACGTCCACCAGAGAGAGAGCCCACGCCCATCCGCCTTATATTAGCGCGGGGCTCCGCCCCTTCGCTCCACCCCCTTTTTGGCTCGCCTCTCCTCTAGCCCTTTCGAGAAGCTCCTCGAAAAGGGGCGTTTTCTCTCACAGCCGCCTCACACCCCGTATCACCAATCGCCAGCGAGCTCTCGTAGCCTCTCCCGTCAGCCCGGCGCCGCAAAAAAGGCGGGAAAACTCCGCGCCGTTGTAGGCCTTTCACGGGGCCTTCGTTTGAAGTCTTCGGACGGTCCAAAATAACGATAGAAGAACAGAAAAACGGCTATCTCAAAGAGTCGCAGCCCGATGAATCACACGAATTCCCTTTAAGCAACGGTGGAGAACTATCTTGCACATAAACTTAGCGTCATAACTGATCTAAGGACCCTTTATGGTGTATTGCGAATTTCCACAGCCGTAACAATATGAATGGGGAAAGTGGGGAAAAAAACAGAACTTCATCGTTAAGAAACCGTTGTGGCCTGTTGCAAGTCAAGGCATTGTTGAGAAGGCCAAAAAAAATGGCAGGTTAAGACTCCAGCGAGTTGACAGAGGTCTGACCAAGATGGTACGCCGCCATCTTCGTAAGGCCTATTTTGGTGTTTCGTGATGAGCACCCCATAAATTATCTGCAAAAGGTGTGTTTAAATTAACCCAAACACCCAATTTTCATTCATTCACTCTCTTGAAGTTCCCATAGTATGTATGCAAAGTTTCACGCTGCTACGTTTCATGGTTTTGGAGTTGTGGAGGACAGGACAGACACACACACACACACACGACATTTATTAGTATAGATGCATATACTGTGTGTTTAAGTAAATTTCTCTTCATCTTAATTCGGTTTTTCTAATCATTTGGCAATTAATGTTCTTACAATTGATTGATTTGAAGACCGTTGAATCTATCGTGATCTCACAGCCCCAAGTCCCAAGACCTGAAGACCTCGGTTTGGAGGTCCCACTTGTCCAGTTTGAGGTCCCAGCACCGGTTCAGATATGCAAGAGAGCATGCGAGTTACCGGAGGTAGAGCGGCCCAGAATAGTGGCTGTGGAGTTGCACTATTCGTGCCCATGGACCGTTTGATGATAGCTCCATTGAATCAAAGGTGGCATCGCTGCTCAGCTTTAAACTACCATCCTGGTGTTTTTGGGGCAGGGTGATACATCAATGCGTGCGCGTCCCTCGGATGGACGTTAAACAGGGTTTCCCATCTATCTTTATTGTTCGTTGGTGAACATTCGTTCTTTGTAAAGAGTATGCAAGTTGTATTCGACACCCTGAACAAATTACAAATTCCTTCACAAATCACCTTCAATCAAACATCATATAGCAGGGTGCTACACTGGTGGCTGGGAGTCCCAACGTCGGTATATGATGTTATGTAGTTTGGACATGTAGGGAGGAGGGTAAAATTATATTGGAGTTAGTGAAAAGACCCCCTTGTGTGAATCACGTACTTATTATTAAAAAGTAACTCACTACTACCATTACTACTACTATGCCTACTACTACTACTACTTCTACTACTACTACTACTACGAGTAGTAGTAAATTCAAGTAAAAAAAAAAAGTTCACTCCTGGCAAGTCGTTTATTAGGTTACCCTGGGCCTTTGTTGGGTTACCCTGGGTCTACTCTTGCAGAGGGGGTTACCCTTGGTACAACCAACACGTAGATGCTAAATTTGGTGGAGTTTGGGCAAAAATCGTAATTCGTCTCCCGAGGAATTTCTTTCCTTGTGCTTACGACCTGATCCTGGGTATTAAACAGGCAACACGTATGTAAAATTTGCTGGAGATCTGCCCATCCCTGTTTTTTTTTTAATGATTTTCAGATGTACATGCATTCAAACGTAGAGAATTGCCTTATCTAATATATAAAGCTGAGTTTGTGTCTGTGTGTCTGTGGGTGGGGTCGTAGCCCCCCCCCATGTCTACAGCCATGCCTTCCCGCTCCTTTCCGTCCAGCAAGAAACTTGAATCTGTACACAAGCAACTGCACTTGGTAACTAACGGAGGGAGGGGAAAGGGTGTGGTGGGAGTCTGGAGGGACTGGTAGGAGGAGAAGGGGAAGGGGTGGGGTGGGAGAGAAAAGGTGAGGTAGGAGGAGGGACCGGCACCAATAGGAGGGTCCCTTGATTGGTTGTACATGCTGTGTATTTGTTGCCCGCAACGCTGAGTACCCCTGCTAGTTTAATATATAGTAGGATTATCTTTGAATGAAATGCACGTTTGAATAATAACTAGCATCCGTTGAAGACAAAGTCTTCGATATCCCCCGCCATAGTAAATGAGGATTAACAAACTTATATTCCCTAAGCGTGTGCAATATGTATGTGAAGTTTCCCCTTGATCTGACCAGCCGTTCTGGAGAAGATGTTTGAAGGTTTTAGGGTAAATTAAATATGGCCGCCAAACCATGTGACCTATCAATTAGAAATTAACAAACTTCTGGAAGGATGTCTTGGGGAAAGTGTATGTGAAATTTTGCCTCAATCTGTCCAGCCGTTCTGGAGAAGAAGATTTTTAAAATTTATTAATTTTCAATCCAAGATGGCTGACGAACCATGTGACCTATGACATCATAAATTTACTTTCTGCCTCCAATCCTCCAGTGGAATACGTGTGTGAAGTTTCGTGTTAATCGGATGAGTGGTGTTTTTCTCATCCAAGATGGCCGCCAAACCATGTGACTTGTGACGTCATAATTTTTACTATGTATGCAGACATGATGGAAGATGATAGTTGCAAATTTTCACTTCGTTAGGTTATGTGATTCTCAGAGTAAACATTATT
Source organism: Eptatretus atami (assembly GCA_035128595.1). Taxonomy (NCBI): domain Eukaryota; kingdom Metazoa; phylum Chordata; class Myxini; order Myxiniformes; family Myxinidae; genus Eptatretus; species Eptatretus atami. The sequence goes on from CM068952.1 coordinate 178,249,187, forward strand.
TAATATTTTCTTGAATCCAACATGGCTGCCAAACCATGTGACCTATCAATTAGAAAATATCAAAAGACACCAGTTCACCACTTGCTTGATATGTGTACCAAATTTCGTAAATAGATCTTGAGGGGATTTGTAGTTAAGCTCCGGAAACAAAATGTGACGGACGGACAGACGGACGGAACCCATTTCTATATCCCCCGCCAACTTCGTTGGTTGGCGGGTGATAATAATAATAATCATAATTAATAATCCGTATTGTATCATGATGAGAGTGAAGAGTTCAGTTTAAAGTTCATTTCACCTCAAATAACATAAACAATGAACTTCTTTCATTTTATAAACTTTATTTTGATGTAAACATTGGTTGGTAATCATATATCATCATGCACAAGTAAATTATTTTATTCATTTGAACTCAAAATAACCTTCAATTTGTACATTTCGTGACATAACCTTTCATCAGGAACTGAACGGAATGAACAAAATCATCAAAATGAGCAAAACCCGACAGAACCAAAATGAACCCGAAGAGCGGGTTTAACAGGGTTCGTGAAGTTCCCCCTGAACACGTGTAGGAGCCGCGAGTCCCCGAAACACCTCAACTCTCCCGTCTGAAAATCCAACAAGAACCCAAACCGTTCAGGATTCGCCGGCACAGACAGGAGGGTCCCTTGATTGTTGTGACATGCTGTGCATTTGTTGTTATATTTCCGTAAACACCAAGACTCTGGATTCATTCCCAAGATGCTGTCACTCCCTGCCCCTTTCCTTCCCATGGAGTTCAAACAGATTCCGATTCTCCACCAAGGACTCGAACTCACATCGACCTCCCAGTAGTGACGGCCCGAGGAGAAGCTCTCAGAGGAGAGAACTTGTGGATGATGATCAAACCGATCGGGGTGTTCCGGGTACGGTTGTCTGGTCCTGGTTAGAGTCGCCGTCCGAAGGTCCTGGGAGATGTTGATCCATGGAGGTGCAGAGTTTGGGTCCAGACATGGGGTTCGTCCATCTGCAGACACGACGACACGGGTCGAGACCAGAAACACAAACACATATATCTCTTTTATAACCTTTGTGTTTATTACTGAACTTCACATGTTTCTCGAGCTCACTCTTCCATGAGCCTCGATGTTGTAGAAAATAAAAACATCATTTAAAAAATCTAAACACATCATTCCACAAGAATACACATGTAAATGATCTTCATCTCTTGAACTCCTCCATTAGTCACCGTGTGGATAAAATCTCTTCTGGACATGTTTGTGAATACCAACGAGTGTGTAACAAGTGATGGGACAGTTTGGGTTAAAATGAAGTTGTTGAAGTGAAACTGATTTTCTCTCCAGGTTGATAAAAAGAAGGAAACACTCTGAGAAATCAAACATGGAATGGGTGAAGGAATAAAACTGGAGAACGAAGAGAGTAGAATGAATTTTGATGCCTTTTACGTGCCTTTGATACGGTCTGGCACCTCGCCCTACTCACCAAACTCTCCTCCTATGGTATCCAAGGCCATCTCCACTCGTGGCTCACAGACTTCCTCTCCTGTCGCAGTCACCGTGTGGCCCTAAATGGAGTTCTTTCATCCCCCCTTCCTGTCCAGGCTGGAGTTCCTCAAGGTAGCGTTCTGGGCCCTGTTCTTTTTCTGGTTTTCCTCAATGATCTCTCCGACTCTCTGGAAAATCCTCTATATCTCTTTACTGATGACTCCATCCTCTGCCGTACCATCTGCCATCCCTCAGACTGGCAAGTAAAAGCCTCTTCACTCTCTGTAGATCTGGATAAAATCACAAACTGGTCCAACCACGTTGGAAACATGTCTTTCAATCTGGACAAATCTCACACTCTCGCTATGTCTCTCCGAAAGGACCGTTTGGAAACCCCCCCCCCCCATCCACTTTTTCAACAATCCTCTGGAAGAAGTCCTTTCATTCAAGCTTCTGGGTCTCACTATCTGCCATGATCTTTCCTGGAAAGCCACATTTCAAACCTGGCCTCCAAAGCCAGTCGCGGACTGGGCGAATCCTCCGTCATGCAAAGTCCTTCCTCGGCCCACCTGAGCTCCTGACCACATACAAAGCTTTAGTCTGCAGCCTGATAGAGTACTTCTTTCCCCTTTGGGCTGATGCTCCTGTCTCTCACCTTTGTCTGCTTCACACTGTGAAAATCAAGGCATTTAGGGTCACTGGTATCTCCCGCGATGAGGCCGAGTCTTTGGGTCTCTCATTCTTTCACTGCAGGCAGATCGGTGGTCTTTCTATCTTCTCCTGTCTACTCTCTGGCCTCACCCCCCTGCTCTGTCTGCGATATGTCCCTCCCTCCCCCCCATATTTCCGCAGGTGCTCCAGGTCTGCCAGCAACCCCCTTTTGGTAAAACTACGAAAATCAAGAATCACTGCTCACCTTCACTTTTTCATTCCTCTTTTTTCCCGCCTTTGGACAAAACTCCCAACCTCTCTTCAATCCCACTGTTCCCTCCAGGTCTTCAAAACAGCTGTTCACCACCATCTCTCATCTTCCCCCATCCAAAACCACGATCTTTTCTACTCCGCTAATCCGCCCCAAACCCACCTCCTTCAATTTCTCTGCTTTCCTTTCCTTGAAAAGTCCCTGTAGTGTCCATCTTGTTTACCCCGTGTACCCCACCCCATCCCTCTCCCTTCCACAGATCACGTCTCTGTTCCCCACTATTTTTTTTCCTTCCCTCTCCCTCCCCTCTTGTCTCCTGCTCCCCTTGTTGTGCATTTCTGTGTGTCAGCTCTCATACGATCCTCGACAGTGTGTACAAATTATTTATTTATTTATTATCATGTGACAGGAGGGTTATGACCTGATGTTAAGCGTGGTTGAGAGGGGGAGGGTGGGGGGTGTTCCAATCAAGTGGAAGAGAACAGAGGGATATTGAAAGGTGAAGTTGCTCGTTATCACTGAATCGCGACACGTTGTATCAGGAGGTATTGTAAAAATAAAATCCAGGCCATAACTTTTTGTTTAACCATTTGAGTTTGTTTGTTCAAATTTTCAAGAAACCTTCATTATGATAATATGGATCACATCAACAATTAGTAATTGTGATCAAAAGGTTAAAGGTTAAGGTCACATAAAATCGTCAATTTTCATCCAATTGACTTGAAATTTGAAAAAGAAAATCCACAATAGGTTACTGAATTGGCTTAGCAATCAAAAAGGACAAGCCTGTTATTTGTAAGGTCCAAAGACAAGGAGATTCACAAGTATATTGGGTGTTGTCTGTTTTATTACCTGCGCCATAGAAGGCGGATGGATGTTATGTTTTCACCTCTGTCTGTCTGTTTGTTTGTCGGTGAGCAAGATATCTCAAAAAGTTGTAGGCGGATTTGCACGAACATTGGTGGACAGGTTTTGTGTATGACAAGGAAAAATTGATTGGATGTTGGTGAAGATCCGGTTCCTGGAATTTCAAAAGTGATTCTTCACAATTGAGAGATGGGGACAAAAACGATATGCAGCACAATATTTCAAAAAGTTGTGGACGGATGTTGACAAAGATTGGTGGATGAGTTTGTCGTTGACAAGAACAAGCTGATTAGATTTTCGTTAAAGTCCGGATGCAGATCCGGCCTCTCAGTTTGATGCAGACATAAACTGTTTCGATTGGTGCACGTATGCGCTCTAACAGTGCCGTTCTAGTTATGTCTATCTGTTTGTCTGTCTGTTTGTTTGTTTGCGTCTCAATTGTCTGCAGGTCGCAGTTTTACTCGGATCTTCACGAAACCTAACCACCTGATAGAGGTAGTCAAGCTAGAAGCCTATTATTTTGAGATCAAAAAGCCAAAGTCACATAAATCATCACTTATCATCTGATTGACTTAATATATACATTTATACATTTAAAAAACCCCAAAAACGTGTTGACAGTGAATCCTCATCGAGATGAAGCCTCGGTCGACCCATGTGGGTATGTCTATTAATTATGTATTATTGGACCGTGTCTACGTCTATTAACTCCTCGACACTTGAGACCTTTATATACCTTAAACGCTTTTGACATGTAGACCTACAAATCCGTTAGACCGCTTTAAACGCACACCACACAAACATCTATAGATTCTATACTCTTTTCTTGCAATGTACAGACGATGTTTTTTTCCAGCAATGTGCAATCGCCACCAACCTGGAAGGTGGGTACTCTGCTAGTTTGAACATAATTTGCATATTGGGTCACTGAAATGGTTCACCAATCAAAACCTAGAAGCATAATATTGTTGCATTATATTGTCAATTTTCATCTGATCCACTTGAAATCTGAAAATAATTTGCACATTGGGTCACCAGGTTTGCCAGAATCACCAGAAATGTGTCATTAAACCATTTAATCCGAACCAGAACCCTCACCCAAACCCTAACCCTCACTCTAACATTCAGACACAAAGTCCCAAACCAGTTATAGCCAAGGATTCTCCGAAGAGACCTGGCACCAAAGGAATTAAGTCTCCTTTCAGATCCCTGGTCAGAGTCCAAGTCTCACATCCGTAGAGCAAGACTGGAAGCACCAACGACCGAAAGACTCGGACTTTCATCCTCCCGCACAGGTACCGATAGCGCCACACCCATGATCAGTGAATCCATGACTCCCCAGGTCCGACCCAGACATCTATTGACCTCTGGCTCACAGCCAGCATAGACATGAATATCACTGCCACAGTAAGTGAATCTCTCCGTGACCTCAACATCCTCGCCACAAACAGTAGCAAAGGGATAAAGAAAGCAAAAATGGAGGGACAAGGGAAGAAGAAAGAAGAAATAAAATCTGGCAAAGAAGAGAGTAATTAGGGGTAACTAATGAGTATTTATTCATAGCATTTGATTTGATGTATTATGCTCTTTGCAAAGCTTTAGTGCTGCCAAAGTGGTTTCTTGGCAAGGGTTTTTACTGGGTGGTTTGCCATCACCTTCCCAGTGTTGTTTTTTATTTTTGTATTCTTCCCGACACCCAGATTCAGAGTGGACACTGTAATCATTACACCACCAAGTCTGGTACATAGTCATAGAAAAAAAGTTTTGAATATTAGGATGCTCAACTATTTAGTTCTATGAAAAATACAAAAATTAAAAGCGAAAACACAGTCCAGATAAATTGACGTATGTCACATGAACTGTGTATGAGGGATCAAAGGTGACAGAAGCCAAAACCAATCAACCTCTTTACTAGTGATGGTTTCAGCAGTGTATGGGTTCAGTGCATGGCAAATATGCATCTGAATGTGATTTTATTTGTAATTAATTATTTATTATAAAAAAAAATCTATATGACTTTGAAATGTTTGTTGAGGCAAGATGTTTATGCGAGAGATTGGGATTTATCGGATTCCTTCTGGATTGTGAACTATCGGATAAACGAGCAATTTCCACCGGCTTCTGTTGAGAGAGAGAGAGAGAGAGAGAGAGAGAGAGAGAGAGAGAGAGAGAGAGAGAGAGAGAGAGAGAGAATGAATGTAAAAGTCATTCATCAGTTGTTTTATTGTGTACAATGCTCATTTGTGCTGCGTTTATTGTTTTTGTTTTACCGGTGAAATAAACACAAGTTTGGACAATACCCACCCCCTGACATCATTCAATTAAGCAACTTTTGAGTTTTGGGACACTTGACAAGAGGGAAAATATAAAGTACAGTACTTGCGTAATATAAGGAGAGAAATAAAGTGGAAGAAAACAGAAAGAATGAAAAGGAAAAAAAGAGGGAATTTATATGATCTGAAAATGGAGGGAAGAACCCCCTCACCATTTCCCTTCACTTACAAAGTCTTCTCAAGTTGTTCCGATACAGCTTAAGTATCTCCGGATGCTCCAGCGGCCGTTCAGTGGGAATGACGAGCTCTTCTGTGGAAATGACGAGCTCTTCTGTGGAAGTGAGTAAAAATTAACAAAAATTACAAGATGTGAAATTCCCTTGCTTTTGTGTTTATAAATATTTTTTTTTTTGCCTTTTAGCTAAATATCTAAATACAACAAACACGAGGGAAGAAAAATGGAACCTTAATTTTGTATTAAAACAAAATTGAATTTTCATTGATTCATTAAGCAAATTTCACTGCATTGTACTTACACGAACCTCTATTATCGAGTGATCTTAAATTTGTTTTCTCCTCTACTATTGAAGATAACTCTGAACCTTTCTTAACTGTACGCAGAGGTAGAGCTCAAGTTCCTGTTAACTTTGAATCAAGGGGAAAAGACAACAATTTAATTGAACAACCTGTGATTCTCAGAACATGTGAATGTTTTATGTGGATCTGATATAGTTCTTGTTGAAAATAATCTGTCGATAGCTACATGATAAGTCAGTCATTGCACCTGTTAAAAATATATTCAAAACTTCCTTTTACCAACTCCATATTTTTGGTATATTTTTTTACCAACTCATTTTAAAAATTATTATTATTATTATTTTTTTTAAAAAACCAATTCTATATTTTTTGCAACAATTGCTCTCTGGATCGATTCAATGTTTGGTCAATCCGAAATGGAAATGATTTAAAGTTGTTTTCCCCAGCCTTCCATAATACTCATTGATCAGTTGTTTTTATCATTATAATTGATTTTTTTTTTGTAACTCATTCATCAGGCAAGTTTCCAAATGATGCAGCACTGTGCAAGCAGTGGGTGTGCTTCATATATAAAACGCATGGAAAAATTAACTAAATGTCCCTGCTTCATTCGTGACGTGTTGTGAACATTTCAGCGTAGTGTATTCATTTTAGCAACTATTAGACAAAGATCCTCTACTTTTACAAACATTTCTAATTCCAGTTCATGAGAAGAATAAAACAGTGAAGAATCATTATCATTGACTTGGTTGTTAAGTTTTATTTCAACACCAAATTCATGTCTTTATTCTTTACAATCTGAACTCATGACCTGCAAAGTGTTTGTTCTCAGCATAAAAGACCATTTCTCTGTCTTGCTGTGGCCAGACACCAACATCTCAAGACCATTTCTCTGTCTTGCTGTGGCCAGACACCAACATCTCAAGACCATTTCTCTGTCTTGCTGTGGCCAGACACCAACATCTCAGATTCGAACTTTGTGGACTTCACATTATGACTTTTTAAATGTATGAAAGAGGATTTAAATATTGTTTGACTTGTATTTCTGGTCCATAATGCTCCTTTATCATAACTAAATTAATGATGTGTAATTGCATGTTCTGTATTATACGTATGTGTAAAATAATGAATCGTGGGTGTTACTTTCTGGAAATCGATATTTTGGATTCCTGTTGGACATGATGAGACAAGATCACAAGGCCTGCTGCTCTCACATTGCAGAGGTTGGTGGACCCTCTGTTATTCCTCACTTCTCCTCCAGTCTCGATCCCTCTGCTCTCTCAGATCTCCAACAATCCCTTATTCATTGAGGATGAATCGTTCTCACAGGAACCCCTTCCGTCCATCTCCCCAAAATCTCAACTTATTTCAAATATCCACTCTTTTATTCGATTTGTGGAACTGCTTTCCAGAGATGATTTTAATCCCAACTTTCCTTCTAGGGGCTACCTAGAAGGTAGCCCCTACCTCTCCCAAACCTCATGGTTTCAGGTGATGATATTTCCTCCCCTCCTCTCATTTTTTTTTTCCTGTTCATTGGTTATCTTGCTTGTTGTACCCATCTGTTGTGTACACCTGTTTCCCCACTGAAAGGAAGTTTGCTTTATAGTGTTTGTAACCCTTTGTAACCTCACACTTCCCTGACCCATGATTTGGTGCACAACAAAACATTGCCACTTGTTCCTTTCCTCGAATTTTCTCTTCCTGTTTCCCTTTCACATTTGTCACATTTTGTCTTCCCTTGTTATTTTCTTGATAAAACATTCAGTTTGTTTTACTCACTCTGCATCTTCTCCAAGAAGTCCTTGTTGAACTTGATGAGCATGTCTAAATTCTTCTTCTCCTTCGAAAAGTCCTGAACTGTGAGCGGTGTCGTCTTCACGGATTTAAAGTCTGACACGGACTCGAGCCTTGGAATAAAAAGGAAAAACCAGTTAAAGAAAATTTTGGAGGAGAGAATATTGTTAAAAATATTACATTTTTTTTTTAACATCAAAACAAATTTGCTGTAAATGAATGCAAAATAATAAAAAAAATAGAAAATAGATTTAGTATATTTTGTATTGATCTGTATTTTTTATTAAGAAGTGGAGATTCTGGAGAAGCTCAGTCAATGAGTATAAAGGAAACAGGTGGACAAAAACTATGGACAGTATGGAAATAGAAGGTCGGTGAAGGTTGAATAGAATGGAGGTGTGCTTGGGAGAAACAGTTATTGAAAGATGAAAGGAAGAGCACGAGGCAAGCAACAGACACAGGGAGTCAGTCGGTCCTGGACTCGGCTTCCTGAATGGTGATGGAGAGAAGAAAGGACAAGTTCAAAAGTGAGGGGATAGAAAACTGTCTGTCTTCAGTGGGCAAGACATGGGTGAGAATAATCCAACAACTCTTTGCAGTGGGCAGAAAGGAGACCCTGGACTCAGCCTCTTGCCAGGGGATATAAATAACATGAAAAATTTTGAAATCAACCATTTTAAAGGAAGCAATAGGGAATTGAAGACAGATGAAGGAATGAAAGAATGGAGATGAGCAATGAGCTAACATCTGTGAGCTCTAACCAGGTGTAAGCTTCTGAAGAATGCCTGTGAGCTGAGACATCAGGGATGCTATGTACGTGTGTGTGTGTGTGTGTGTGTTAGGGGGGGAGAGGAGGGAGGAGTTGTAATAGTTCCAATGTGGAGGGACAGAAGAAAGGAGAGGCTCAGAAGTGATGGGATAGAATACCACCTGGTTGCAGTGGGGAAAACATGGATGAGAACAATCCAACAATGTGTTTACAGTGGAACAATACCATTTGCAGAAGTAAGGTTTGTTACATGGAAAACGCTAAATGGTAAAAGTAAAGCAGAGGGAGCGAGGGGAGAAGCAGACCCATCTATCATTTGATTTGCTGTGTACAGTGCTGCCCTGGAGAGTTTTTCTCTCCTTTATGTTTTATCACTTATATAAATGTACTGTACATTTGGAATTTGTTTGCTTTCTGATTGGACATAACTCGATCAGAGAACCTTGGGCTTTGAGACGGAGGACTGCTTCCTAGCCAACAGGCCAGCAGGCAATTTAAGATGCCACTGATAGGAAATAACTCGGGTTGAAGGATCACATAAAATCAATCAAGGTTTAACGAAAGGTCTTCATAAATGGGGTCTCCAGGGGAGAGGGTGGGAGTTTTGAGAACATGAAGAAAAACAGCGAGAGAGAATTGAAGTCATAAACACTCCATGAGGTCTGGTGGGGCGCAAGAGGGGAAGACCAAGGGCTGTCAGGATTAGAATTACAAACATTGACAACAACATCTCCACCGGGACAAGAGCTGTGTTTGTCCAAGCACAGGAAGGAGTACCAATGTGGGATGACAGATGTGTCAGGAACATACACTCTGAGAATGGTTTCTGCAAATTTTAATGACAAATAATTTAATGAGAGGTAGAAGCTACCTGGATGGAGATGTAAATTTGAATTAACATCACACACCTCTGTTTTTACCCTCATCTTTTGTCATTAATACACTCTGAGTCCCAAACATCCTTGAACATCATCTAAGGATACATATTTATAGGTCTGAAGATCAGCGCTCAATAATCAGTGATCAGCGATTATATACAACGATTTGCAGGGATGAATCTCCATAGTACAGAAACCATTACAACCTGTTCCAAGGCAAGGCATTTTTTAGTAGGCCGAATCAAAATGGCAGCTCAGACCCCCTGCGAGGTGAAGTTGGGCTGACCGAGGATAAGCCTTTCATGAAGGTTAGCCGTTAATTATCTCCAAAAGGGGTGTTCAAATTTACCCAAATACCCAGTTTTCATCCATGTACTCCCTTGGAGTTCCGTCAGTATGCATGCAAAGTTTTGGGTCACAAGGTTTCATGGTTTTGGAGTTAAGGAGGAGACACACACACACACACTCTGATATTTATTGTTATAGAAGACTATCCGGCGTTGCTTGGTGCTGTTCCATTCCTGTTGGCATTTTGAAGAAATATATTTTTTTCTTTTTTTTGTGGGGGGCAAAACACTTCCCTACACCCACAAGGGAATGGGGTCAAGGATCATTTAATATTGCCTTTTGCATATCTACAGAGGCTTCGACCAACTTTTTTTCTTTTTCAAAATTTAAATTTTATTTATTTTTGACAAACACTTCCTAGCACTCATTGATTAACCTCTGAAAGCTTGAGCAAGGAACACAACATTAAGGAAATAAAAAACAGCAGCAACAAAAAACAACACATGGACTAAGAATAATCGGAAGGGAAGTTTGTCTGCTTTGTTTGCCTTGTAAGAAGCCAGTAGTGGAATTTATTTTGTGAAGAATCTATATCTTAAATAAATATATAAATCTGGAATTTGTAAAAACAAAAGACACAATTTTTACACGGGGTGACAATACATTGGGGCCACCCTGTACATACCAAGCACTCGGCTTCCCATTCTTCTTGACCACTTCGAAAACATGGGAATTTTGTGTTTAGTTCTGCAGTGAATTTACACTTTCGCTTTGGTATTGTGTTTGGGGGTCGTAAAATAAAATGTCAAACAAGGAGAAAAGACACAAAATGCCATAGTTCCCGTGGTTTTAGTAATTTTGCGAAATGGACTTTAAGGGCTAAGGTAGGTATATTTGCAAGATTTATGTGTATGCAAAACTGACTTGAGTGGTCATGTGACATGGAAGATTGCGTATGATTGGGTTATTCGGTCATGAATATTATAATGATGTGGGCAAGGTGTTTTATTGTGTAAGATAGTTGATCACGTGACATGTATGATGTTTTTGATTGGGAATGCAAATTTCGCACAGAATATAGGGATTCAATGTTCATATATTTTGGGGAGACATATTGAATTATACAAACAGTATAACATTGAATAAATAGTTATACACATCAACAAAATTGCCGCCACTCAGCAATCTTTGATCAGAACGCAAAAAAATGAACTACAATGACCACCAGTCGGCCATCTTTGATCAGATTACAAAACAAAATCTTCTACACATGTACACTCTCATGTATCATCTTTGTGGCAAGTTTGAACAAAATCGGTCCATGCACAGGGGTTCACACAATTTTTTTTGTTTGGTTCAACAATGAGTACCAGCAGAAATTGTTTGGAACTCAGGGAAACAAAAATGTCAGCTTCGAGCATGCTCGTCTGCTTTCCCAAGCGCCTCTCAACTTAGTATGCATCTTACTCCTCTGTAAGCACTATCTTAGAACGTCCGCTCCAGATGAGACACTCGCAAGCCGCTCTGTTTTTTTTGTTCCAGACGCTCCTGAACCTCCTCTTCTTCTGCCTTGCTCACTTGTTCTCTTTAGATCTACTTTTTTTATCTTACAGTTATAAACCTACAATATAACTTGTAAATTAATATGGAATAGGCAAAGCCTTGAAGCGAACGTAGAATTCTTCTTACATTCGCTTCTGACTTTACATAAAACTTGTTCACAACTGTATACTTGCCAACTATACCGTGGACGTGAAGCGCCGCGCAGCTGATGATTTTGACGCAATGGTTACTTCGGCCTGGATTCGGGATCAGCGATCAAATAATGTAAATCACGATTAAAAATTATTTTTTGATGATGCGGGAAGATATCTTTTTAATTAAAATTAACTTTGGGAAAAAAATAATTGAAATAATAAATAAAATAAACGATCACTTCTGGTCAAGAATAAAAATAATTAAAATTCCGGAAAGAGTTTCAAAATCACTCCCGGTAATGTTAAATACAAAAAAAACACTTCTGTCATGAAAAAAAATCACTTTCGGAAGTATAAAATTAACTTTGGGAAAAAATAATTGAATAAATAAATAAACACTTCCGGTCATGATCTCCCGGCATGCATCATTCCCCATGACAAAAACCGGAAACAAAAAAAAAACAGAAGCAAAAAAAAAACGGAAGCAAAAGGGTCATAGGCAACGACACGGATTACAATTGCCAGGGTATTGTGTTGTTTTTGTTGTTTCCTATTCTCTCATGTGCACGCGTTAAGTAATATTCACAAGATAGAAATAAAACCCAATCGTGTTTATACACCGCACAGCGTTTAACAACAACCGGAAGCAAAAGGTATAGCTAACGACACGGATTCCAAATCGCCAGGGGTATTGCGTTGTTGTTGTTGTTGTTTCCTATTCTATCATGTGCACACGTTAAGTATGAAGCTCACTGCGTTCGCTATAATGTTATCATTTATAAACTTAATTTTTAAATCGCAGTATATCAATTATCAGGATTATCACAGAACAATCTTACCTACACTAACTGAGAAAACCTCCTCTTCTTCCTCTTTGCTCATGTGTTCTACTGAGACACTCTCTCCTCTCTACTTCCTTCTCTCTCTCTCTCTCTCTTTCTCTCTCTCTCTCTCTCTCTATATCTATCTCTCTATCTCTCTCTCTCTGCCTCTCTCTCTCTCTCTCTCTCTCTCTCTCTCTCTCTCTCATCTATCTCTCTCTCTCTCTCTCTCTCTCTCTCTGTGTGTTCTCTTCTCTCTCCTCTCTCTCTCTCTCTCTGTCTCTCACTCTCTCTCTCTCTCTCTCTTCTATCTCTCCCTCTCTCTCTCTCTGCCCTCTCTCTCTGCCTCTCCTCTCTGTCTCTCTCTCTCTCTCCTCTCTCTCCTATCTCTCCTCCTCTATCTCTCTCTCTCTCTCTCTCTCCTCTCTCTCTCTCCTCTCTGCCTCTCTTCTATCTCTCTATCTCTCTCTCTATCTCTCTCTCTCTCTGCCTCTCTCTCTATCTCTCTCTCTCTTCTCTCTGCGAGGTTGGACAGGAAGTGGATGCATGAGTGTCGATTGTCAAACACACTTGTACTAAACTGTCCTGGTCAAAACATTACATAACTGTATTTTATCACCATAAGAAAATGCACAAAAATGGTTGAACCATTTAAATAAGGTTAAAAAAGTATTCCAAATCTTTAAATTTATCCCTTTGAAAATGCAAAAGCAAAAAAAAAAATGGCAAAAAATAATAATTGCGAAAGCAGATGAATGGTAACCTCACATAAAAAAAAACATCATGGGACTATAAGTTTAACATTTAATGAACATCTTTTTTGTGAAGTGGAAAACAATTCTATAAGGTGAGGATTCTAAATATCTTTAAATGTTTAAGCATGATTGTGAAAAAAAACATGAAGGATGGTGTCTGATAATGTGCTGAACACATCAATGCAGTCCAACCTTTTTAGCAGGTCATTGCAGCCCTGAAAATGAAGAAAACAAAGCATGAGATCAAGATATTTGAATGAATTAATGTTTCTTTTCATTTATTGCGCTCAAACATGAAGGAATTGATGCGCTCAAACATTTGATGAAGAGTCACACTTGATGAAGAGAACATTTGATGAAGAGAACGCTCAAACAAGCACGACAATGCAAGGGAGTGCTAGGTACCACTTAACAACATGGGAGTCTGCATGTAAACAATGCCATTGTGGTACTCGAGAAACTGCTGTCATTTCCAGTTTTACTGGATCCTCAAGTGACACTTCTCCAAACAAATTAATAGTGTTTTCAGCGGCTACAGTGCACGACGATAACGAAATGGGGGAGTCAGAAGGAGGGGTCCCCCTGCCAAGCTTATCTATGGACCTGTTGCTGTGCATTTTGGGGGAGGGGAGAGGGTTTGCATGTTTGTGGATCTTGAAGATTTAGGATGAAAAGTAGAAGCAACAATAAAAGTATGAAATACACATTTACATCTGTTTTTTGAGCACAGCAATAAACTTTGGCACCAAGAAAAAGCTTGAAATTATAAGCGCCCCCTTTTATTAGTTAAATTATTTCAAAGAAACGTAGTAAAGGCGGTCGGATTAAATGCTTAAAACACACCACAGCAAGCAGCATCTAGAATCAACAATTTGCAGGGGCTAGACTTGCTCGGTCATCACTATTGGCTTCACGATTTCTATTTGCAATGCCCCCCCCCCATCCTTAACCCACACCCCCTACTTTTAAGTAGCCATGATGGTATTCATATGAATGTCGTTGAATCATTCAAGACCAAAGTGTGTGGAATAGTTGTTTGAAAGTCATTCATATTAACATTCTCCTGGTGGTTGCACACAGGTCACTTTGACTAACTTGACTGACCCTGGTCAGTTTGACGACCTCGATAAACATAGCACTGGATAAACCAATAAATTCACAATGATCCAGCACTTGTTGAAAGCCATGCTGTCATGGTACTTGGAGGTCCCCATGAGCATCCCTTGAATATAATATATTTGAGCAGAACAATTGGAAACCCAGTGTCCTAGTAGTAGCGCTGTATCACTGGGTCAGAGCCCATGACATGAACTCACTGCCATCCCTAACCATCAGTGTGATTAAAAACAGTCTCACTTTATGCATGATGGAAATGCATTCACTCACCTTTCTGGTTCATTTAATTAGCCATTTTTGAAGCTTTGTAATATACATTGTACCTTTTAATTGACCATGACACGTAACAGGCCCTCTACTCATGAAGGCTTATCCTTAAGGAATGACAGACTTCCCCTGAACTATATATTTTAAACATTACAACTTCCGCAATACGTTTATGATAAAACACACCTGTAGAAAAGAATTGGCCTCCAGCTCCAGGAATGCTGTTTGCAGCTTTGAGTGTGCTTGACGTAGAGACTTCATCTGCTGCTCCAGTTTCTCTCTCTGCTTCCCAAGCAGAGAAAGCTTCTTCATTTTCCTTTTGTTGATGTGACTCTTCATCAGATCCACAGATTCATTCACAAATTGGCACACTTCCCTTCGCCTCTTCTCCAACATGACCTCAGCATCTCTGCCTGAACGCTGGGGGGGAAAACATCATTGATTGAATTATTTTTTAAAATATCAGAAGAAACTTCTGGAGAAAATGTAAAAACTAACAAATGGTACAATGGATTATTTATTGCTGGAGAGGATGAGATTACTAGTTCCAGGAGTGAGTTTTGAAGGAAAAATGAAGTAGAATTTGCAATTTTGCCTGCAGAGTTTATTGAGTCCAGGAATCCAATGGGAGATTTCAATCTCTAACAAGTATAAAGTAGCATTTAAAGATTTCAATTTTTTTTTCTTCAAAATTTACAAACATGGAAGATCAAAGTGAAACTGCAAAATATAATTTGAAGCAAATGCAATAATGGATATGTCTGTATCCACATTCGATGTAAACCTGCAGGCTAGGTTTGATTTCAAAGGTTGCATGAAAAGTTAAAGGTCAGATAAGACAGAAAGAGAGCATGATAGAGAGAAAGAGAGGAAATTCAAAAAACGAGTCAAAGACAACATGAGATGTTTCGAACTCGATTTATGGTCTGTAAAAATGATACTCAAAATGCAGGTGATCTTTGACCTGTTGAACCCAAAAATTAAATCAGTTCATCAACATCAAGAAGGGCAAGATTCACCAGCCCAAAAGGGAGAACAGTACTTGAACAAGCTGTGAAAGACCTCCTTGTAGGTGTCATAAGTTCAGATTGGGATGTTGTGGATTGTCAAAAGTTCAGAAAATTCATTTTGGGAGTTTATGTTTACTTGCAACTTAACATCAGATCTGTTGATGCTGGGAAGGCAATGGCAAACCACCCAGTATAACCTTAGCCAAGAAACTGCTTCAGCAGCACCAGCACACTTTAAAGAGTATGGTAAATCAAAATGGTCTCATAATAAAGGTTTGTTTTAAATTTGTGGACAAAAGCTCCAACGCTAAAGCAGATAATCTGCCACCCAGACGCATTAGCGGGAACAATTGTCTGGGTGGCAGATGGATGGTTCTTCTTTGCGGATTATGCGGTTTTACCATGTGAGACATAATCCGCAGCGATGCTCACCATAACAGTTAGGAGGTGTGTCTGATGTATAAATGATGAATGTGGTCATCATTGGTTAGATATTTATCAGTATGCCATCCTGATGAGGGAAAATAAGCCCGAAATCTGGACAGGTGGCTCCGTTTGATGTTGAACTGATGATGTTGATGACCATGTAATCTTTGTCTGTTTGACAGAGTTGCTGGGCTGAGGCCTCTGGGTTGGAGGTGACGCTTTGGTGTAGGACTATGTCCAATGGGGATCGGGGGAGTGCTTGTCGCACTCCACATGTTTATATATGTATATATATCTATCTCATGGATGACCTGCCCATGTGTACTCTGAGAATGTGTGCAACATTTGTGGCAGTAACACATTGGCTGGGATATACAAATCCCAACATGTAAACATAGTGTGTACAATTGTTGGATTGTTTGTTTGTGTTATTTATTAATTTAATTAACTGGTTAATTGTTACTTGCTTCCTTTTGTTTGCAGAGTTAGTTATTTGTTATTTCACTTCTACATTTTTTGTTGTCACACATCCTTTCACAAAAAAAAATATATTGACATGAGTCAGCACATCCCTCAAGTCCATTCCTTTTTTAAATGGGGAGGGCAGTGGGAGGCATGACTCCTTTCCAAGAACAACCATTCCTTGGTGATTCCCACCTCTGTTTGCTTTTCCTCTTCCTGAACCTGCTGTAGTTGGGATGCGACGCTCTTCATTGACCGTGATAGTTTAGGACACTTTGCAGCCAAAACGTCCTGCACACAATAAAGAAACAACAGAAGTGAAGAATCGTGAACCTCTGTGGTGGATTAAAAAGGAACATTCTACACAAAATTATATTGAATCTACACCTCTAAGATGATGGGAATTTTCGTTTCAAATTAAAAAAAAAATTGTAACAGGTGTCCACAACCATCCTTGATAATGTTGTGAAATGCCGAGGCCCTCACTTTTTCACCTTTATTGGCTTTTGAATTAATTTTCTCCGCAATTGCTTGATCCATTGACACGAGACTTTCAATGTAGGAACGCGTACCCATGGATAATTTTTTTAAAACCAAGGTTACATGATGATTGGATGCAAAATGTGGCCAGTGTTCCAAGAAGTCTGTTTTCTGTAGGCATGGGTTGCAGAGTGTTTCGGCAAAACACAACGGCTCCTCTCCACTCACATTACTCGGCGAAGTCACTTACTTCATGACCAGTGATGATTGGCTGTTTACCTTCAAAGGTTTCGTCATTGAGAATCTAGATGTTTATGTCCTGGCAGGAACACCATTCATGGAACTGAGTGATATTTCCATTCACCTAGCGTCCTAGCTGAACGCTGCATTATCCTCAAAGATGGGTGTATTTACCATTACTAGTGGGCCTGTTGATCCATTGGACCAAATTTTCATTGGTCTTCACAGCCTTGTTACATACCTACCTGCTGTACTGCTTTAGCATGAGCCTGCTTTTCGCCAGGCCCAGATGTGCTTAGGCCAGGGTGGGGATTATACATTCGTTATTATTGTTGCCAAATTATACTACTACTATTATTATTATTGATAATACTAGTGCATGCCCGTACGTGCGTGGCAGTACGTGCAAAAAAAAAAATAAAAAAATCTTTCAAACCGCGTGCCAGAAACAACAACCACACAGGCCGTTCCTTTGCTCTCGCGTGCCGTATGTGCGTGGCCGTACATGCAAAAAAAAACGAAAAACTTTCAAACCGCGTGCCAGAAACAACAACCACACAGGCCGTTCCTTTGCTCTCGCGTGCCCGTATGTGCGTGGCCGTACATGCAAAAAAAATTAAAAAAAACTTTCAAACCACGTGCCAGAAACAACAACCACACAGGCGTTCCTTTGCTCTCGCGTGCCCGTATGTGCGTGGCCGTACATGCAAAAAAAAAAAAATAACTTTCAAACCACGTGCCAGAAACAACAACCACACAGGCCGTTCCTTTGCTCTTGCGTGCCCGTATGTGCTGGCCGTACATGCAAAAAAAACAAAAAAACTTTCAAACCACGTGCCAGAAACAACAACCACACAGGCCGTTCCTTTGCTCTCGCGTGCCCTATGTGCGTGGCCGTACGTGCAAAAAAAATAAAAAAAACTTTCAAACCACGTGCCAGAAACAACAACCACACAGGCCGTTCCTTTGCTCTCGCGTGCCCGTATGTGCGTGGCCGTACATGCAAAAAAAAAAAAAAACTTTCAAACCACGTGCCAGAAACAACAACCACACAGGCCGTTCCTTTGCTCTTGAGTGCCCGTATGTGCGTGGCCGTACATGCAAAAAAAAAAAAAAACTTTCAAACCACGTGCCAGAAACAACAACCACACAGGCCGTTCCTTTGCTCTCACGTGCCCGTATGTGCGTGGCCGTACATGCAAAAAAAAAAAAAACTTTCAAACCGCGTGCCAGAAACAACAACCACACAGGCCGTTCCTTCGCTCTCGCGTGCCCGTATGTGCGTGCCCGTATGTGCGTGGCCGTACATGCAAAAAAAAAAATAAAAAACTATCAAACAACCACACAGTCCGTTCCTTCGCTTTTGTAAACGACGACTGGATTGGGGCATTGTGTTTATCTATAAAATGCGCATAAGAAATCCAGAAATTATTACAATACAGTAAGTCATCACTATCCGGAAGTCCGTACGTTGTAACCTGTAATGGGAACGTGCTCTAACTTGGCCATAACTTGGGAACCACTTGTCGATTAATTTCAAACCTTTTGAAAGGCAAACAAACAGAGATTGCTGGAATTATAGATAGATAGAAGATAGATACTGTGGGTGCAAAACGCCAAGCAACGTGTCCTGTCATTGGTAACGAAATGGCGCCCTTTCCCCATCGGCCACGCCTACGCAGCAACATGTCCTGTCATTGGTTTGGTAAATAAATGGCCATAACTTGGGAACCACTTGTCCGATTCATATCAAACCTTGGAAAGGCACATACTCAGGTCCCAGCAAATACCTGGCAAGTTTCAATTAGATCGGACCAGTGGTTGTCGAGAAACAGCGGTCACAGTCAGACAGACAGACACATACACAGAGATTGCTGGAATTATAGATAGATTATTAGTATTAATTAATATATGTTTTGTTACAATGTTATCATTGTTTTTATTATTTATTTTGTGATTGGAATCCCATGCTGCGGTAGAAGGGCATATTAAGCGGCTCTCTTCACCTTAAAATGGCATGTGTTTAAAACATGGGAATTCTTCAGGATTTTTTTTTGCATTTAATTAGCTTAATCAACTCAGGAGATCATGATGATAATTTGGGTGTATCACATTCCACATCAGAACGCTCCAGTAGAACTCCCCCAAAAAACATGACACACACACAAACAACTCATCCATTTATCGTCAAGTCTTAAAGGGTCTGCAGAGTCTTTTGGGTCCTCTGGGGGGGTCTTTTGGGTCTTTAAGGTCATCTGAGTCTTTTAGGTCCTCAGGGTATTTTGGGTCATCTGGGACTTTTGGGTCCTCTGGGTCTTTTGGATCTTATGGGTGTTGGGGGTCTTTGCGGTCTTCAAGGTCGAAGGGGTCTCAGCAGTCTAAAGGGTGAAAAGGTACATTCCAATAGTACATAATGAATCAATTGACATATGTAATTAATGGAGACAAAAAGCATGTCTCAGTCATCCATTTATAGTGGATGGTTCAGCTGGCAGCTCCCTCAGTCAATATACCATCCGCCGTGCCCATCTACTATGTGGAAAGATACGCATTGCTGCCTCGACCAATGACCCTCAGATCATTACTGTCAGTGTCGGTCCTAGAAACACTTTTGCCAAATTTGTCCTGTATTCGTTCCTTCAGACATCATCGTCGAGAAACTTCCCGCCTCACCTACCATTACACAACCAAACTCAAAGAAAGCAGTTCGAAGCCCCGACTCTGGCTGGTGTCTGCCTCGACCCAGACAATTTTCATGCTCTTCTCCAAGAGTATGATGACATATTTGACCCAAGGCCCAAAGGTTATGACAGTGCTTCCAGTCCATTCCAATATGTGGTTAATATGGGACCCATCCAGCCCCCTCAACAAAAGGGTCCCCTAGTTTTGCCTTTGTACTCACATGACAACCTTGTATAACTGCAAAATAAGTTTGACGAGCTGGAGGACATGGGCATCTCCATTAAATCGGACAACGTCGGAGTTAATGTTGAGTACCTCAACCCATCTTTCCTCATCAACAAGTTCGGTGGCGGATTCCAACTAGTCACAGCGTTTGCCAATGTCGGTCGCTGTAGAAAACCCCAGCCTTCCTTGATGCCTGATAATGACTCGACTCTTCGAGAAATTGGGAGATGGAAGCACATTACCATTACTGACCCGACGAATGCCTTTTATCCAATTCCACTGTCTCAAGAGTCAATGAAGTATTGTGGTGTTGCGACTTCTTTCCATGGTGTTAGGGTCTATGCTCGATCGGCCATGGGTATGCCGGGTTCTGAAACTGCACGAGAAGAACTAAAATGTCACGTACATGGAGACCTATTAGAGTGGGGTGTTGTGGATAAACTTGCCAATGATCTCTACTACGGCGGAGCAAGCCTAGAGGAACTCCTGATCAGCTGGAAATGACTGTTGGATGCACTTTGAGCCGTCTGCTTAAATTTGTCAGCATCCAAGACCACCATTGGCCCATCATCTCAGGTTGTTGGACCTGCAGTGTTGAGCGACTTGATCTCTGATCTGAGTCTCTTGAACTCCTTCGAAGTTGCATCCACCAGAAGCCGGTTTCAAACGTGTCACAAACTGTGCCACAATCTCCCCCATCAGTCTGCATCATCGAACGGAAAACATGCCACTGAAACTTAGCATTGGTCTTCACAATGTAGTGACCATTTAGTGCTCTCACCGCTTCTTCATAATTCTCTTTTTCTACAGTATCATGAAACGTCTTGAAGGTCTTTCTCACCGCTTCACCGGTATTGAACAATAATAGTGCTCTCCACTGTGCCCACTGGGCTGGTGATGCGCCATCCTCTCGTGTCGGTGTACGCTTTGAACTCTTTGAGTGAAGCCTGCCATCGCGTATTCACCAGGCTCGCATCACCCATCGACACACTCAATTGATTTTAATCCTCATCGCCAATTCCATGTCGTCACCAGTGTGGAAGGAAAAAAAATTTAATTATATTCATGTACTCTCAATTATAATTGTTGCTGGTGCTTTATAAATTTAATTTTGAAACATCTTGCCTGCCAAAAACCAGACTGACCATTTAGAACTGGATCAGGATTCAAACCCAGGCTCGACAGCACGATGTGAGTGGACATACCTCGAAGTTATTCTACCAGCTCTCAAAATGAATTTTTAACAAGAAACAAAAATAGGTTCAAAATCACAACGAAAGGGAATCATTTTACCAGGTGAGTAAGAGCACACAATACAACACGATATTTTTTTTACATGCTTGAGAGATTAGATGCTGTGAACCCCTTACAGTTCTTCAACACTAACTACTATTTAAACATACCCTTTAGAGTTTAGACCATCTAGTGCAGAACCTTTTAAGTGCACACCACACAAGTATCTAGAGTCTTCTTGTAAAACTCACACTATACTTTTTTTCAGCAAGTGATGCATAAACTCAACCCACCCAGGGGTGGGTACTCTGCTCTCTAATATATAAAGAAGAAAGATAGTTTGTTTGTTCATGCGGGAACCGGTGCGACCAAACTTTGCATGGCCTCCTCTTTCATCCGGAGAAAGCTCAAGAGCTGTGTTTGGATATAAAAAAAAAATAACCCCAGATAAAACCAGATAAATGTCTTTCAGGCCTCGATCAAGTCTTGTGCTTATACACTGTCTGCATTTTTTTTTTCCCCTGGGAGCAATTGAGTAATATGTATTGTGAAGATCATATGTTGAAGTTGTCGTGATTTGTTGTCAGCAACACAAATTAAATTGTTTTGGCGTTTCCACGTGCAACTGTTGTTAAAAAAAGATTGCTTTACACAGGTTTATGATAACACCTCCATGTTCAGGCCTCCAGTGAGAATGTTGTTTGTGCACTGCCCGGGTTTTCCCTGGGAGCGATCGAGTAATATGTTTTCTGAAGATCGTATGTTTAGTCCATGGGCTCAGGCCAGAAATTCCACTTGTCGGTACCATCTAAGGAAACCAATCCTAGTTATGATTTTTGAATTGGTGTGTATATATATAGATCATATTTTGATGTGATAACCATTGCAGATTGGCAGCTTATTGGCAGTTATCATCTCTGGAATGTACCCACCCTCCGCATAATGAAAGCGAAAAGGCAAACAAATCTGGATATCCTGAGCTGTTATTGAATGATATTACCTTCATGGGATGTGTCAATAGTCCATTGTGTGATTTTCCCCCAAAACGTCAATATCTCAGAATGGTAAAATGGTAAAAACGCAAAATACATACACTAAGCTGCTCTTCTGGAACGGTTATCACATATTGAAATAATCATATAGTCCCTACCAATAACTTAGTAGCCCGAAAGTTTGGTTTCCTCAGATGGTACCGATATACGCCTGGGCCCATGGACTAGTTGAGATTGTAGTAATTTGTTGCCAACAACATAAATTTAATGATTAGAGTATTTCATTGAATTTCCCTGGGCAACACTGGCTACTTCAGCGAGTAAATAAATAAATAAATAAAATTCTGATGAGACGCTCATTTTCAGAAATCTCACGTTCGTGAGGAATATTGCACTACCATGATGTAACGAGCTGATGAGAAATAGATAATTGCCAATTAGAAAGTAAAAACGAATCAGCCTCCTACAGATACAAAAATAGAATGGATATAATGCAGTATATAAAATAACCTTTTTTTTTGCACCGATTTGCTCACCTTTAGTTCAGCATGAGCAATCTCCACAGCAACAACATTGTGGTCTTGATGTTGGCCACCCCTGCACATCAAGCACACCAAGCTCCCATCATCCTTGCAATAGAGTTGGATTGGTTTTCCGTGCTCATTGCATCTTAGTTCCTCAATCTTCACTCCTGGCTGCACCAGTCTGTGCCCTTTCTGTCGATGAAGCTTCAGGTGTTGCACGCAGCAGAGGATCTCGCAAGGTACACACCTCTTGGTTGCCTTTCTGTTACAAAGAGCGCAGTCACTCTCAGTGCCTCCTGATTTCACTCCCTTCTTAACATCCACACCGCCATGTTCTGCATCTCGGGCCTCAACCCCCAATCCAACTTCTCTCTTTTTCGCCTTTTCTACCAAGTTGGCAATGATCATATTTACTTTTAGTTTTGGTTTTTGTGTATAAACCTCACGGCAACTTGGACAAAAACAATCTACATCTTCTTTCCTGCTCTCCCAGCATTCGTTGATACAGACATAACAAAATGAGTGGCCGCAAGGCAAAGTAGTGGGCTTTTTATAGAGTTCAAGGCACACTGGACACGTGAGTTCATCCAAGCTATCTCCAATATCAGAGGAAGAAGAATAAAAATCCATCTGCTTGGGGTCAGAGAAGAGTGTGAAGCAGAGTTGAATTGAAACCTGCAAATGGAGATTGAAATATTAGAAAAAAAGTTAAAGTAATGAAAGAGGAGGAAGAATATTAGCACAATGAACAATTAGCTTAGGAATTATTATTCTGGGAATTTAAAGTGTGTGAGTTAAACAGATAAGAGGAACCTACTAACAGTGGGACAACATTTGGACACAACAAACAAGGGAATGAACACATCGGAAAGATATAAGAGAGGAGGAGGAGGAAACATGGTAATCTGTAATTAACAGAATTGTATTCAGAAGGGTTAATGGGAGAAGCAAAGATTGAGTGTAGGGGTGGGAGATGACATGCCTTAAATTTCTGTGAAAAGTTGTGGTTTGTTTACCATTGAAAAGCATTTCTTTATCCATTAGAAACCCCAAGCGGTTATTTTTTCAAAAAGGTTTTTTTTTTGAGTTGTAGAGCAGCCCCAAATAAATGATCCTACCCAGCCTGAGATATTTGGACGAAATATAAAAATAATAAATCAAGGTCCACACAGTCATGATCTCATGAAATGTCGAATCTCATGAAACACCCTGACTTTGGTTTTAAAATGTTGAGAGTGAAAGGTTTTTTTTTACAAAGTGCTTCAAAATACCCACCGAAGAGCAGAATATTAGGAATTCGGAAGAGCGAATGAAGGAGGAAGGAGGTTATGTTTTCACATCTGTCTGTCTGTTTGTTTGTTTGTTTGTTACTTGCAAAATCGAAGATTTTTCAAGTATATTGGTCAGTCGATTTTGTTATTCTGTCTGTCTGTCTGTCTGTTTGTCGCCTAATTCATTTTTGACACATCATGTTATTTATCATTTTTGGTCCCATCTCTCAATGGTGAAGAATCACTTTTAAAATTCTAGTAGCTGGAACCGGATCTTCACCGAAATCTAATCAGTTCTTCCTTGTCACACACCCAACTTGCCCACCAAATTTTATCTGAATCTGTGCACAACTTTTTGAGATACCCTGCACACAAACAAACAAACAAACAGACAGACGGAGGTGAAAACATAACCTCCTTCACCTTTGGTGGTGGAGGTAATGAAAACAGAGCAGAGACTGCACTCTCTGAAATACACTTTTTTTTTTTCTTCTTATTTTAATCAACTTAACGCGTTAGTGAGGTCAATTAGTATAATTAAGTGAAAAATGTTTAACCTCCGCCATCGAAGATCGGAGGTTACTGTTTTCACCCCTTTCTGTTTGTTTGTTTGTTTGTTTGTTTGTGAACAGTATTACGGAAAAACTCCTCGACAGATTTCGACGAAACTTGGTGGGGGGGGGGGGGTTAGGTATGGTCCAAGGATCATGCCATTAGATTTTGGACTTGGTCCCCCCCACCCCCCCAAAAAAAATTGTTGAGAAAAAAATTTTTTTTTTTTGCATTTCTACATGTTTTAAGTGATTTCCAACCCCCCCCCAAAAAAAATTGTTATCCCCAAAAAAAATTGTTAGAGAATTTTTTTTTTTTTTGCATTTCTACATGTTTTAAGTGATTTCCAACCCCCCCCAAAAATTGTTACCCCCCCAAAAAAAATTGTTAAGAGAAATTTTTTTTTGCATTCTACATGTTTTAAGTGATTTCCAACCCCCCCCAAAAAAAAAATTGTTAAGAGAAATGTTTTTTTTTTTTTTTGCATTTCTACATGTTTTAAGTGATTTCCAACCCCCCCCCCCCCACCAAAAAAAAATTGTTAGAGAATTTTTTTTTTTTTTTTTTGCATTTTCTACATGTTTTAAGTGATTTCCAACCCCCCCCCCCCCCCCCAAAAAAAAATGTTGAGAAAAGAACTATAACTGTCAGCACTGTTGACATCATATTTAATGAATAACATATAAGGTTCACTTGAGTGACCCAGCAGTATTGGCGGCGGAGGTTTTGCACTCTCCCGAGTGCTCCCCCTCTAGTTTAGAACTGCAGTCATTGTAGGAAACATTAATTTTTTTTCACAACGCATTGGGTGAAGTCATACTTTGCTCGTCACACATCATTGGGGGAAATTGTGCCCGTCATTATAAATGGAAGTTCAAACATGTTTGTTTAAATTATTTTCACTTACATGTCCTTCAATACCATGGAACATATTTTTGTTCTCTTGCTCACAAATTATTGTTACATTTCATGTGCAATGTTCAAATTATTATTCCATTATTCGATTTTATTAATGGCGCTGACGCTGAAAATCCCAAAAAGCAAAATAAAGTTTATTTTGTCTGTATTATCCATAATCATGTTATCTGTGAGATATTTGATGCAAACCTAGGCAGTATAGAGTGGCCTATGCATCAACTGTGAGGATCATACACACTGTGAGTAGGCCTAGTGTAAAGGCACGACGTAGCTGACTTAACACGCACATTCTTTCAAATGTAACCAATCGTTTAATAATGTGGTGGAGGCACCTGGTGGAGGCTTGTGCGACGAGTCAAAATAAAATACCATTTCTCTCCATGAAAACCAGAGACCTTATAAAAGTGGGGGAATTACCCCCATCTGCTCAGACGAGTTCTTTACCAATTTCGATATAAACAACTAAAATGTTTTTCCCTACAAAATCACCAACCAAAATAATAATAATAATCCGACACCAATGAAACTTGACACAGATGTTCATCCTTCTCTGTGCAGTTTCTAAACAGTATCAGGTTATTCTCATTATTGTGTGACTCTCTCTCAAAGCCTTGTGCATAAATCACGTTTCTGGTTCTAAATCTTGTTGGAAAAGGAAAACTAGTTTGACTCACCTTCGTATGTGTGTGTGCGGGTTACGAAGTTAGTAAAACATGTAAGTGTAAAACTGATTGTATGATAAGGTACATATCAAACACAGGTACGCAACAACATCAGGAACAAACATACATGTGAACCACATGTAACCACCACATTAATTTAATATCTACCCTCCTTTGTTATTTGAAAGAAATGTTGATCAACACTTAACAATAAAATCACATAATAATCTGTTATTCCACAACCCAGTAACTGAATCATCTTCACATTACCTGTCCCGATGAAGCCGTTTTCAAACTGCATGAATATTAGGTCCTTCAAGCAAGCAATACAGGTGTGTCAGTTCCATTACATCACACAGGTATGCAATGATGTCATCGACTTGTAACGACATCGAACCCATGGAGTCACAGAATGCTTTTGCCACCAACTCAATAGCTGGTTGTTGTTGTTGTTGACACCCACCAGCTGGCATTTGAGGCAGAATGAAACAGAATATTTAAATCTGAATTATAAAAAAATCCCTTCATCCTTCAATTTCATCTCCAATTTCAGATATAAAACAAACCTCAATTTCCTGTCTTTGTTTTGATGAAGAAAACCTGATGTAGCCCAATGTGCACCTGATATTTCAGTTCATTGTTGTCCTTTATAATGGGGCTCGACCTCCACAAGGACAAAGGTGGCTCGAGTTGGGAGCTCCAAAAACAAGGATTTGAAAGTGATGTGGAGAGAAGAGAAGAGAAGCAGAATAAATTTTGCATTTCTCTTGAACATTAGGATGAAACACAAGTGTAATCCAAATGATTCATGAACTCAAAATAAAAACTTTATTTATATGTGTTTTTTTTCTTCTCCAGAAATCCAGAGCTGATCACTCCAGAGCAAGTGGCAGCTCTGCCCGATTCCCGAGGATTCGCCCGCCCTCAAGCACTTTTGAAGCAACATGGTATTCATAGAATACATACCCCGCACATTCTTGAGAAGGACTTGGTGTGAGCCAACTTTTTTGTTTTTAAAGTTTTTTTTCTTCTATGATCCAATATGGCTGGCTGTTAGGCCACGTGATCAATGGCAGCATCTTTATCAAACCATTTTTCCAATGGGTACTTGATCAATTAGTTAACTTTTGCATTGATCGGTTCAGCAGTTTCTCCTACGAAGATTTTCAAAGATTTTTCCCTTCGATCCAATATGGCCACCAGACCACATGACGCATGATGGTCATTTTAATGAAAATCCTGTTCAAATTTCAAGTCAATCGGATGAATATTGAGGATTTCAGAAATTTGCCCTATGTTGACCTTTTGGCCTATGTTGACCTCAAAATTTATTGGTAGTTGAATTCAATGACCAAATGTGCAAATCCTTTTCAAATTTCAAGTCAATCAGATGAAAATTGTCAATTTTAGAAATTCGTTCTCTGTTGACCTTTTGGCCTATTTTGACCTAAAAAATAGTTGGTGGTTGAATTTAGTGAGGTGATCTGAAAACGCTGTTCAAATTTCAAATCAATCGGATGCAAATCGACAATTTTTATAAATTTGGCTTATGTTGATCTTTTGGCCTATGTTGACCTCAAAAAGAATAATTGGTGGTTGAATCCAGTGAGCTGATTTGAAAATCCTCTTCAAATTTCAAGTCAATCAGATGAAAATTGACAATTTTTAGAAATTCCGGCCTATGTTGACCTTTTGGCATATGTTGACCTCAAAAATAGTTGGTGATTGAATTCAGTGACTTGATATACAAATCCTCTACAAATTTATAGTCAACCTGATCAGATGAAAATTGAGGATTTTAGAAAATTGGCCTCTGTTGACCTCAAACGAGTTACCGCTATATCACATGGTCATGTAACATGTGGTAAAGTTTCAATTCCCTCCACTGAACGGTTTTCGATGTGCGCTCTTAACAAGATGCAGACACGACGTACACCATACGTACGTACGCTACTGATTGCTTAACCCAGCTTCTCGCTTTGTGAGCGCAGGTTAATGACATATTTCCATCCTTGAGTGCATGTTACGCAATCACGCGCAAGCAGAAACACAAATGGCTGATGGTAGGGCAATCGCCTGCATGCTATAGTGGGGAAAATAAGCCATGCAGGGCCCTGTGACCTCGAAAGTCCGAATAAGAAGGATTCTCAAGGACTTGCTGATCAGCTGTTCGTGTTGCCAGATTATGTCTATGGAAGGTCGTATTACTTCTGCGGAAACCGTCCGTGACTCCGGGACATCGTGAGCAGGTATGTTCTCATTCAAAGACCTTCACCGGCTTCCAGCAGTGCGATGTCCCTCGGGACTTCTTAGTGGTGGTTTACTTAATAGTGGGGCAACTTAGCATAACAATTGTGCATTTTGTGAGGAAAGCACCAAATTTGGCACAATAGTAGCCTAACATATTATGAACAGATTTGGATATTGGGCCATCTCAAATTCAGCCGCTGATGGCTGTGGCAGCCATTTTCCACTGCCATCAAAAATTTTGAGACAGCCCAATATCCAAATCTGTTCATAATATGATAGGCTACTAGTGTGCCAATTTGGTGCTTTCCTCACAAAATGCACAATTGTTATGCTATATTTAGCTAAGTTGCCCCTCTATAAGGGGTTTCAGATGTTTGTTTGTTGGATGTTCGCGTCACCTAAGAGCTATTATTAGTTAACCAGGAAAGCAACCTCTTTTTTTTTACTTGTCCTATGGCTCTTGGTGGAGGCACGCACACATCCTCACACCTCACACACATGGGCAGACTGAGTTTGGGGGAAGTGACAACACTTCCCGGAGTACATCTGTGTGCCAGCAAAGTGTACATTCGGGCAAATCTGTAGCTGCCAGTTGTGCCAGATTTTAAGGCCCCGAGGGAGTGCACCTCTTCCAAGAGCTATTCAGAGAGGGAGACTGCAGGGTTTGAAAGGGGATCATTGTGGAAGGACTGAACGTGAGTATGCGATGTTCCTGCATTGAACAACATGTTCTAGGTTGTTATCCAACAACTTGTTTCCTTCCAAGATCTGCAGAGATAGATATTGCAACTGTCTGCCTCCCAGAAGGGTGGTGTCATCCACAGCATTATAAAGATAATTATCCGGAGAATTAATAAGTAATAGTATTGAATGAATTAGATAATTATCCAGACGAGGAATACGTTTGGTCACAAATGTTGTATGATGGCTCACCAACCTCAACACGGAGACCTCACGAAGAATGCCATCAAGGGCAACCTGTTGGTCCCGCTCGCAAAGAAAATTTGAAGACCATTCACAGAGGGTTCTCTGACAACCACGAGCAGACAGCCTGGAGTGCAAGGCTGGTGTCAGACATTCGAAAGCTCGAGAAATGTCCGGTCATATAGCCCTGATCTCTTGTTTGAGTTTGAAGGCATCCATCTACTTCTGACACCGAATCAGCAGCATGCCAAAGGTGGGATGACGTTAGTAGTTGGGGTCCAGGCAGATCGTTCATCTGCACCATCCTGTCCGACAAGACGGTTTGAGTCTCGTGATACCGAATCAGCAATGCAGCAGCACATCGATGTTGGGTGAAACGTAGGGTTTTCAATATTCTCAGGAAAGATATACTCTGTACCTGCATGGTCGACCAATATGATTGGGAGAGAGAGAGAGAGAGAGAGAGAGAGAAGAGAAGAGAGAGAGAGAGAGAGCAGAGAGAGAGAGAGAGAGAGAGAGAGAGAGAGAGAGAGGAGAGAGAGAGAGAGAGAGAGAGAGAGAGAGAGAGAGAGAGAGAGAGAGAGAGAGAGAGAGAGAGAGAGAGAGAGAGAGAGAGAGAGGAGAGAGAGAGAGAGAGAGAGAGAGAGAGAGAGAGAGAGAGAGGAGAAGAAGGAGGAGAGAGAGGAGAGAGAGAGAGAGAGAAGAGAGAGAGAGAGAAGAGACGAGAGAGAGAGAGAGAGAACGAGACTTTCTTCACGACTTGAACCGAACTATATGCACAAAAATGCACAAAACTGCACAAAAAGGATGTTAGGGTTAGGTTGAACCCTATATGAGGAGAGGCAACTGTCTCACATGCCTGGTGTTGATTTAATGGTTAGGGTGGTGGGCTTGGGATCCTAGGATCCTGAGTTCAAATCCCACTCGGCTGTTGAATTAATACCAGGTGGGGTTGACTCTGCCTGTCATCCTTCTGAGGTCGGCAAAATGAGTGCCAGCTTGCTGGTATCCTGTGTCGGAGTGGCCACCCGTCCAGGATTGTCCACAATAGCCAAGGAGACTGCTTAGGCAGCACCAACGCTCTGCACAGATTATGGTCCCATTGGATGGATGGATTACTGTGTCACCTCCTCCAGTGGGAGATGAATTGAAGTGAGTAAGTGCATGGAAATTGGAAACCGTTTATGAGGATGATGTGAGTGCTGAAAATAGACTTGAACAGTAACTTGAGACCACGATGTTCTGCACGTTTGGAGGATAATTACATTTAACTCGACGTTTGAACATAAAATAAGGTGAATTAAATAATTTTAACAAACGTCTTTCAAAAATGTCTCCTACTACTATCTGATGTGTAACTTTAATACTCCCAAATACTCACATCGGTTTGAAATGCAATCTTTCACGAGACCAGGTGAAATTGTAACACGTCACGTGAACACTTCCCTCACAAGGATGATCTTTTATGATGTGGCCTTTGTATAACCTCCAACGACATGCTTCACAGGTTAAAAACAAAACCTTATGATAATCTTTTAGTCATTATTTTTCATCCATTAAACCTGCATTAATTGGTTTCCTTGTAAAAAAAAAAAAAAAACAATTTTTTTGATGACATCACATAGGTAGAGAACTTTTGTTCCTCATGGATCGGCAATCAAACTGTAAAGTTTCGCCTTGATCTGTTCAGCCTTTCAGAAAGATTTTTGAAGGTTTTCTTTGTTAAAAAAAAAAAAAATAATGGCTACTGAACCACGAACTGATGATGTCATCAATTTCCCCCCCCCCGTACAATTTAGCCCTAGATGACCCTCAAAAATATTCATACTGATCGGATGAAGCATTTCGCGTATGCAATTATGACGTCATAACGAAGCCACCTATTTAATCATCAAAAAAAAAAATCACACTATTTCCCATGGGAAGTACTTGACATGTGCCAAGTTTTACTTTTTCCATGGAGCGGTTTCGGAGATACAGAGGTCCAAAGTTTTTCCTTTTTTCCAACATGGCTGCCATACCACATAACCTATGACGTCATAATTATCATTAAAACATTCTACAAGAGTAGTCGTACCCATGGTGAAAATTTCTTGTCAATCGGGTAAGCGGTTGCAGAGAAAACAGAGAAAGTTAGCACAGACGGACGGACGGACGGACGGACAGACAGACGGACAACCCGAGAACATAATGCCTCCAGCGACTTAATCAGCGGAGGCATTAAAAAAAGACTTAATATAAATGACCTATCAAAATAAGCTTGTGGTGTGTTTAACACTGCTGCCTTCACTGCTGCTGTGCTCCGACTCCTCCAACAAGGCAGCGGTGGGAGATGAGGGTGAGGAACTACTCATGGGGAGAAGAGTCAGGCTGCAGAGCTGCAACTTTCTTCTTAAAGAAGGCATCGAGGGTTGACTGCCTAGCCTTGTTTTTCTTCGCCCTGGGCATCTCGTCGTAGCAGGAAACAGTATTCAGCATAGAACGCTTCACTTCGGTTCGGCGCTCCATTTCTGGGTCATTGTCAGAGATGATCTCAAGTGCTTCAGACAACTTCAGTAACACATCAGTTAAGTTTTTGGTGCTCAGGAATTTCTCTGGTTCAGTCTCCTCTGGTAGCAATTTCCTCTTGCCTCTCGTGGTGCTCGTCCAGCTCCTGCAGCTCCTCGTTGGTTAAGCAGCTCCAGCTCCCATGTGAGGCCATTAGCTCCTCCAGATCGTCGACATCCACTTTATCCAGTCCAGATTGGTTGGCAAACTGGACAATCTACCTGGTGAAAGACTCCTGCACCTCGAAATCAATGAACTCGTGACAGACATCTGACAACACCTTCCGCCACGCGCTGTTCATGGAGATGTTGGTGACGTCCTCCCAAGCTCTATGAATGTTTTCAATTGCATTCCTGATTTTGAAATTCCTCCAGAACTGCTTAATGGATTCATGACTCGGACCATCAATTATGTGGAACAGGTGTCTGAAGGTGCGATGACGGTGATATGCCTTGAAATTGGCAATTGCTCCCAAGGCCATGGGTTGGAGGAGAGAAGTTGTATTGAGAGACAAGAGGTATGTCTGTATATCTCATCCTCAAGTCACAAAAAATTGCTCAAGACATAAAAATTTACCTATTCACTTTGAGCAAACACCTGTATTCTTGTGGAGGACATGAGAGAATATCTAAGTGAAACCTCAACAGTTGGAATACACTCCTTGCTGGTGTTCAAGAAACTCAGAATAAACTAGAAAAGCACTCGGGAGATCACATACCTGAACATTTTTATGTTTTGTATCCCACTTATAGGTCGGATCTGTATCCAACCCTCAATAAAAGTCTAATTAGCTTGTTCCTATCACTTAATCAACCTGTCCACCAAGTTTCGTCCGAATCCGTCAATAACCTTTCGAGTTATCCTGCTCATAGGCAGACAACCAGACAGGCAGAGAGACAAACAGTGGAGAAAACATAAGCGAAGGTGGAGGAAGGTAATAAAACGTTTTTCAAGGAAACATTTTGGGGCTTGCTTCTCAAATGTGGTGAGAAATTCTTTGGAAGGCAACTCCACAAACGGGTGAAAAGAGGAATAACGAGTTTAGGTTTTATGGTTAAGCCTGGATTTTGGAAGTTTAACAATGACGAGGTTACTGGAAGAATGCGTGCATCCTGGAGGATCTGGGAAGGTACGGAGGGCTGGGAGAGCAGAGGGAGTTGGATCGGAGGAGAGGTGGTTAAAACACAAATAAGTTTTCAAAACAACTGGTTCAACTTTAACTCTTAACAAAACAAATCTGCATTGTAAAGGTGTTGTCATGGCAGCAGTTAATTCATTGTCCACAACAGTTCAAAACATGAGGTGTTGATCATTAAACCTGCGGTGTGACACACCGATGTTACCTTTTCAACTTCAACTGTAATTTTACCGGAATTTTATAAATGTCTTTTAAGCAATAATTTAACTAAACGATTGACCTTTTCATTTTTCCACTTGCTTGTTGAACCACATACTTGTTGATCAAACTTCAAAAATGTTTTTTACCGTATAAAGCACTAGTTCTGAATAAATTCACACGTCAATGTTCTCCAATCATGGCATAATTCATCGTGAATAAAGAAGAATTTTTAAAATAAATAATAATAATAATAATAATAATAATAATAATAATCATCGTGCGATGTTTCATAATTGTTTGTTTAACAGTGATCAGTTTGCGAAATTGAGTTAATTATCTCAAGTTTTATATTTCGTTGGTTACCTTCTCAGCACTGTACCTTTTCCATCGATTGTGTTTCAATAAAAGAGAAAAATAAACCTTGCTGCTGTACCTTCCGCACAGAAATGGACATAATGCTTATAGTTTACATCACAATTATTGCTTCGGAGTCTTTATAAACTAAACTGAACTCTTCTTTCCTAATGCCATGTGCTTCTATTTTTTTGGCATTCAAAAAAAATAAAAAAAAAATATTTTTTCAGAGTTTCCCTTCAAATTGAGTTGTCGGTGACATTGATTAATGTAATTTTGTATGAAACGTTATAATATTTTAACATTGCCCAAAACCCCATTAGAGATTGAGGGCTTATTGGCACAACTATATAGGTATCTTGTGTGTGGATAAGTGATGGTTTCTGGAGTTGTTGAAGCCCAGGCATTTTTTTACCTCCTCTCCATAGTTCATTGTGTGTATAATTGTGTATAACCATGACACTATGGGTGCCATTTGTTTTGACCGCAAGTTGACTCGCATATGTTTCAGAGATATCGAGCGAGTCGAGTTTAGTTCCACCAGCTCTTCCTGAAATTGAAGTATCCGTGGTTGCTGAAACTCTATCCCGTTGGCGTTGCATTACATCACCTGCAGCACAGAGCCTGCTCGCTGCATGGCTCCCTCGCTGATCGGTGTTTTTATCGGTTGCTTGTGTATTCAGAAAGAATGACGCTTTGGGGTGGAAACTGGAACGATCTCGGGATGGTTCTTGTGCAGATCACCTAATGTCGGACGCGTGTCCGAACGGCATCGCGGCTCGGGCTCAAGCTTGTGATGCACGATGGGTTCATGGCTGAGCAGAAGGTTATTTGTGAAGAGGGTGAACCGTGAGAATTCCATCACAAATAACAACTGTGATGAGCAGTCTGTGCCAAAGGGGGGACATGAGGACAGGATATCAACAGAATCGCTTGCCATCAATTCAGCGTCGTTTCACGATGGTGGAGAGGAATGTCAAGTGCCCAGCAATGTGGGCACCTGTGCCGCACCAAACGCGCAGGTAAGATATCTTTATTTTCCTGCTGCAGTAATTTTAATAAAATAATTGGTGTGTAACAAAATAATATTTGTAATGCAAATGTGAACTATTTTATCACAAAGCTGTTCCAAGCAGTGGAATTTTCTCATATATATATATATATATATATATATATATATATATATATATATATATATATTAATTGTCACCTAACTTACACAACATGTAACGATGTGAGATTATATCATAGAAACTGGGGAGATTTTCCCTTTTAATAAAGTTTCAGAACTGAAAACGACTTTTCTTCCAATAGTATCAGGAAACCCCTCCGGTGAACATTCCAGTCAAGTTGAGTGACACTCAACTTGACTGGAAACGATGAAGAAAAGGACTAACAAGTTTGAACTAGATATCGTAAAGATCTGCAGTTTGCTGTAATTTACGGGATTGGAAGGAAAGATAAAATTACTGTAGCCGACTGTAATCTTAATAAGTTTGCAAGAAACCTTTGTGTGTCTTCCAAGCTGTGGTTGCATGATTACTTTCACCTGT
>CM068952.1:178289301-178290858 GCA_035128595.1 Eptatretus atami
CAGACACTCCTGCTTTATAATATGTATGTGTGTGTATATATATATATATATATATATATATTCATGTTAAAGTTATGTTTTCAACCAAGAAAGCACTTAAGCGATGAGGCAGGAAGCCACTGTGTTCAGAAGCGGAATCTGTTTTTGAATGTGTGGGAGTAAATTATAACTTGGCTGTTGACCTTGGACGCTTTCAATTGGTTCTGTTTGAGATAGAGAGAAAGTTTTCTGATGCAGTTGAGCCCAACACCTCCCACCACAAGGCTCGCCTTGCGTTTGCATCAACAGGCGAATGCATTTTCTATGGAGTTATGGTCTTATCAGGGGGATGTCTCAAGTGTCATCAATGGACAAATAGATAGGAGCTGGAAAACGTGCAACAACAGTGGTATTTGCACCCGGTAGAGCGATGCACATCATCAAGGTGTAATGTCCAAGGTCACCAGTCACTGGAAGAAGGGGTTCTAGAACAAGGAGTCAAACGAGAAGTTATGCCGAGATCGAAGCCCGTTTAGCAGGAATTTGCAATTTGTTCATGGTACCTGTGATAGCTTACCTGCTCTTCATGAAGGACACCATCTGATATTTAACATCCACCAACTAATTCTGGCAGATGGCAGTGGCGTATCCAGATTTTGGGCCGGATGTTAACCTTATTGTTCTCAACCATCAACCAACACGGCTGGGGCTAAATCAAACCATGGTGGACTGAGTACATCAATTTTCTGTCTGAACAATCGACAGATGCATTATATAGCATTATTTATATGGCAAATACAAATTCAACTTTGAACTGCCATTTACATGACATCTTTGCACCTTTTGCATATTCTAGCAGAGCTGTCAATCACCGATGAGTAATCGACTTTGAATTCATGGTCCTTTTCTATGCTGAATAATGCGAAGCGAAGATGGTTCTTGATCAGTTTTATGAGCTGCTGAATTATTGCTCAGCTGTAGCTGCAGCTGAAGAAATTGGTAGTGTCCTATTGATGTGCTACAGTCTTGTAAGATTGGCAAAAGAGCACTCCGTGTTCTTGATTATGAATTTGAAGAAGCCTTGTGTATTTTTTGTTTCATTATTATCACGTATCACTCCGTTCTTGGTCCAGTGTTCAAAAGTTTTTGCATTCAGCCAGTTGGTCCACTCTTGCTTGGACGAAGGGTAAGGGCCGAAACAGCTTCACTTTTATTCATGGCGGATCAATGACCATTTTAGGTGTTTTCTTTCTTACCAGCAGGTACCCGCGCAACATCCGCACAATGCAAAATGTGATTTCAAGTTCTCAACTCTCCCGTTCTCAACTTGACTTGACTTGAAAGAGAGGATAACCTGCCTTGACTGACTTACATTGAATTCACCACTTCACAAATTCAAAATTCCTCAAAACCAAACGTTATTCATAAATATTGGATTCCATCGTCAGTCTACATATTCAATTACCAGCTGCCTGAAAACACCTGAAAATGGTTACTACGCACCTGAAATAAAGTATTCATACATCCTGGGAAAATGAAAAAAATATAATGACCTCAGTACTTTTTCTTTTTTTGAAT
>CM068952.1:178295226-178309657 GCA_035128595.1 Eptatretus atami
CAGACAGACAGACAGACAGACAGACAGACAGACAGACTGACCAACCGGTGGAGATTATATTTTTAGAGACATAGATCGATTTGTTTTAATGTTAGGGCCTAACTGCACGTGGTTATCTGCTTCGTGCCAAACTACTCTGTCTGTCGCAATCTCTTTCGTGGGTGACTTGTTTCGACGACGACCAACATGACCGTTGTTGCGTCCACGACCACATTGTGCTGCACGCTTTATTTTCTGCTTGACATGTCATGTCATGTCACGTCATCGAAATGGAGGTGTGTGTGTGTAATTTGTGAAATGTTTTGTGTTGACCAGAAACCGAAACCATCTTAGCTTTCGATGACACAGTCATGACAGAGGGATTAAAAAAAACTCATGAAGTGGTGATTGTAGTCACAAAGTTATATGTTCATTAAAACTTCAACGTTTATGAACATTACTTTCCTTATTCACTTGGAATATGTCTTTCAATCCTGAGAAATCTCACTCTCTCTCCAAAAGGACCGCCTGGCAATCCCCCCCCCCCTCCACCATCTACTTTCTCAACAATCCTCTTGAGGAAGTTCAGTCATTTAAACTCCTGGGTCTCACAATCAACAGTGATCTTTCTTGGGCAGACCACATTTCAAAGTTGACCTCCAAAGTCAACCGCCATTGTACAAAGTCCTTCCTTGGCACACCTGAACTACTATCCACCAACAAGGCGTTCATCTGCAGCTTGATGATGGAGTACTGCTCTCCCCTCTGGGCTGGTTCTCCTGCCTCACATCTTGCTCAGTTTGGCACCGTGGAAACCAAGGCTCTCAGGATTCCTGGAATCTCCCGCGATGAAGCTGAGTGAATTATGGGTCTATCGCTTCGCCATTGCAGACGAGTCGGTGGTCTCCTTGTCTTCCCACCACCCCCTTTCTGGTCTTGCACCCCCTGCTCTTTCCATGCTTTGTCTTCTCATGGTTTCTGCAGGGCACACACGGTCCACCATCAACCCCCTTCTGGTGAAACTACCTAGATCCAGGATCACTGTTCACCGCCACTCATTCGTTCCGCTTTTTCCTACTTGTGGAACTAACTTCCACATTCTCTTCAATCTCATTCTTCCCTCCAGGTCTTCAAGACAGCTGTTCACTCCCATCTCAGATCATCCCAAATCCTCAAGGTTTCTGCAGGCCACACACGGTCCACCATCGGTCCATTCTTGCCCTCTGATCCATTCAGTGTACTTGCTCTTCCACGACCCTCGACCATATATAAAAATCCCATTATTTTTCGGCCCAGCTGACCCCCTTGTTGTATATGCTCGAGGCAGACGGGACACCCAGCTTGACGTCCATCCAAGGGAAGGTGCAAACAGTCAAACACTGATGTCTCATCCTGCTTGGGAGACATCAGGATGACATTGTATAGCTGGGTGGTGATTCCAACCCAAGCTCGACAGCTCAGATCGGGGTGTGCATACCTCTAGGGCCTCCGAGGCTATCCTGCCAGCATATACATTATTCATTAAGCAGCAAGCAGCATCAGAGATGTACGTGATTGTCCATTAAATGCCCATTTTCTCTCTCCCTCATGAAGACAGCAAAGGCGAGGGTGATATCAAGAGCAAGAATTGTGCGCACGATCTTTAACTTCAAGATCATTTCTTGGTACCGCAATACTACAACATAGCAATGAGTAAATGGTAAATAAATAATTGCAAAAGTCTCGTGCTGGAATGCTGAGATCATTTTACTTTTCAGTAAATCAAGCTGGGAGCCAAACTCTTAGAGGTGGAGTGAGAGGTGGGGTGGTGAGAATGGGGACCAGGGGGGAGGGGAGGCTGCATGACCCCATGAAGAAAGATATTAAAAAAGGATCTTTAGAACCCCAAATGATGCTGTTTGGTGTGATCTACAGTCCACACTACAAACAAAGAACGTTCAAATGTTCGTGTTTACAAGTTACTTCGTCCGGTTTCATTTTTCCCTGAGGATTTGCTCAGATCTTCTTTTTTATTATTATTATTTTTTTTACAAGATCGAGGCTCATAAAAGAGCAAGTCGATCTCATGTAACACGAGGAGGATATTGCACATGCGAGAGTAGACCGTTTACATGTTTTAAGGACAGAAGTTATGGTCATGTTGTGTCTGATGAAGGTGCCTTTCACCTGCGACCTGCCATCCTCATCCTCCACCAAACATTATTCATTTTAACTACAATTCCCTTTGACAATTTCTCATTAAATTTTTTTAGTTACTCCCTGAAACTAGTGAACAAAGGTTAAAAAAAAGAAAACTTTAAAAAAGTTGATTTATTTATTGAAAGTTAAAAAAAAAAGTTGATTTATTTATTTAATGTTTTCCAACTTGTCCTTCTCCAAACGACTTCATTTTGGACAATATGTTGCAACCTTGTTCGTATCTACACCCTCTGCGAAGTGCATAGAGGCTCGTGGTTTTCCTTGTGCTATGTAAGCGATATAAATGGTTAATAGCGGTGTTCTCAGGTGGGTTTGCGATTGCAGGTGCATTGTGTTATGTGATCCCCAAGGTGATAGAGTCTCAGGTGGCGATGATATTCACAGTCTCCTTCCAGCATTTCGCTCGGTTTGTATTCCACGATACTGTACCTGCAGAAACTGTAACACCTGAACTTTGTGAGTCTGCTCCGGGAAGGTGTGTTTGTGACTTGTTCGGTGGGTTTTTTTTTTCTTTCCTTCAATTTGTTAACCTGCGCCATCGAAGATCGGAGTTTACTGTTTTCACCCCTTTATTTGTTTGTTTTGTTTGTTTGTTTGTTTGTGAACAGTATTGCGAAAAACTCCGACGGATTTCGACGAAACTTGGTGGGGGATTAGGTCTGGTTCAAGGATCATGCCATTAGATTTTGGACGTGTCCAAAATCCAATATGGCCGCTATGGCGGCCTTTGAAAAAATATTTGAATTTTTTTTTTTTTGCATTTCTACATGTTTTAAGTGATTTCCAACCCCCCCCCCCCCCCCAAAAAAAAAATGTTGGAGAAAAGAACTATAACTGTCAGCACTGTTGACGTCATATTTAATGAATAAGATATAAGGTTCACTTGAGTGACCCAGCAGTATGGCGGCGGAGGTTTTGCACTCTACCGAGTGCTCCCCCTCTAGTTTACTCTGTATTCTCTTCCGTTTTAACCAAACTGAAATATTACGTTTGTTTTTGCCTCGATACACTTTTGTGAACAATTCGAAGATTTTCCGACACCATCAAGTTTTCTTCTCATAGCGGTGAAGTTATCTTCTAATTTTTATTTACTCCGTTGCCATGCCAACACCCAGTGCAAGAGGAAGATACATTTTTGTACATCCTGTTGACTTCAGCCATTGTGTTGAA
Source organism: Eptatretus atami (assembly GCA_035128595.1). NCBI lineage: Eukaryota > Metazoa > Chordata > Myxini > Myxiniformes > Myxinidae > Eptatretus > Eptatretus atami. The sequence continues at coordinate 178,298,575 of CM068952.1, forward strand.
CAGATCAGATGTACCTCCAGGTGATGCATCCAGATATGTATGTAGTTTGTGGTTTATGTATAAAAGACTCAGCTAAAGAACAAATAAAACTTTACTCTACCAATCTGCAGGATCACCTCTCACCTCCACTCATTCATTCTCTTTACCCCACTTGGAACTGACTTCCACATCCTCTTCAATCTCATTCTTCCCTCCAGGTCTTTAAGACAACTGTTCACTTCCATCTCAGGTCATTCCCATCCAAAATCCCGTTAACCACCCCCCCTCCCCTCCAACCAAAAATTTTTCTTCCAGTTTTTCCTTCTTAAGAGTTTGCTTCTATATCCATCTTATCCACCCCCTGCCCTTCTCCCCTACCCTCATCCCTTGTAATCTGTCTCCATCTATTTTGGCCCTCGACCCTGCTTTTGGTATTTCCATCTTCTCTTTCTGCTGTTACTTTTGTTCTGTTGCATCCTGATCCATTATGTGTTCTTTTGTTTATTTATATGCAGCCTGTAGCTGCTTGGCTGCATCACTTTCTGGGGGTGCAGGTGTGTTGCTGATGCAGTGACCCCATCATCCATCCATTAGGACCATACTCTGTACAGGGCATCGGTACTGCCGAAGCAGTCTCATGAGCTATTGGGCACAATCCTGGAGGATCTCCACTCTGACGCAGGATACTCGAATGGCTCAATCATCCCAGCAAGCTGGTACTCATTTTGCCGACCTCGGATGGGGGACAGGCTGAGTCAACCTGCCTGGTGTTAAAAAATTCAACGGTAAAAAACAGGGGCTTGAACTCAAGACCCTAAGCTTTTAAGCCAGCCACCTTAACCATCAATAGTGGCACCAAATTTGGCACACTAGTAGCCTAACATATTATGAACAGATTTGGATATTGGGCCATCTCAAATTCAGCCGCTGATGGCTGTGGCAGCCATTTTCCACTGCCATCAAAAATTTTGAGATGGCCCAATATCCAAATCTGTTCATAATATGATAGGCTACTAGTGTGCCAAATTTGGTGTTTTCCTCACAAAATGCCAATTGTTATGCTATGTTTAGCTAAGTTGCCCCACTAACACCATATTAGTGCGTGTAACACATCATTTGAGAGTAGTATGTCAATCAGTTATATTTATTACACTTCCTGTGTGAAAACTTTAGTTAGAATCCTGTCCGAGAGGCATGGAGGTTACACATGTTGGTTAATTAAGTTGGCTTGCAGATTGGATGGAAAAAAAACTAGACTTGGAAAATAAAGCAGTTTTGCCTTTTGTTGATGAAATATCAAATTGTAAAAAAGCAAATCATGCAATGTGAGAGTCAGAACGGAGAACGCTCATGTTTATGTCATATTTGAATATGTACAGTTGCCTTTTCAGTTGGAAGTTGTGGGTATCGACTTTGAATGCTCCGATCGCTGCATCCCTTTGGACAAGGAGCTTGATTCACAATCGGATGAAGACCTTTCGGTGTCTTGCGGTGAGTGATGCCAACTTTGAAAGCTGTGGCTTCTGATACATCAACACCATCAGTGACGTCATAATATGGAGTCGAGTACTATACTATGAAAGTTATTTGTATGCTTAACATAAAACTTCCACATTATTGCATACTTGTGTCAGGAGGATGGGCCTCGAAGTACCCACACTTACCTCTAAGCTGTCTAGTGTGGGTTTGAAGGTCGACACAGCTATGTATAAACTGCCATCCTGGTGTTTCACATGCAGGACAATTCATCAGTGTGTGCACCATCCCTTGGTTGGACATTAAGCCACAGGAACTGTCTGTAAGCACTGGTCGTTGGTGCACGTTGATCAGAAGTAGTCAAAGTAGGAGTAATACTAATAGTGTCACATTATTTTATTTATGCTTCCAATGTTTATATATATAATACAACGGTATATGTCCGGCTTTCTATCTCGTCTCTCACCGCTTCACACATTGTCAATGAAGTTCGTCAACATACTTAACAACATGTTACTCCAAATGGCTCAGTCAAAGGGAAACTTTTGTCAAAGCACAATGCCCAACTATCAATTGGTCCCAGACACAAATGCTACAGTTAGAACTACAGTATATGAGAGTTGTACTCTCATATACTACAGTAGACTGCAGATAATTAATGCAGGAAAGGAATGTTATTTTTGCCTGGGTTGCTGTTGTTGGTAGCAGTAGTAGTACGGTACGTCCCGAATTCCTATCGCATGCCATTCCACCACGTCACCCATCCTTGACGTTGGTAGTTACCCCGCGCACGCGGAGCGAAAAGGCAGGGTTAAGCAATCGGTTCATGCCCGTCTGTCTGTCTGTCTGTCCTATAATTTTATGATCGAGAAACAACTTATTTAAATCAAATGTTATAATTTGAACACAAATCGGAACATGATTAGGAATACAAGTCTTTCGGTTTACCGTACCTTGGCTCTGATTTTGTCACGATCGTGCATGCGCAGAGAGGAGTGGGATAATATTTCTATTTTGTCTGTCTGTCTGCCTGACAATCAAACAAAATTGAAAATCATTCCAAACAGGAAACCTCACTGTTTTTAAGGGGTTATAATGGACACATACGACAGGCACGAATAACTAATTTAACGTGTTGGACATGAGAATATATCTATACCAATAAATGTCTCAGTGTGTGTGTCCTCCATAACTCCAAAACCATAATACCTTGCAGCCTGAAACTTTGCATGCACACTAAGAAAACTCCAAGGAAGAGCATGACTGAAAATTGGGTGTTTTGGTTAATTAAAACATCTCTTTTGAAGAGAATTAATGGCCTTATTTAATTATATATTTTATCAGGCACCATCCTCGGCCACCTCGCTTTCTGGGGTCTTAAGGCGTATCCTGGGGTCTGCAGCCGCCATGTTTTTTTTGGCCTGCTCAACCATGCATTGACTTGGAACAGGCCGCAACGATTTCCAAACGATAAAGATTTTTTTTTTCACTTTCCTCACTCATATAGAATGCCTGTTCATCATAGCTATGAATCGCTGTATATATATATAATCACTTTTGTAAGTTCTATAGTTTTCATATTAGGAGCTTGGAGCGATTTCATGCATTATATGATGCAATTTTCCATGATCTACTCTCATGGACTAATTAAAGTATATCATCGAAATATGATTCTGGTTTTGAGGATCGGATATCGTCCGGACTGAATAAGTGTTGAAATCCGGAGTGAAATCTGATAATTTAAAGAAATAACGAGTCTTATAACTAAGCATATATATATATATATATTTTAATGTTTCGGAGGTGTAATAAATTTTATTCAGGTTCATCCTGATGACTCCATCTTTGCCTCTTTTGGTTCTTCCTAATAATCCAGTGCTGTATTTGGTCAGTTATGTAATTTCTCATCAGTGCATACCTTGTGTGTGTCTCCAAAAGTAGGCGCACAAAATCTGCTGAGACTGTTTCTTCGGCTAGGGGTTACAATCCTGTACGGGTCACCACTCCTAGATAGAATATCTGCCTGATGGTACAGAATTTGTAATTTATTCAGGGTGCCAGTGATATCTTACCGCCTCTTTGTGAAGGACACTGTCGGATCTTCAACGTCCACCGACTAAGGCTAGCCGATGAGACACGCAGTTTATCGTCCATTTGAAGGACGGTACACGCATTGATGTCTTTTCCTCCCTGCCATTGAAACACCAGGATGGCAGTTTAGAGCTTGATCAGGATTCAAACCCAGATTAGACAGATCGTATCTCCTGGTTATCTTGATAGCCATATTTTTTTATACTTATATAAAATAGTGTGTGATATTACGATCGCAATTGACTTAGAATTGTCCCAACCACACCCAATTGTGTTACATAGTTGATGAGGCCCTGGAATGTTGCGCTTCCTTAGAGGCGGTACTCCAAGTGAAATGTCTCATCATTGAATGTTTCCTATAGGAGCTACAAAGCGACAACAGTTGGAAAATTTTGAGGAGACGTCGGAGGGATCAGTCACAGCTTGTGGAAAGCCAGGTTGGTTCCATAGTTTTATCTACTGCTTGAAAGCACTGAATCACTTCTTGTGATGTTTTATACCGATAGTGTCACTTTTGATTGCTTTGTTAAGGAAAATTGATAGTTATAATGCTGTATCGTTCCTTTGACCAGTTGCAGACATAAATTAATTCCAGTTTCACTTAAATAATCAGAGTTACTAAAATGTTTTGTTAATTGCTCAACATACATGATCAAAATTTGAGCGTGCAGGTTTCGAAAAGGCACGGAGTGTGCACAATGTTTGCACACAAAACTTCACCTTTCACCGAAATAACCTTGAATATCCTAATGAGAATGTGCCTTCTTCGTTCCAAGGTTGTACTCAACTCCAGTATTTTTTATAATACAGAACTTCTAACTGGCTGAGCATGCTATGGCTCCGCTGGTGTTGACCTCTTTGCCAAAGCCAATTAAAGTCAGGTTTTGGGAAAGAATTGGAGAGGAAACATACTTTCATAAATATCAAATACTGAATCGTGTAATTGAATTGAAGCATAATTATCAAACCCAAGATGTAAACAACCACAGGGAGGATCAGAATGTGAAAATATGTGGGTTATTCATTTTATTTGATGTGAGCTGTTTTAAATGGTCGAAATTTCCTACAAATGCTCCTTGCACACTAGGAGAGAGGATACAAGATAATTTAAGTGAGAGAATTTTAATTGGGAGAACTTTCTCACAAATACTCCTTTAATTGAGAGAATATTACTACAAACTCTCCTTATTGGGAAACTTTTCCCACAAATACTCTGATAATTGAGAGAACTCTCATACAAATACAACTTTAATTGGGAGAATTTATTACAAGTACTCCTATAATTGGGAGATAATTGTGAGAATTTCATTAATATACTCCTATAATTGGGAGAGCTTTCCTACAAATACTCCTTTAATTGGGAAAGTTTTTCCATAAATACTGTACTCCATTAATTTGAAAGTTTTCCGAAAAATATTCCTACAATTGGGAGAATTTTATTACAAATACTCCTTTAATTGGGACAGTTTTTTCCAGAAATACTGTACTCCATTAATTGGAAAGTTTTCCTAAAAATACTCCTTTAATTGAGAGAACTTTACGATACATTATCCTTTAATTAGAAATATTATCCCACAAATACTCAATTAATTGGAAGAATTTTATTACAAATACTCCTATAATTGGGTGAACTTTTCCACAAATACTCCTCTAATTGGGAGAATACAACTACAAATATTCCTTTAAATGAGAGAATATTACTATAAATTCTCCATTAATTGGGAATAATTTCCCACAAATACTCCTTCATTTGAGAGAATATTACTACAAATACTGTTATAATTGGGACAAATTTTCTCCAAATTTTTTAATGAGGAGAATTTATTATAACTACTCCATTTATGGGGAGAATATTACGACAAATTCTCCTTCACTTAGGAATTTTACCAACACCTTTTTTGGGGGGAGAATTTTATTGGAATTACCCTTTTAATTGAGAGAATTTTACCAGAAATACTCCTATAATTGGGAGAATTTTCCAACAAATTATCTTTAAATTGGGGATGTTACTTACATTCTTTTAATTGGGAGAATTTTTTTTGGAATTACCCCTTTAATTGGGAGAATTTTACTGGAAATACTCGTTTAATTGAAATAATTTTTTACTATAAATACTCATTTAAACAGTATAATTTTCCTACAAATTCTCCTTTAATTGGGAATTTTACTAACATTTTAAATTGGGAGAATTTTATTGGAATTACTCCTTTAAGTGGGAGAATTTTATGAGAAATACTCCTATAATTGGGAGAATTTTCCCACAAATACTCTTTTCATTTACTTATATAAGTATTGCAATAATTTTTTGTCAAATTTAATCTCTATTTGTACTTCGTTGGAGCATTCTTTCTTCAGTACAACCATAGCAACACCCCATTCCCCACCTTCCCCAAATGCGTGCTTCAATCAACAAGGAGCACTGCATCATCGACAAAGCTGTACTCCCAACAAATTATGCTACCTATAGTCATATGCGGCATACGAAAGAAAAAGACTCTTCCAATGTCCATGGACAGCATAAAATTGTCCTTTATTTGAGAGGCTAGAGATAATGTAAAATTGCCTTTGATAAGCAAGGGTAGTTTAAGTTATCCATCAATAAACACTCCCTTTATCAATCCTATCTTTTTTCTGTAATCCCATTTGTCCATGTTAAGGTGTTGGAAGAGTGAGGGAAAGTAGAACGGGAGGCCTGAGATTGCTTTTCCAAAAATGAAACATCACCCATTCAAACAAGAGCGAGAATTGCTTAATTTGCAATACATGTCCCCCAACTTATGTGATGTTTTCTCAGTCCAAAAAGGGCATAACTGTGAAAAAAGGACAAAACACCCTGAAACTTGAACTTTTTCTGTAACTTATCATACATAATACAGCCATGCACCAAGTTTCAGTTGATATGTTAAAGGGTACGGAAAAAAGTCTGAAAAACCACAGGTGGGACAGACAGAGAGTAAACCTATAGTCCCCTCCGGTGAAGCCAGTGGGGAACTAATAATAAATAATAAAGTTGAGTACATTAAGGGCTAACAGGAGAGCCACGAGGTATGCACACTCGCTTCTGAGCTGTCTAGCCTGGGTTCGAATCTCGACCCAGCTATAAAATGTCATTCTGGTGTTTCGCAGGCAGTTGAGGCATCGGTATGTTTACTGTCCTTCAGATGGATGTTAAACTTGGCGTGTAGTACTAGTGATAAGCATAGTAATAGTATCTGCAGCAGCAGTAGAATAATGTTGAGTATATTGTAGAAATGAACATTTAAAAAACGACGACACTGAAGCTAATGTATTTATGTGATGGTTACACTACGTTGTCAAGGGCATGAATGGGTGGGAGTAGAAAACAAGCCACATAAACCATAAATTAGGTTACAGGGCATTTCATGAACATGTTGAAATTTCCCCAAACATGAAGACACCGCCTAATTGTGAGAATGCAAACCAGATGGACGAGTTTTAAGATAGAATGTTGCAAATAACAACCTCCCCTTTCTCACGAAAAAGACATCCAAAGCCGTTTTTCATAACCCCATCCATGGAGACTCTGCTCAGTCCTGAAAACCCTGGTTAGTGTTTTTGGGTTAAAGCAAACGGTTTAACTGTATATTCGTGATACTTCAATGATGATGTATGGGAACTCGTTCATCATCATAATTAGACCATTCTCAGTCCACTCCAGGATGAAAACTCCCCTTAATTCATGTTGGGGGGTAATGTATTGGCATGCTCACCACGCTTGCCAGATGTGGGTTGGAGAGAGAGCTTGGGAAGGATTTCTTTTAATTTGTTCAGGGTACCGGCGATTGCTCGCCTCCTATTCACGAAGGACACCGTGAGATCTTTAACATCCACCAACTAATGCCGACAGATGGGACGCCCGGCTTAACGTCCATGCGAGGGACAACATACACATCACCCTTAATGTTAAACACATCAGGAAAATAATTATAATAGAAGGTGAGTTCCCTTATAAGGAACTTCGATGCAAGAGTTGTCCATTGAGTCCCTCAAAGCCAGTGCCATTATTACCAACCTATGGCTGTTTGTGCACACTCTATCCTTTTTTAAATGCTGGGCATCAAGCAAGAAAGCAGCACCTACCATTTTTATATTTTTGGTACGACTCAGACAGGGTTCGAACCACTGACCTCCCAGACTTAGAGAGGATGATCTAAACCAGAACACCACTGACTCTGGATGATACTTATGGCCGGGTCATCACTGGGTCAGGATTCGAACCCAGGCGAGACAGCTCAGAGGCAAGGGTGCATACCTCGAGGCCATTCTGCCAGGCCAAATCCTCACTGTAATTCATGGACCAGAGTTTGTGTGTGTTTGTTGTGCTACTCCTACAGTTCTGGACTTATTACATCCAGACTTGTTACATAAGATCAGCAAGACCGCAATTCATGTAGAGGGGCATTTTTACCTTTTCTGGTGCTCTTGGGGGGGGGGGGTGAAAATTCTCTATGTAAATGTGTATCTTGTAGCGCCGCGTACTACAAGTCTCCACCGTTTACAGTACAGTATTCCCATCCCCACGTTTTCCTGCACAGTAAGGTGTTTTGAACTATAAGCCGCAGGTATGTTTTTGCTTCATGCACGTAACCCGGATTCTTTTTTTTTGGCCTATACAGAGCTATCAGTTGCCTATACACCGCCCAAATAAAAGTACGCCTCAGAAGAATGTGTTGCGTGCTTAGAACAAGATGGCCCATAGGGCGGGTCTTGAGATCTTTAACAAGACTAGTGGGCCTGTTGGTCCAAATTGTCATTGGTCTTCACGGCCTTGTGGCATACCTGGCTGCTGTACTGCTTGAGCATCGATCGATGTGCTTGGGCCAGCGTGGGGATTATACATTCGTTATTATTATTGCCAAATCATACTACTATAATTATTGTTGTGAATATAATTAGTATTCATTAATATATGCTTTGTTACAATGTTATCATTATGTTTATTTTGTAATTGGAATGCCATCCCATGGAAGGACCTATGGCATGCGATTATAACACGGGAAGTCTTCCGGGTTCTTTGGAGTTAATTAGCCTTATCAACTGAGGAGATCATGACGGTCACTTTGGTGTATCACATTCTACATCAGAAAGCTCCAGGGAAACTCACAAAAAAATATGACACACACAAACACACAATCCATTGATAGTAGAAGCATTTGAAGTTAATTATTTGCTCCTGAGACTTCAGATATAATTTAGAGAATTCAAAAACTTTTTATTTTGACTTGACCCAACTTTAATTTTGGAATGGTTCGCAAGCAACGCATGACTTCATCCTGGCTGAGCTTTACGTGAGTACAGTTTGAGTTGTTTAACCAGTTTGAGCTATTGAGTAAGTGTTTCCTTGTATAAAGCAACCTAGGTGGGACATTCATTCTTCTGATCACACTGTTCCAGAGTCAAAGAAGCCACGGCCTTGTTTTCAACCTCATTCGCCCGATGGGCCGCAGAACATTGAGGGCGACATGGCGACGTACAACCCAGATTACGAGGATGACATGCAAGGCCTCATCAAGCCCAAGAAGCTGCCCAACCCCGTGAAAGCCTCTCGCACCCACCAGGACATGCACAGGGAGCTGCTGATGAATTGCCGGAGGTCAGGAACGAGTCAGGAAAGGAAGTGAGAGTTGTGAGGTTTGATAAGGAGCTCGGTAAATGTCGTTAAGCCATGTCCTCTTCTTTCAGGCTCAACATCATACGCTGCCCTTCAATTTTAGATCACATTGTGCTTTTGGACTTTATGCAAGAGCAATATTGAAGGAAGGGAACATTGGGGGCTAAAGTTGGAGTGAAAATGTATTTTGATGAAAAAAAATTATCTGCAACAAAATATCGACTATTTGATGCAGAATGTTTTTGCAATTCCGTTTGTATTTATTTCACTTCATCCAGGTGGCTTTGCACGTATTTTGTAAATACCTGTGACCCTTGCACATTGGCCCATGGGAAGCAGTCTGTGGGAATACTTTGTGGAGATCTCTATACTATTCATTATTTACATCAATGGTCCGAGTACTGATCTCTCCACTGCGTTGAATGTCAATGTTCACCTGCTTTCCACTGTCGTCCTGAAACGCCGGGGAGATAGTTTCTATCTGAACAGAAAATCCCAACACACACAAGGGACTTTGGCACAGGAAGGTCATTTCAGCCCATCATGCTTACGCTACGGCTACACCAACCCCAGTATCGTTGCACATCCACATATAATCTACCAATCATTCGCACAAACCATATCCCCGTACCACTCTATCTCCAATGCATATAAGTACCTATCCAAATCCCATTTAAAACTATACACCACCTCTGCTGCCACTACCTTTCCTGGGAAACCAATCGATGCATTCACCTCTCTCCGACTGAAAGACCCCTGCCTTAAAACTGTCCTGACTCTCACTGTCCCACTCTGCTGAAAAACTCCACTGCACCAATCTTGTCCACACGCTTCGTTATCTTAAACATCTCCATCATATCCCCTCATAATCACCTCGTTTCCAATGTATAAAGTCCTGTCTCCTTCAACCACCCCTCATAGCTTGATCTCGCTCACCCTGGAATCAATCGAGTTGCTCGATGCTGTACTCTCTCGATGGCAGCTTTATTCCTCCTCAGATGCGTTGACCAAAACTGCGCACAATATTCTAGATGTGGCCCTCACTAGATATACAGTGTGAAAAACCACCTCCTTTGATTTATAAATGATCCCCCTCCGAATACTATCTAAAACCCTATTTGTTTTACCTATAGCTGTCTGGCACTGTGCTGCCTGCTTACCTCCCGTATCTATTACCACCCCCAGATCCTTCTCCTGTGTGACACGCTCCAAAATTACCCCTTGCATCCTGTAATCTCTATTTTCATTGTTCTTCCCCATCCCCAACACCTTACACTTGCTCAGGTTAAATTCCATCTGCCAATCTTTTGCCCAATCTATACAAGTATCAATACTTTCCTGAATCTGATCACCACCCCCTATGCTATCCACCTTACCTCCAAAGTTTGTGTCATCTGAAAATTTGGAAAGCTTACTCTTTACTCCATTATCTAAATCATTGATGTAAATCATGAATAGTAATGGTCCGAGTACTGATCCCCACTACTTACATCCTCCCAGCAAGACATCCTCCCACTCACAGATACTCTTTGCTTCCTATCACTAAGCCAGTTTGCAATCCAATTATCTACCTGACCAGTCACTCCACAAGCCTTCACTTTGGTTAACAACCTCCGATGTGGTACCTTATCAAATGCCTTCTTAAAGTCTAGATATACTATGTCCACTCCCTTTCCCTCATCCACCCAATCAGACACTGCCTCAGAAACTCTAAAAGATTTGTTAAACAGGAACTACCTTGGTAAACCCATGCTGACTACCTTTAATTAGTTTGTATTTGTTTAAAATGGTTCCTCATCTGGTCCCTAATTCATGTCTCCAACACCTTCCCCACAACTGAAGTCAAACTAACAGGTTTATAGTTTCCCCAATTCCTCTCTGGATCCTTTCTTAAATAATGGTTTT
>CM068952.1:178319604-178345315 GCA_035128595.1 Eptatretus atami
CTTTCAGTCTGATGGTGGTTGAGTCCTGGGTCTCTTCCAGTCTGATGGTGGTTGAGTTCTGAGTCTCTTTCAGTCTGATGGTGGTTGAGTCCTGGCTCTCTTTCAGTCTGATGGTGGTTGAGTCCTGGGTCTCTTTCAGTCTGATGGTGGTTGAGTCCTGGCTCTCTTCAGTCTGATGGTGGTTGAGTCCTGGTCTCTTTCAAGTCTGATGGTGGTTGAGTCCTCGACTCTTTCAGTCTGATGGTGGTTGCAGTCCTGGGTCTCTTTCAATCTGATGGTGGTTGAGTCCTTGTTTCTTTCAGTCTGATGGTCGTTGAGTTCTGAGTCTCCTTTCAGTCTGATGGTGGTTGAGTCCCAGCTCTCTTTCAGTTCTGATGGTGATTGAGTCCTGGCTCTCTTTCAGTCTGATGGTCGTTTGAGTTCTGAGTCTCTTTCAGTCTGATGGTGGTTGAGTCCGCGGCTCCTTTCAGTCTGATGGTGGTTGAGTCCCGGCTCTCTTTCAGTCTGATGGTGGTTGAGTTCTTCGGTCTCTTTTTAGTCTTATGGTGGTGAGTCCTTGGTTTCTTTCAGTCTTATGGTGGTTGAGTTCTGCGTCTCTTTTCAGTCTGATGGTGGTTGAGTTTCTCGGCTCTTTCAGTCTGATGGTGGTTGAGTCCTGGGTCTGCTTTCAGTGGTGGAACGGTGGTTGAGTCCTGGGTCTCTTTCAGTCTGATGGTGGTTGAGTCCTTGGTTTTTTTCAGTCTGATGGTGGTTGAGTTCTGAGTCTCTTTCAGTCTGATGGTGGTTGAGTCAGGAGGGAGATGGATGCATTTGCTTACAGGATGATGGCAGAGATGTCCGTAACATCTTTGCTGCATTCGATCGATCAGATTGGCTGAGTTGGAATGCTTGGCTCGATGTCTCACTTCGGCATTCTTGATGTAATCTATCCATCATATACATATACGATGGATTCGTAGAACAGCTTTCATGTCGAAAGCATGAACGCAAGCATTTATGGTGGCAGTTCACGTCCAGATTTCGGAGCCATCTGTGAAGACTGAGATTATGAGTGATTTGTTCACCTGGAATTTTAAACGCTGGTCGATAGGGGCATTCCAGATGCTGAAGAGTAATGCCATGGTGGATTGAGCAATGGCAGCTCTTCTGATATTTGGCAAAGAGCTGCATGAAGAGGAATGACGAGGAAATGTGAGAGCCAAGATATTCAAACTCTGATTGTGTCCACTGAGCAGTCATTGTTGATGATCATTGTAGGAGAGTGGTTACCATGCCAAAAGGGCAAATGTGGGGTCGTCAAATATTTTCTCCATAAGGAACTTCCTTTTTATGGACTGGCAGGATAGCCTCGATGTATGTGTACTAGTCTTTGAGCTGTCTAGCCTGGGTTAGATTACCGACCCGGCGATAAACTCTTACCTTGGTGTTTTATATCTAGGGCGGTCCATCAATGTATGTGTCAACCCTCAGATGTACGTGAAACTTGTCATCCTATCTGCCAGCATTAGTTGTGGCGTACTTTAAAGATCCCACGGTGTCCTTTCCTCAGAATTGGCAAGTTGTTACCGGCACCTTGAACAAACAACAAATTCATGCCTCTTTCAATCAAACATCAGGCCTGTTCAGTTGCTTCGTGAAAGATGTGGGCTACTCCACATAAGGTGGGAATAATTGGGGTACTGAAATAAGTAGCAGTAGTCGCAGTTGGTCATCTCTTTGTTATATAAGGGAAAGGGTGCACTGATCTATACATTGCGCCTGCAGAGGAATGTATGACAATCTGATACTCGGATATCCTTAGACAAGTCGTATTGACCGAGGGTATGCCTTAAATGTGGATTTTTCACGCGTCAATCCCTGATTACTAGCCAAGCTTTTAGAAATAGGAATCTCGACTGACCATCTAATATTCATCAAACCCAATGACAAAGCTATCCGCCAAATATGTGCATATCACATTTTGGATGATTGTTTCGACAGATCTACTACTCGCAAGCTGGAGAAATTGTCTCATTTCTCGTCCACACTACTGTTTCAATTTTTTTTTCTAAACATTCAAAACATAGATACATGTGTCCTTCCTAATATCGATTACTTTGATGAACTCATAAGCCTGGATCGTTTCACCCTGTGTTTTCTTCTGCGATGTGGGTTCACAAAGACTCCCATCGTATAGAGTAAATCGCTCGAGCATCATGCCAGCTCACAGCTCTGCCCTGGACTCTTTCAAACAGATATTTCTGATTCTTGTCTTTATGATTTGTGTATCGTGTGTCAGCCCTCTGAGCCTCTGTCGTTTCTTTGTCTGCAGGGAAAGGGAGGGGGGGCAGGGGGACACACTGAATTGGCGGATTCTAGCGTAGGCCGAACTCAGGTTTTATAATCGAGTGTCATTATTATCTGTCTATCCAAGTATTATTGAAAAGCCATCTTGAAGAAACACAGTGTATTGTTAGTTTTTTGTTTTTTTTAAAATGAATGAGGCAAATAATGTCCAAGAAACATTGCTTTGTACTGTTTCTCAACTGTGGGTGCATGTTGGCAAGTCAAAGTACATATCATTGTGTTGATACTAGACTAGTTTTCAGAGGAGACTCCCAACACAGGAACCCAGGAAAGAATACGTAGTACCTTTGCAGACACCAATTCGGGACAACAAACACCAAAATAATTGATAAAACCATCTGTCAAATGAGTGTCGGTAATTCATTAACTCCGCACATTGAGACCCCGAGGAGACCTCTCCTGGAAGGAGGGATTGTATTACTCTGAGCATTCAACCGATAGGTGAAGCTGCATGGCTGTCGTTGCGAATTTTTTTTCTTCCAGTTCCTGCCATCGGTAAAGGGCGTGTCACACCTTGACGTTTTAGCCAGCGTATGGCAAGGTCTGAAAATGTATGTAAAACGCTGGCTACGCTGACTATTGATGTTTTTTTTTAAGATTGGGGCGTATAATAACGTGTTGGACGTATGCATAACGTATTAGTAAACGTACACAGAACGTTTTAATCAATATAGATAACTTATACCACGAATGCTGAGCGTGTTGTCGAGTTCACAACCTATGCCCACGATAGTCTAACTTATGCATAGCGCGGGGCAGCGTATCGCCGACGATCACGTGGCGTAGGCTATTCAAGGCTGCGGCTCGACGATTCAAATCATAACCCGACAGACATCGAAGTGTGAAGCCGCTGTCACACCTTGACGTTTTAGCCAGCATATGCGACGTATGAAAAATTTGCCGAACCAAGCTGGCACACGTCGAATACGTTATGGGTAAGTTTTGTTAACTTTAATAGCACGCTGAGCAGCGGCATACGTCGTAGTTTTCTGGCTACGTCGTCAATCGCCGAGTACGTCGAGAAATTTTCGGCATGTTGAAGAGTCGAATTACTTCGATTTTTTCGAAGTGTTGAAGTCGAATTACTTCGAAATAAATCTTGCGATTTCTAGTGCGGTTAGATTTAAATCGTTGAGCGGCAGCCTATTAATTATATTATATTATAACCGCACTAGAAATCGAAGTGTCAACATCACCGTCATACCGAATAAAAAAACCAAAAAAAAAAAAACCAGGGAGTCTGGAACACTGACGCTAACCATTACCTTGACATGTTTCGACTTATGAGTACTTACAAGTAACGTGTGTCGACGTGTGTCAACGATCGCGTAACGTGCCTACAACTTATGGCCAGCATTATGCGGAACGGTGAGTCATACGCTGGCATACGTCGAAAAATTTCAAGCATGGAAAATTTTTCTAACACTCGGCGTACTACGACGTATGCCAGCGTACTACGAAAAAAAGCCAGCGTACTACGACGATGCCAGCGTGCTCTTAACGTATACAAACTTACCCATAACGTATTCGACGTGTGCCAGCCGTTTTAAGCACAATTTTGCATACGTCAGGCATACGCTGGCTAAATCGTCAAGGTGTGACAGGCAGGGCCTTTAAGGTGAGCAAAGATTTATTATTCTTCTTCCTCTGACCATTCACCAAAAGAGAGGTGGCCACCCAAAATTTGCTGACCAGCATGCAATAACGGGGTTGTCGAATGTGGACATAAGGGTTAGACATGCTTTAAGAGCTTTATCAATGGGTATGAAGGACTGTGAAGGTAGCACTACCAGATTTGTTTATGTCATACATGTTGATGCCACCGTGGGTTATCATACCTGCACAACATCAGGAAGTGCACCGAACTAATGATACGGTGTTGAGACAGTGCCTCCAGTTCATTCTGTGGAATGCCATCATGGTGTTTTGATTTAATAAAAAAACCATCATAACTTCCCCTCACTAAATTATCACGGAAGATTATCATCCGAATTCTTTCCAATCCAATGATATATCACGGGAGATTTGTGTGAGGGTCATTGAGGAGTCAAATGCGGCTCAAGTTTCCTGTTCAAGAATCTTCTCCGTGCATCACTTGTCAGGACGTTCAGGTACCTTTGCTGTGGAGTTTATATTTGTTGTGGTAACTTCATAAATGGTGTGATTTTTCTCTTTATTTGATGATAACTCATTTGTTCTTCTTTTTTTCCCACCTGTGGAACTATCTCAAATCATCGACAATCCAAAACCATGATCTTTTCTACCCTCATTAGCACCTCACCCCAACCCAACCCCAATGCCTCCTGCTTCCAAATTTCCAATTTTTCCTCTTGAGAGTTTCCTTTTGTATCCATCTTGTCCATCCCATGAAGCCTCTCCTGCCCCCTCATTCCTTCCCACACCCATTGTTTGTCCAAGTCTGCCTCTATCTTAGCCTTCAACTCTGCTGTTTGGTGTTTCCCCCTCTCTCTCTCTCAATTGTTCCTTTTGTCCTGCTGTGTCCTGATCCATTCAGTGTACTTGTACCTGATCTTCCCCGAGCCTCAATTATGTCATAACTAACCCATTCCTCCGACTTGCATCTCCTCTTTTCCTGTTCATTCATTCCCTTGATTGATGTAGCCTCACCGTCAGAATGTTGCCTTTTTACCCTCGGTCACGTCACTCTCCCACGAGGCCTCGATTATGTTTATAGAAAGTTGTCTTTTGCATTCAGCGAATGATGAGTTTTTATTTTATTTTTATTTTTGCAATGTTTTTCACAAGGAATGGTGAACAATGAATTGGTGTTCGAAGGCAGTGGCATCATCACAAGACAAACGAATGTCCTCACTGCTCTTCACAATTCACATTATATCCTAAAATATGCAATTTGGTGTCTGCCTGTCTGTCTGACCGCAATACATTCACTTGTTACTTTTCCAATTTCAACCAAACTTGCCAGGGGGACTAAGGGTCACATGATGGAGGTTGTTAGCAACTAAATTTGCCCCCCTTACCAAGGGGGTTTTCCAGCTTGGACGAACTCTGTGTTAAGATGTATAAATAACTTATCGTGGCGTATCACGGGGCACACCTCCCAGAAGTAAAATTATTATAACTACAAACTATTCAGTCAATTCTGTGAAACGTATGATTACCTTTTTAAACAGTCACGACTGTTGTTTAACAATACACTGAAATAATTTTGGAGGGAATCTGACGTCCTTGAGGCATCCTACGCTTCTCTTTTTCCCCAAAGACTAACGGACCCTCGCCGTCTCGACTTGCTAGGCTTATAGGTTAAAGGTCATTATCTAGGCCACAATGATGTTTAACTAATAAATGTGCTTAAATGAGTCTGTACGCATGAATGATGCATCGTATTGCCTGTGTGATTTTTTTTTTTATAGCCATCAGATATGTGAACTGCATATGGATTGTTTAAAACTTATATATTTGGGCCTCATTTGCAATTTCTCCAGACCAAGTGTAATGTGCGATATTGCCTTCGACACCATTGTGGTGCAACTGTGGCCTATATTGCACCATAACCCCATTCCTAATGGTCGCTAGCATTGTTTAATGCTGAATGAAGAATGAAGAATCATTGTTCATTCTCACTCAAATTTAAAACACAATGACGTGCAGTAAATGAAGTCCGGCTGATGATTACTCCTTCGTCGTCTCTCCAGCGGTCGGTGAAGAAGGAAGGATTTATTGGTGTCGAGCCACCACGGCTTTAAAATGGCGTCGGAAATGCCTAGCAGAAGAGGAGACTCATTCGTTGTCGTCGTGGTCGTTTTGGCCAAACAAATGAAATCCACTTTGCTCAATAATCTTGGTTATGTCGAAGAAAAGTCACAATTAAATATTGACGTGTTGAGTGACTCATGAATAAGGATGAGAAAAGGCTTGTAAGGAAAGGTAGCGTGAGCTACTAACTCGTGTATTGGCTCTCTGGAAGGTCTCCACTGATTGGTGACTAGTGTTCACATGTTTGATTTATTTTAAAATATTAGCAAAATGTAAAGAAAAATTAATGAGTCACCGCACACCCACCAAGTTTTGTCCGAGTCCTTCCACAACGTTGTGAAATATCACGCAAAATATCGTTTTTGGCCCTATCTCTCATAAATGGTGAAGACTCACTTTTAAAAAAAATAATAGAATGGCACTGAGTAGAGTGCATACCTCTGCCAGGCTGAACAGTTTAGGTTTTGAATCCCACTGAGAGGCCGGATCTGAATCTGAACTTTAACCAAAATCGAATCGGCTTGTTCTTGTCACTCGCCAACTCATCCACCAAGTTTTGTCATAATCTGTCCATACATTTTTTGAAATATCATGCTATATATCGTTTTTGAACCCATCTCTCAATGGTGAAGAATCACTTAAAAAAAATTAAATAATTATCTTATCCGGATACGAATCTGGATCTTCACCAAAATCGAATCGGTTTGTCCATGTCACACACCCAAACGTGTCCACCAAATTTTGTCCGACTCTTTCTGTAGCTTTTTGCAATATCCTGCTCACAGATAAACAGACAAACAAGCAGTCATAGACTGGTACTTACGAAATCGTCAACTTGACCTCTGACCTTGTCTAATAAAAGCTGTCTCTAGAGAAGGTAGCGACGCAAACCAGAAGTTTCTACATGATTCTGACCAAAACATCAAAAATCGAATGTTTGACCTCACTGTGACCTTGACCTTTGACCGATTTTGACCAAATAATCAGCGCTAGCCATCACCCTCCTGAATCACGTGGTGTAATTTGACATTGGTAGCTTATTCCGTTCTCGAATTACCGCGGATTAACATAACGTAAAGGTCACACTCGACGGCCCCCCCCCAACTGAAAGGACGCCGGGGCGAGCGGATGACGTCAGCACGCACACGCAAAACCTTAACGTGACTCAACGACGCATCTGCTCGAGCGCGCTGCGCCACGTGACGAGCCGTGACGCGGCGGGTGAAATATTTTTATACAATCTTAAAATCTCCAAAACATCCGATTTTACCAGAATTTCGACAACCGAGTTTAAGCGTCCTAAGCGACCAAAACCGAAGACAAAATTAAAATCGAAGTTAAAACGAACTCGTAACGTCGAGCAAGCAAAAATACTCCATTTCTCCACAGTGAATTTACGGAATTATTTAATATTATTTTTTAAACAGCCATAACTCGACGAATTGACACACAAATTCTGCCGAACTTACCTCAATCTTCCAAACTCACGCTCCGTCAATACCTGTGTAACTTTTCTCGAGTATCATGTTTTGGATGTTTGACCTCACTGTGACCTTGACCTAAAACCGATTTTGACCAAAATCTAATCAGCGCTAGCCATCACCCTCCTGAATCACGTGGTGTAATTTGACATTGGTAGCCTCTTCCGTTCTCGAGTTATCGTGGCCTACAAAACAAACAAACACACAAACAAACACACAAACACACAAACACACGAGGATGGAAGTCATCAATATACTTACGAAATCTTTAGATTTCGTAAGTAACAAAGAGGCAGACACAGAGGTGAAAACATAATGACATCCGACCACCTTCGATGGCGGAAGTAGTAATAACTCATTCCTGGAGATGAAATGATTTGAGGGAAGCAGAAGCATCCCACTGTAATTTCTTTCCCTCACCTTAAAGGGGTCTCCATGTGCTTCACCACGAAGTTTGATCAGACTAAAAACTGACCGTTAGTTTGTTATCCCACGGGGTGATGTTCTTCACTCGGCACGTCAAAAGTACCACAAAATGGACGTAAAAGGTTAACGAGTGCAATTTTTTGTTTAATGACACAATTAGTTAAGAGAATTACCGACATAACCCCAAACACTCCTAACCAATCCAATCTCCTTGAATAGAAATGAATCTTGGGATAATGGAGTATCACAGAGTACTGTATTGCTTACAGTTCAAAGTTAGGTTCCAGGATTCCAGGGGATTGATTCAAAGTGTAAAAGAGAACCAAAATAACTAATATCACCAAAAGTTGTTTCGTTGCTGCATAAGCACAACATTTTGTGCATTTTCCTTCAATTGTAGAAACTATAAGTCATTGGCAAGCTACTCATGTATTTATGATGATCAGGATCACGTGAACTACAAGTCAAGGGTGGGGCAAACCTTTAAAAGGTCATCAATTGTGATTGTGCAGATCTTGGCAAACCGGTTTGACATGCATATCTTCGAGTGCATGGTTTAGCAAGCTTATTTCATGTGACATGCCATGCTGTAAAGCTTAATGCTACCCAGGTGAATCACGATGATCCAGGGGTGGGTTGTTCAGTGTTAATTGTATCTGCTTATTGGTGGTTAATGTCTCGTATGTAGCGATTTGTTCTCATCAAAGTATTCTTTTCAGGATGTATAACTCACGATGGATTTTATCAAGTGTCTAATGTAAAAGGAAGATGTTCTCTTTTCATATTTTGCGTCTGATCAGGAAATAGATAGACAAAAAAAATTAATATTATTGTTGTAATGGCGAGAAACTTTGCCGCAAGGTGACAAACCATTGGGCGGAGGGTCAAGGTGGAAAGTACCATCGGACATGCACCTCCATAACAGCAGCTCTGATAGGATGCCAAAAGCACAGAAGGACATTTCTAGCAACCGACGAGGAGTCTGACCCATCTGTACAATGTCCTCCCAGCAGTATCATCACTTGAAAAATGACTCGGTGTTAGAAACTGACAAAAATGGCAGTCATAAAATGGTAAAAGAGGCTCTCGTCTGTCGAAGAGTTCTTTGACAAAATAGGAGGTAATTTACTTTTTCATATTCAAACTAATGTTTCAAATAATAATGCAGGACGTACAAAGAGAACAAGGGGTACGATCACCATGTAGGAATTGTAGATCACTTGGGAAGTGACAGAAGTGACCATGAAAGTAGGCAAAGTTTTTGAGTGGTTGTATTAACGGGACAGTTTTGATGCAGTAACTATTTTATGAAGGGACCCAACCATGCAAAAGCCTTTGCAACACCATTGTGTTTTATCACCACGCACTGATATTGCCATTTAGTGCCAGCGGCAGGTGGTGTTCATTTGGTAAACAACCTGAGCAGCTCACAAGATGAGACCAGGCACAGCGATATTACTGCTCCCGAGTTGTGCTTCAAAAGATTGCTGCAAAATTACCTTAATGATGGGAATAATGAGATATATGCAACTACTATTAAAAGACAAATTTAAATAAAATAATATGAAAAAAAAATACAACTACAGCTTTGCCATGGTACAGTATATATGATGAAAATTGAAAGAAGGGGATAAAAAGTGATTTAGCAACAGGAATATGAGGTGGTATTACATTTAATTTATTTTTGATGTGAAACCCAACATTAAGAGAAAGGGTATATAATTTTATTGTAAAAAATAATAGGAACACTGGACCTGTAGCTTATCTGTGCCCTGGCCTAATGTTGTAACTCAAATTTGGTAGCCTTCTGACTGGTGGGTCTAGAGAAGAAGATTTTTTTTGAAGGAATTTATGTGATTTTGCCCAAAAATTGACTAAGTCAGACATTTTGACACACTTCCGGTCAGGTGATTGGGATGAACTCCACAATTTAATATCCCTACCCTGACCTAATGTTTTAACCCAAATTTGTTAGCATTCTGACTGGTGGGTCTTGAGAAGAATAAATTTACTAAGCCAGCCATTTTTACCTACTTAAAGTTACGTGACTGGAATGAGCTCCGCAGTCCCCGTTATCAGTCAGGAGCGGAATGTTGCTGCTAAATCTCAGCCGGATCGGCCCACCTGTTTGGCCAGAGAAGTCGAAAGAGGAGACGGACAGATGGACGGACGGTGCATGATGACAATACCTTTTCTGGAATTCCAATTCCAGATAAGCTAAAACTTTGATAAATGCAAAATTTTATCTGGAGTTTGGAATTCCAAAGAAATGCTTTGCTGAGTGTAATGAGAAAGGTGGCACCATTGTTCTGGCATCGCTCGTGCCTCGAGAAATGACGGCACTTCCCCTAAACTCAGTGGCTGTATTTATCTTATCAAACAGTCGTGTGTGTGTGTGTGTGTGTGTGTGTGTGTGTGTGTGTGTGTGTGTTGTGTTGTGTGTCAGCTCTACTGCGAGCCTTAGACTCTGCAAATAAGGAATAAAAAACTTAATATCTGATGCAGTTGAGACTGAGGAGCAAACAAAAATAAAATTATCCAATGAATTACACAAACCCATAATCACAAAGTTTAAAAGAAGAAATGTTTATTCCAAAGTAGTTGATTACATATGATCAAGTGAAGTGACTTCATTGAACTTAAAATTATGGGAGACATAAGTACGCTCTAACTGTTGTTGATTGATGTATGGTCTAAATATGTGTTGGTTGTTCCTTTGGAAAATAAAACGGATGTCCGACTTTTGGATGCTTTCAAATAAATATTGAATAAATGCAAAAGGAAGCTTAATAAATTATGGACTGGTGAAGAAACAGAGTTTTATAGCAGAACATTTGTGGATATTATAAAATATAACAGTATTATATTATGCAGTACGGTACTTATAATGAAGGGAAGGCTCTTGGTGTTGAATTTTTTAATCGTACTTTGGAAGAGTGCATCAAATTTTTTGACTGAATTGGGACATCTGAAATGAGTTTCTAATATTATTATTATTCAAGGAATTATGGATGAGTGTAACAGTGCATTCCTTTGTCAAATCAAAAGGTACAGAATAATTTACAAAATTAAAGCGTTAAAAAAGATAAACCTGAGAAAACCTAACTTCAAAGTCAGTAATGTTATTAAAATTTACAAATGGAAATAATCTTTTGAAAATGGTTATACCAAAGAATGGACGAGTACATCGATACTTGCGGATAACGCGTCCTTATGGATCGGTTTACGGATGGGTTCATTCCCCTAGAATTTCCCACCAGAATTTTGGACGGGATAATTCCCCCAGAATTACAAATGCGATAATTCCCTTGGAATTTGTATATTTTCGTATGACTTCCCACAAATGCCCCTCCTATGAGGCGGCACTGTACGATACATGCTTACATCAAGATAATTTGCGTCTCTCCTTTCCACCCTGAATACCCTGGGAAATTAATTTTTGTTTTTTTTAATGTTTATTTTTTTACTGCTGAAAACCTCCATGGAGCCAAAAGTTCAAGTGGTCTCATAATAGAGTCAAAAGGTCAAATTGTTTAGAAGTGTCATTTTCTATCCAGACATCACAATCATTGGCTATGTGTTATTTTTGTTTAAATTGCAGCTTGAGATGGAGAAGGAACAGCAAACTGCGGGCGAGACACAATCGGAGGCCACAACTCCAGAATTCTTGCGCATCCGTGAGAAGCTTCGCAGAACAGGAAATGTCGATGCCGAAGCAGTGTGACCCTGCTGTCATTGCAATGTGGTGGTTCTTGATGATCATTGACAACGTATGTGTTAGAGGTGACTGCTGGCTTGGCAGTAGGCTGAAAACAAATCACATTCTATCTTACTAGTTACCGTGGATTATTTCCATCGATGACCATTGGTTAAATCCTGGGAATCAAAAGTGATGAAATACGTCACCAAAATAGTCTTTGCTCTCGCCACTCCCATAATGTCTGATAGCCTTGGTGACCCAGTCACAAGGACAGACGAGTGTTTATGCCTCCTTTACAACACCAATCATTAAAATAGCTGATGATACTTTAACGCAGCTAAATTGATCAGCCCTTACACGTTTAACTAACCACACAAAAGACATACTATGGCGAGCATGGATCAAATGAATGGATAGCTCTTTGATATTGCTGTATTAGCTGAGGGGTGCAGAATCATGGAGAATATGCTTCATTTTCTTTCACATTATAATGAAGGAATGCTCTTTAGTTTTTATAATGTTTTATTATTTAGTTTTACAGTCAGTCTTTTCTTTTTATGCTTGACCTTGTGCTTTGGTTTGTCTTTTGTTAATTCTCTCCACCACCTATTTGAGAGCTTGGAGGATAGATATTGAGCTTATATATATTGGATAGAATCAAGCTGGAGCAACATGGGTGTGGGGAGGTTTGGCTGGGCTTGGATGTTGCCGGAAAAGGAATCATCATCATCATCATCATCAATTTTTAGCCTATCGGGAATTGGAATTTCAGATAAGGTATTGTCATCATGCACTGTCCGTCTGTCCGTCCATCTCCCATTTGAACTTCTCCGGCCAAACTGCTGGGCTGATCCGGCTGAAATTTGACAGCAGGGTTCCGCCACCGACTGGTAATGGCATTCGCATTCGCACACTCGGTCCGGTCACGGGACTTTAAGTAGGTCAAATGGTGGACTTAGTAAATTCCTTCGAAAATCCTCTTCTCCAGACCACCAGTCAGAATGCTACCAAATTTGGGTTAGAACATTTGGCCAGGGCCAAGATAAGCTACAGGTCCAGTGGTCCTATTTTTTTTTTCTTAAATTGTGCTTTTCATTTCAAAACAAAATCTAAAAGTGCTTTACAAAGAAAAATAATAAAAAGTTAAAATGAGAAGGGAATTATTAAGAAAAAAAAGACAACCAGTGTAAAAGGACAAGACTTGATTCAATTGACCCAAGCACGGGAGTGATCCACTTGCTCAGGATCCCCCTGATTAGAGTGAAATGGAGCTGTACCATTGGCTAATGCCATGCAGGTCTATTCTGTGAACACTTCTAGCACATTTGGAATGAAATGTGAACAGGAGTGGTTGTTAAAAATTGAGCAGGAAGACAATGGAATTCATGGTCCAGAGAATGCTGTTGAGGAGCTTCTGAGCAAGCCTCTTGGAGAAATTGGTAGTGCTTCAGGGAGCTGTGGAGAGAATATTTCCCCATCTGTTGGTGGTTTCGGAGCTTCTTCGGGCCTCATATAGCATGATTTGAGTGAGTTTGGATTGGAATATACTCGTATCTTGTGGTCTTCATGAACCATAACTCCAGTGCCTATCTCTGGAAACTTTGAGATTGGACTTTTTGTTCTTCTCCAGATCATCTCCTTTCTCTTCCCTAAAAATCATTGTGTCCAGAACAGATTATTATTTGTTGATGGGGAGAGAGAGTGAAGCTTCATTATTTTTGCTTTCTCCCTTTTGTTGTCCGTGTCTGTATGTGTTTAATGTATAGAGGGTTTAAGGCTATATTGAATGCCATTTACATATTAATTGTATGAGCAATATGACTTTGCCTAGTAAATTTAAATTGTTTTTTTTTTTTTTTTAGAATAAATATCAAGTTTATCTTTTGTATAACGGTTCTTCTTGTAGTTTCTTGCTTGTTTCATTCCCACACAACTGAGTTTATCCTCAGGATCAATGTGCAAAATTGGACTTCACTAGAAAATGTATTGCTTCTTCGTTATTGTTACAGCAGTATCTGATCTTTTCCAGGCCTGAGAGGAGAAAAGCACCTGTCATTGGTATGGACTATAAATGGATGGCAAAGCCACCTGCAAATAAGAAAGTAAGCTTTTCAAGAGTATCTGAGAGGTCGTTGATATGCAGATAGTAGACATAAAAATGAAAATACCAAATTGGGCGACCTCACATGCTCTGTGGATGGGGGCATTGGGGGTGTCTCCTCTTGCAGCCAGGTTAGCCATAATTATAAGCAACCAGGCTTGTGCAGCATTTTTTATACATGACCCGAAGCATGTTGGGATGTTATTTGCTTAATTAACACATGGGCCAACTCTGCGTGGAGGCCGTTGCTTGGTGTCCCTCATTTACCCAGGTGTTTCCATTTTTTTTTGCCCACTACCTGTACATCCACAGAAGAACTGCTTGAGTGGAAGTAGTCGGCCATCTAGGAATGGAGGTGACCTTGAATGCTATAAGCCGGGAGTTTACAAGATGAACGCGTCAGATAGTATTGAATGCCTATTGCATGTCCAGAGACACAGCCCTAACCTCTTTAAGGCTCAGGACCTCCATCCATTTTCGAGGGAGGAGTGGTACCAAATCTCAAGTTGAGTGACCACAATAGAATCCAAACTGATGATGAAAGATCACGTGATTTGAGAAGAGTAAACACATTGTTGAGAAGAGGATTCCTTTCAACCTTTACACCTCTTTTGACCTTTCAGACCCCTTTAGACCCCTTAAACCCTTTTGACTCCTTAGACCCCTTTAGACCCTTACTGCTGTTGGAACGCACCCTTTGAACCTTTCAATCTTTTAGATCCCTTAGGGCTGACACCCTTTGGACCCCTTTAGATCCGAACTACTATTGGAACACACCATTTAGACTTTTAGACCCCATAAACCCCTTCGACTATTTAGACGCTCTCGCTAAACCCTTTAGACCAACTTAGACACACACACACACACCACACAAACATTTATGAAGTCTTCTTACAATATCCAAACTATGCTTTCTTCAGCAAGTAATCCGCAATCTCCAGCCACCCTGAGGGTGGCTACTCTGCGAGTTTGAACATCATTTGCATATTGGGTCACTAAACTGGTTCACCAAAAATCCGAACGACTGATTCAGCGGTTTTGACATGTCAACGGTTTCCATGACAACAATTTCACCTCATTATAATCAAATGGGACTTATTTGTGATTTTATTATTGCCATACGTGCATAATTTTTCACAATGTCAAATTGAAACACACAGCCTATTTTGTACGTATGTGTAGCATGTGTGTAAAATTTGGTCGAAATTACTCAAAGGTCAAGGTCAAGGCCATCCAAAACATGTAAAACACCGATTAGGCCATAATCAGAAAATGTATCAGCCAAATTTGTTTTGCACAATTTGCATATTGAGTATTGACTCACTGAATCATGTTTTAAAAAAAAAAACCATCACTCATCAATCATGTAAAACACTTGATTGGTGAAATTTTCAAAATTTCCAAATTGCTGTTTCCATGGCAACTATTGTTTATTTGGATTACACAAGTATCACTATGCACAACATCTCTTGTTTTTTTTGTGGGGTTTCCATCGTTTGACTTCTATGCGATCCTAAACTGCTTAGTTGAAAACTTGTGGTTGTGCTGGGGTGTGAACGAGAATATTTTACATAAAAATATGTAACCCTGGGATTCAGGTGTGTGTGTGTATAGGGTGGGGGGGGGGTGGCAGGGGAGGGAGGAGTGAGGTAAAATGCAAATTCTCTATGCAAAAGCGTATTGGATATCATAAAAGGTATCTCATGGGGGAGGTGGTATTACAAGTCATGATGCAATTCCAATTATCTACATAAAAACAATCGATATCAGAAAAGTGGGGGGAATTATCATACGATATGTCATACTTTTTGTTTTGCTTTTCAGTTCTGGAGGAATGGAGTTCAAAACAGTTGGTGGTTGTACTTATGGCTGCGTGGAAAGGTTTTACTGGCTAAAAAAGAAATTAATAGTCCTGGAGCTCAGGATGTGGGGAGGACTCCAATTGTCAGGATTGAAATACTGAATCTATGATATAGCACCACCTGGTGGAAGCCTGTATAGAGATTTTTTTTTTAAATCAAACAGTGTGAGAACCCATCTTTAAGGAAGGATCCTTTGCTACTTATTCATAATTCATATCAATGATTTGAAGAGTGGGATTTAATAGTAGACTTCCCAAATTTGCAGAGGACAACTTGGAGGTATAACGGTAGAGAGCAGAGAGGGTGGTAATCAGATTCAGGAAAGTCTAGATACTTTAATAGATTGGGTAAAATATTGGCAGATGAGGTTTGACATAAAGAAACGTAAGGTGCTGGAGTTGGGTGAGGAACAATGACATAGACATTACATAATGCGAGCAGCAATCTTGGAGCACGTGACACAGACGAATAATCTGGGGGTGGTAATCGGTACAGGGGATAAGCAAGCAGCTAAGCAAGCAGCTATCTCCAAAACCTGGGGTGTATTCTATGAGCAAGCGGCTTGCTATCACTCGCCAGACAAACCGTCCGTATCAACTGCTTTTCAAGCTGCTGAGCACGCGATCAAGGGAGGTGCTTCGCAAGCGGTAAGCAAGCAGCTTGCTAACAGAACATGCTCAATTATGTTAGCAAAATGGCCACCAGAGTCAAACTCAAACAATGAGCTCTATAACATGGAGGAACTACCGGCCATGAGAGTGCATTTTCTGATGAGGCCACGTGGCTGCCATATTGGGATTCGCTACCGACCGAAAGTTACATAGTAAACGACAAGGCCACTCGGTAGAGCACATACTTCCAGCACGCAATGCCTGATCCAGAAGAACATATCCGGCCCATTACATTTTTCAAATTTCGTTTTTTGGCCCCATCTTTCAATGGTGAAGAATCACTTTAAAAATTAAATAATTCTTGTATCTGGATCCGGATTCGGATCTTCGCCAAAATTGAATCAATTCTTCCTTGTCACGCACCCAATATGTCCACCAAGTTTTGTCCGAATCCGTACACAACTTTTTGAGATATCATGCAATGTTTGCAATGGAGACCACCGTGTTGTGAAGCAATGTTTACATTGGAGACCACTGTTGAAGAAATTTCTAAGTCATCCTGTACATTTGAACATTTATTTAACAAACAACATAAACAAATACAAACAAACATATACATACTGTATGCGCATTGGAGTGATCGGAATACAGACTTGTTCCAGATCTCTGATAAACATGATAAAGTTAAGTCCTTTATATAGAATCCAGTGAGACATAGTATTATTTTTTTTTAATTTCCAAACGCTGGTGGCACAGTTTGTCAGGCTTGACATTCCTTAGTTGGAGTTTAGCTGCAGCCACCAACTTTGTCAGGTCTTGACATTCCCCAGGTGAAGCTTATCTTCAGCCTTCGTGCAGCCCCAGCTTGACCTGGTTGAATGGTTGTAACATATATTTCAAATCCAGATGTGTTGATCCTCTCCCGGCACCGAAAAACACACAGAATGCTAGGATGACGTCTACCTTCAACTCTTTTTGGGCATTTTGATAAATTTATATAGTATGTAGGTTAAAAGTCAGTCTGCTTCTCCCAGACTGGGAAAATATATTATCTCAAAGTGATTAGAACTCAGTGAATACATCTGGATATATTCCTTAGACCCACATTCCAGTTGTACTGAAATCATAGTCCCTGTCCAACTTGTTGGTGCCTTATATCTATTATTTCATAAAATCCCTTAGTAAGTAAAAATATATTTAAATATAATAGGCACTTCTTTGTATGCTCTGCCTGGTGTTGGTTTAATGGTTAGGGTGGCGGGCTTTGGATCCTTGGGTCCTGAATTCAAATCCCGCTCAGCTGTTGAATTAATACCAGGTGGGGTTGACTCGGCCTGTCATCCTTCCGAGGTCGGCAAAATGAGTGCCAGCATGCTGGTATACTGTGTCGGAGTGGCGACTCGTCCAGGATTGTGCCCAACAGCCAAGGAGACTGCTTAAGCAGCACCAACGCTCTGCACAAAGGATGGTCCCAATCTCCTCCTCCTCCTCCTCCTTTGTATATACTGAAGTCACTTATTTGAAAAGCTTATCTGAAGCTTATTTGAAAGGTCGGCCTGCTTATTATAACTTTTACTCGGCAGGTCAAACATCTTTCAATACAAGGGAGAGATATGATTATATATTCAAAAGTAGATACATGTTCAAACACATAAAATCATACCATATTTGAGTACATTTTCTCTTACAGATTTATAACAATATATTTATTTTAATATCAAGCTCTAATTATCAATATTTTTTATTATTGTTTTTATCACCCTCAAACCCATTATGCTAATTTTGGAGAAATTGCATCGACACCACCATGTTGCTAAGCAATATTTACAATGGAGATCACCATGTTGTTCAGCAATGTTTGCAATGGAGATCACTATGTTGTTCAGCAATGTTTGCAATGGAGACCACCATGTTGCTAAGCAATATTTACAATGGAGACCACCATGTTGTTAAGCAGTGTTTACATTGGAGACCGCCATGTTGTTAAGCAATGCACTCCTTTCCATGGTGTGCTTGCTTGAGTGCTTTGAATCAAGCAAGCCACTTGGTTGAGCGAGCCTCGTATTTTAGTCTAGTAACTTCTAAACTTGGAGATAATGGCATCTTGCCAGCCTCCACAAGTATGGCAAGAACCGGAGTGCTTCTGTAGGATCCCAAACAGACATGGGCCATAAATTGAATGGTTTCAAGTTTTCTAGGGTTATTTTTTGACATCTCGCTCTTTTTGTTTGAGCGCCACAATTTACAACTTCAATAATGAAACCCATGAATCCCAATTTGGTAATCTTTTACATCTATACCATCAGTTCAGAAGTTGCACCCTTAGGTTGGCACTCTTGGTCTTTGACTTCAGTCCGAGTCTGTACCGATTTCATCGTCACCTGAGCCAGGGAATAGGTTTTAATGTCCGTACTAGCTTGGGTAGTTAGATGTTAGGTACCTGGAGAACAACCTCTGCATAAGAGGGTTTTCCAGCCGTTTCAACTTGTTGGACTTTGGCACATATTTTAAATTCGGAGCAGCCTCTTTTGGCCGCACTATGTTCCCATCTACGAATAGCAAAGTACATTTCTACACCTGTACAGTTTTCATTGTCATAATATGATCTGCATTCTATTTCATTTACTGCAACGTTATTTACCCCTCCAGGCAGGGGTGGTATGTCCCAACTTTTGGCACTTATAACAGCCGAGGGTGGGAGGGATGTATTCACATACAGAAAAAGCTTGACATGCAAGAAACACTTTGGGAGGCAGAACTGGATTATTAAAGATCAACAATATCGATGTAGTCTCGATCTTGGGCCACTTACCTGATAGTAGTGAGCCGACAGGCCTCAAGAACTCCCACGTTAACCAAGTGACTCATCAAGGTCGTGATCCCATGTAAAACCCCTAAATTTTCCTGCAGAGACCTCAACTTGTTACTGACTTGTTACTCATCGACATAAACGACATCTTTGATGTTCTGAAAAACCCTCACTTCCTTTTTCAGATAACTGACCCACATTATGAACAATGGATGGAATCAATAGAATGTTGATTGAAGGATATTAACTTCCATGGGAAGTAAGTATAACCTGATGTTTTGCCATTAATGGGATCATTAGAGCAAAATATGGAAAAAAAAGTTGATATCGGGTGGGAGTGGGTCAGAGGTGCAATTTTCAGAGCTAACTCAGGCAATGATTGTGCGTGGAGGCAATGAGTCAAAGGGCATGGAGTAGCAATGATTCATTTTGATACCTCATGAAAAAGAGGGTCAAGGTTCAGGAGTTTAAATTGAAGAGGGATGGAACTGGGAAAAACAGAGGAATAATATAACAAGAAATCACTCAAAGAACAATACTTGGCGAAACAGAACAAACGAACTAGAAGGGCACTCGAGAGAGTGCACAACTCCACCAGGCTGAATAGTTGACATTTTACATCCCACAGATAGCCCGGATATAGATCCAGACCTGCGCCAAAATTGAATAGGCTGGTTCTTATCACCGAACAAATTCATCCACCGAGTATTGTCATAACTCGCTTTGTCATAACTCGTACTCCACTCCGTACTGTCATAACATAAGATTGTAATCCACTTCAAACTTTCCTTCTGTACCCATAGCATTCCACCTGGAAGGGGGTGTGTGGGGGGGGGGGGCATGCTCATGTTCAACACAACACAAATCTGAAATCTAAAAATATATATTCCGTGCTATAACAATGAAATTCTCCAGCATGTGAAACATATCTAAAACATAGGGGCAATACCCCTGGGCGCTCATGTTCACTCCTGCTCACTTCACACGCTCACACCTGGTAGCAACTGCTTAAGATAACCAGGGAACCACTGGTAGGCATAGATGACCCAGAAAATATCCACTAATGAGCCAAAACATTATGACCACTGACAAGGTGAAGTGAGAATAACATGATTATCTTGTTACAATGGCACCTGTCAGGGGTGGGAATCTTACGGCAGCCAAGTGACAGTCAGTTCTTGAGTGAGTTGGAATGCAGGGAAATGGGCAGGAGTTAAAAACCTGAGCGACTTTGAACAAGGTGCAATTGTTTTCATGCGAGACTGGTCAGAGATCTCTGACCGCCAACGGCTTGTGGGGTGCTCCGGTCAGCGAGGCGTGATACCTAGCGGACCAACGTTGGTCCGAGAGACAACCACTAACTGCAACGGTGTTGGCGCGCCCAGGCTCGAGGCGCGAGGGCAACGAAAGGCATCCATCGAGCCGAACCGGACAGAAGGTCTACTGTGGACAGTCACAGAAAATTTAATGGATGGCCACGGAGGATGTGTCACCAATCCACAGTGACTCGCACCCTCGCTGCGTATGAGGCTGCTTAGCCGCGACCAGTAGAGTGCCATATGACCCCTGTCCACCGTTCGAAAAGCGCCTACAATGGCACAACGAGGGCATCGGAACTGACCTTGGAGCAATTGAAAGAAGTCGCCGGCCGATGAATCTTGTTTTTATAGAGATCACGTGGATGGCCGTGACGTGCTGCACTTTACTGGAGGTGATGCACCAGAGCACTGTGGGAGACGACCAGCGGTGAGGGTGTGATCTCTGGCATGTTCTGCTGGGAACCTGGTCTCCGCCAATTCGGGATCTCAATTGACCGTGTCCCTACCTAAACTCTTGCAGACCAGGTACACCCTTCATGGCAATGGTTTCCCTGATGGCAGTGGCCCTTTTCAAGCGGATAATGCCGGCCTGCCACACTGCACACAATTGATCGGAAATGGTTGAGGAACATGATGAAGTTTCCGGTGTGACCCTGACCTCCAAAATTCTCCAGATCTCAATCCGATGAGCGTCTCGTGGGATGTGCTGGACGGACAAGTCCGACTCCCGGCGGGGGTCCACTCGCAACTTACAGGACTTGAAGGATTTGCTCTAACTTTGTGCCAGAACCACAGGCACCTATCAGGGTCTTGTGGAGTCCTGCCTCGGCGGGTCGGACTGTTTTGGCGACCGGAGGACCCAACACTATTGCAGCTGGTCATTAATGTTTTGGCTCACGTGATTTATGGGAAGGAAAGCATTTTTTATGCCATGAACAAACTTTGGTACATCACGGGTGATAAAGGTTGTGGTAAAGTTTCATCGGAATTGTGTGTGTAGTTTTGGGGAAGAAAGCAAATTATATATATATATTGGGGGGCAACCCCCCTGTAGACCGCCATAGACCCCGATTTTCTGAATGTCATGAACAAACTTTGGTACATTACAGGTGATGAAGGTTGTGGTCGGTTTCATCCAAATTGTTTGTGTAGTTTGTTTGAAGAAAGCAAATACCTATTTTGAGGGGCAACACCCATGAGACCCCCTTTGGGTGCGATTTTTTTTTAATGTTATGAAGAATCTTTGGTACATCACGGGTGATTAATGTTGTGGTCAAACTTCATCGAATAAGTGTGTAGTTTCAGAGAAGAAGTTGTAAGTATTTGTGGACGGACGGACGGATGGACGGACGGACGACACGCATTCCATAAGCTTCCCAGAACTACGTTCCAGGTGAACTAAAAAAAGTAAAGAAACAAGAAATAAAAACACTTTAAAAATCTAAAAGGGTGTTGGAATGTTACTCCTAAAAGTATGTAAACAATGTTAGGATGGTCAGAAGAAATGATCACGTGAAACCATCCCTCCATTTTTCTTTGAATAATGGTTGTCCCTACACAAGACAATAACTGTGTGTTTGTGTGTGTGTTTGTGTGTGTGTTTGTGTGTGTGTATGTGTGTGTGTGTGTGTGTGTGTGTGTGTGTGTAAGGTTACATCGAAAAACACACACACACACACACACACACACACACACACACACACACACACACACTGTCTTGTGCAGCGACAACCATTATTCTTAAAAAGATGTCGGGATGGTTTCACGTGATCATTTCTTGTGACCATCCCTACCTTGTTTACATACTCTGTGGACGAACACCCCTACATCCTTTTACATATGAAACAAGAAAAAGAGCAATCAGAGATTGCAGACCCTCACCAGGACTTGTTTTGTGTGGTGTTTGTGAAGTTCCTCTCGATCTGTCCAGTTGTTCTGGAGAAGATTTATATAGGTTTTAGGGTAAATCCAATATGGCTGCTAAACCATGTGACCTATGACTTCATAGGTGAGAACATTTTACTCCGCATGGATAGTCGGTCATACATGTAAAGTTTCACCTCGATTTGTTCAGCCATTTCAAAGAAGAAGGTTTTTGAAGGTTTTTTTTTTAAAACGATATGGCTGTCGAACCACGTGACCAAGGATGTGATCAATTTTTTCTGTGGACCATTTTATCCCTAGATGACCCTCAAAAATGTTCATACTGATCGAATGCAGCATTCTACATATGCAATTATGACGTCATAACAAAGGCAACTATGGCGTCATCAGAAAAATCACACTTATTCCCCATGAGGAGTACTTAAGATGTGCCAAGTTTCAATATTTCCCTTGGTGGGGTTTCGGAGTTTCAGAGGTCCAAAGTTTTTCCTTTTTTCCAATATGGCTGCCACATCAAATGACCTATGAGGTCATAATTGTCAATAAACCTTCCACATGAGTAGTCACTCCTGTGGTGAAAATTTTGTGTGAATCCGACAAGCGGTTGTGGAGGAAAATTCTCATGTTCTGTGCAGACAAACAAACAGACAGACAAAGAAGAAGAAGAAGAAGACGTCGTGCGGAGCGTGATGCTTGCAAAATCCATAAAACAAATTTGACTTCAAAATAATTGGTGGTTGAAGTCAATGACCAAATATACAACTCCTCTTCAAATTTCAAGTCAATTGAATGAAAATTGAGGATTTTAGAAATCTCACCTAAGTTGTTGATCTTAGGCCTTTGTTGACTTTTTGACCTAAAAAAAAAACAATAGGCTTCTTGTTTATGCCAAACTCAACAGTGTTGAAGTTTTGAAGATCGTTTAAACTGTGACCTGTAGGCAATAGACGACAATAAACAGAAGATTGTGCAGAGCGCGATACTTGCAAAATCCATCGAACAAATTTGACCGAAAAATAATTAACGTGTTGAATGATGACCAAATATGCAACTCCTCTTAAATTTCAAGTCATCAGATGAAAATTGACAATTTAGAATTTGGCTACATTGATCTTTAGCACGATGTGACTCCAATATAATGGCAGATTGAATGCGTGACCTCAAATATATATAATAAATTTATATATATATATATATATATTAAATATATATATATATATATAAAATATAAAATAATATATATCCTCTCAAATTTCAAGTCACGGATGAAGTTGAGATTTTAGAAATGGTCACCCTTAGTTGTTGATCTAGGCCTTTGTTGACTTTTTGACCTAAAAAAAAAAATAGGCTTCTTGTTTATGCCAAACTCAACCATGTGGTGAAGTTTTTTGAAAGATCGGTTTAAAACTGTGACCTGTAGGCAATAGACGGACAAATAAAAAACAAGAAGATTTCGTGCGAGCGCGACACTTGACCACAACATCAACAAATTTGACCGAAAAATAATCGATGGTTGGAATTGAATGACCAAATACAACTCCCTCTTTAAATTTCAAGTCAGTCAGATGAAAATTGACAATTTAGAAATTGGCCTACATTGATCTTTTAGCCGATGTGGGACCTCCAATATAATTGTGCGTTGATTGCGTGACCTCAAATATATATATATCCTCTTCAAATTTCAAGTCAATCGGATGAAAGTTGAGGATTTTGGAAATGCCACCTTAGTTGTTGACCTTGGGCCGATGCTGACCTCAAAAATAATTGGCTGGTTTAATCCATTGACATGAAATATAAATCCTGTTCAAATTTCAAGTCAATCAGATGAAAATTGAGGATTTTAGAAATACCACCATAGTTGTTGACCTTTTGACATTTTGACCTCAAAAAACAATAGGCTTCTTCCTTTTGACAAACTCCACTATATGGTGAAGTTTCCTGAAGATCGCTTTCGAATTGTGACCCGTAGGCGACAATTTCACGTATGTTAAGGATAGCAGGAGCCAAAATCTATTTCTTTGAGAGCTTTATTACAACAACAAGCAAATAATAATAATAATTAATCAAATGATCAATATGCAAGTAAGCACAAGTAAATGTTCCATCAATTGATTGGACTCCAAAATAACTAACCTGCAATTTTTACGTCACGTGAAATCAACTTTCATCACAAACAGCACAAAACGAGGAAAATCATCACAAAGAGCAGAACTTCACAGAACCACTCAAACCAAACAACAGAGCGGGTTTCACGGAGTCGTTAAAGTCCCCCTTGAACACGTGCAGGACCTTCGAGTTCTCGAAACATGTCAGCTCTCCCTTCTCACAATCCAACAAAAACCCCAACCGTTGGGCTTCCCCATCCATGGACAGTTGAGTCTTACAATTGTTGTGCATTACGATGTATTCATCAAACCATTTGCAGATACACCAAGACTCAGAATTCCAGCCCAACCTGGACCCTTTCCTTCCCCTTTTCCGCATTATCGAGTTTAACGCGACTCCAGCAGCGTAATAACGACTCTGACTTGCATTGATCTCCCAGTAGTGACAGCCCGAGGAGTAACCATCGGTGGCAAGAACTTGATCCCAAAAATCAAACCGATCAGGGTGTTCCGGGTATGGTTGTTTGGTCTCGGTTCGAGTTGCTGTGCTGAGGTCCTCGGAGATTATTATCCGCCGATGTGCGGAGTTTGGGTCCAGCCTCGGGTTCCGACCATCTGTGGACACAGCAAGACGCCAGCGCTTTTGTTAGACAAACAGAGAGAAGCATAAACGCATTTTTCTCGAATATAATTTTACATTGATTTCACACGTAGTATTGCTACGAATTTGGAAGCTCACTGCACACAACAGCCAGAGTCCTTATAGCTCAGTTATATCGGTAAGTGTGTGTTTCTAGTCCGGGTCCCGTCCCTAGTCGAATGGAAATTAAATGTACATGCGCTGCGGAGTTATTTTGATAGATAGGATTTTTACATTTTCATCACCTACAGCAACAACACTCTGCTCTCGGCATTCTCCGCGTGCTCCCCGGTATGAGGGCGTGTCTGGAATTCCACGCCTCAGGCGGTGTGCGTTTCGGTGCCGATTTCGCACCGTATTTGGTCACAAAGCGTTTCGCTTCAGCTGCACGCCAAATAAGGGTATGCGTCGTTTTCCACCCAATGGGCGACGAGCAGACCAGAGTCGGGGCGGTCCTTGGCAAGAAGGCGGAGCCGCGACACGCCGTCCATCCAATGGGAGCAGGCCACGGGAGAGGACTGCGCCCGGAAATGATAGAGAAGCAACGAGTAATTGTGTCGAGTCTGCTCGAGTGCGCGTCTCTGTCCGGGTCTGCGGCCGACTGCGTCGCGTGGATCCGAGGTGTCTCGTCTGGCGCATTGCTGTGGGCGGTCGACCATATCAACTCGGGAGATCATCTCGTGTCGCCTGCC
>CM068952.1:178363487-178393901 GCA_035128595.1 Eptatretus atami
TCGATATTCATGTCCGTCTAATTTCAGGTTAAAAGACACTTAATTGTGTCACACCATCTTTTAGAACAACAAAGCAAAACCGTCTAAACGATGCAATGTGTTTTAAATTTTCATTCCTGGTACGGAGGGGAACAGTAATTACTCTGGACACCACAGTACCATGTTCACCTAGCTTCTGTAGCAGTATTTCATTTGATACAAAGGGTGGGCTATTACTTATCATTATTTTTTGTCACCGCTGTGTCCATTGATGACACCGGACACGAAAGTCTGGTCATCTCCCAGCACCAACCCTCTTTGCACAACAATGTCTACAAAGTGCGTTTGTGACACGAAGACGACAAACTTTGTGGCTCATTCGGGATGCTGCTCTAATGTTCTTTACGCCTATTATTTCTCCAACAGCGAGGAGAATGTCGTCCATAACGACGTTTTCCGGCGGAACGAAGCACAGCCCATGCTTCCGCGATAACCCTTCATCCACCCAGACTGGTAGTAGTTTGACCACATGTCTTTAACCAAACAAAACCAAAAAGAAGGTTCTGCAAGAAGCAGTAACCACCTCAGATTATCAAAACTGAGAAAATTGTAAGGGCGATAACCACTTAAGGTGATTATAAAACACACCCTTCTTACCTGTTTTCTCTCTCTCTCTCTCTCGTCTCTCTCTCTCTCTCTCTCTCTCTCTCTCTCTCTCTCTCTCTCTCTCTCTCTCTCTCTCTCTCTCTCTCGTCTCAACAAAGAGGGAAAGAGAAACAAGGAGAAACCACGAGAAGACCACAAAGGAAAGGAAAAAAGGGGGATAGGAAACACAACAAGGCCCAGCACTCACACGGCAAAGCAGCGGCGGCCATTACGCTACACCCACGCATGACTCACCAACGACCAGCAGGGGGCGAGAGAGAGAGAGAGAGAGAGGAGAGAGAGAGAGAGAGAGAGAGAGAGAGAGACCCACACCCGCATGCATGCAATGCATTACAGTGGCCTGCAAAAGTATTCACACCCTTTGCCTAATTATCTCTAAATCACTTCAGGAGGAAGTTATTTGTTTGAAAGGTTACAGAATAAGTGTAATAGGTTTCACCTGTATGTAATCAGTGGTTTAACTTAAAAATTAATCTCCCCCTGTGATCTAATGAGTTTTTAGGTGCAACTCACTTGGTCAACCAACAAGGCAAACATGAAGACCAAGGAGCTTTCCAAGGAAGTCAGACACAAGGTGCTGGAGAAGCACCGTTCAGGAGAGGGTTCTAAGAAGATTTCAACGTCGCTCATTATCCCTTTGAGTCGCGGTGAAATCCATCATTACGAAGTGGAAGACGTATCATACCACCCAGACTCTACCCAGATCAGGCTGCCCATCCAAACTTAGCAGCCGGGTAAGCAAAGCAGTAAACTGGTTCGGGATGTCACTGTAAATTCAACAATGACTTTGAAAGATCTGCCAGGCTCTTTGTTCAAAACGGGGTCAGTGTTCAATCAACAATATGCCGTACCTTTAACTAAACTGGCCTCTATGGAACAGGCAGCAAGGAAGAACCTATTACTAAAAAAGCCGCATTGAAAAGCTTGTATGGAATTTGTGAAAAAAGCATTTTAATGACACTGCAGGCATGTCGAGAAACGTTTTTTGTTCAGACAAGACAAAAATTGAACTTTTTAGTCTAAATTCAAAGCGTTACGCCTGATGCAAGCCTGACATAGCACATCACTCGGTCAACATCATTCTTCCTGTCAAGTATGGTGGCGGCAGCATCATGTTTTGGGGTTGCAGCAGCAGGGACTGACAAGCTTGTCAGGATAGAAGGGACGATGGACGGTGCAAACTCCAGGAGAATCCTTGATGAAAACCTGCTCAAGTCAGCCATGAATCTGAAACTGGGTCGGAGATTCACATTTCAGCAGGACAATTATCCGAAGCACAAAGCTAAAGCCACACTGGAGTGACTGAATACGGAGAAAATAAATGTTCTTGAGTGGTCCAGTCAAAGTCCTGACTTGAACCCAATTGAACATTTATGGCGAGACTTGAAGATTGCAGTCCATTGACGATCCCCATCAAACTTGGCAGAACTAGAACAATTTTTACGCGAAGAATGGGCAAAGATTTCACCATCTCACTGTACAAAGCTGGTAGAGTCCTCCCCAAAAAGACTCGTTGCAGTCATTGCTGCAAAAGATACTTCCACCAAGTACTGACCGAAGGGGCTGAATACTTTTTCAACCAGTGAATTTTGATTTGTACATGTTTTTTGCAGGTGTTACTAACATGTAGCCTCCTTCAACTAAAAGTCTTTAGTTTGATCTCTTCAGTTATGAATAAAAAAGTTCATTTGGAAAAATTATTTCTACATAATTCATAAATCATCTAAATGTGGCACGATTGGGAGGAGGTGAACACTTTTGCAGGCCACTGTGCACACACGGAGACGGGCCAACCCTGTATTTCTGCTTCTCAGTGGGAGTTGCCTTTGATTTGGAGAGATTTGGATTCCACAGCATCCAATGGCAGAAAGTGTAAGCAAGGTATGGATACAACTAAGTCTTGACCAACAAAGTCTTTGTATAATGTTTAGACCATCTGCTCCGAACCTGGGAGGTCAGTGTTTCAAATCCTGGCTGAGTCGGACCAAACATTATCAAAATGGTATGTGCTCCTTCCTTGCTTGATGTTCAACATTTAAAAGGATAAGGGCGCGGACAATCCCCATAGGATGGCATCCATGGGGAGGAGAAAATGCCTTCTTAGAAAATTCCCGCTGATTGTGGTGAGAAAGGTGATGCCATTGTTGTGGCGTCACTGCCACCCAGAGTTCCTCGGGATGTGACGGCACAACCCCCTAGATCAGTGGATGTGTTTGTCTTGTCTAACAGTCCCGTGTTGTGT
Source organism: Eptatretus atami (assembly GCA_035128595.1). Taxonomy (NCBI): domain Eukaryota; kingdom Metazoa; phylum Chordata; class Myxini; order Myxiniformes; family Myxinidae; genus Eptatretus; species Eptatretus atami. The sequence goes on from CM068952.1 coordinate 178,366,375, forward strand.
CTCGTACATTTGTCTGTGTGAAGGAAAACTTAGGAAAGAGCAGAATTCCATTGATTTGCTGTTGTTGTTCTTGTATACTGTAATAATTTCTGATTTACCATGGAGGAGCATGGACTGATGGATGACTTACAGTCTGAGGCTGGCTTTGGAGGATAGTTTGAATATGTGGTTTGCTATGGAGAGGTCATGACTGATAGTGATACCCAGTTTTAAGTTGAGCACCAACACCTCCCACATAACCTAGTAAATATTAAAGCTTGATTTCCGATCATCAATTTGGATTCAGACGAGGTCACTCTGCCCTGATTATGCTACTTCTGCTCTCCCAACAATGGATCCATCCATCCATTGGGACCATACTCTGTGCAGAGCACTGATGCTGCCTAAGCAGTCTCCTTGGCTACTGGGCACAATCCTGGACTGGTTGCCACTCCGACACAGGATACCAGCAAGCTGGCAGTCATTTTGCTGACCTCTGAAGGATGGCAGGGAGAGTCAATCCCACCTGGTACTAATTCAACAGCCGAGGAGGATTTGAACTCAGGATCCTGGGATCCCAAACCCATCACCCTAACCATTAAGCCAACACCAGGCATAACAATGGATGGAGATCCTCAATGCCAGACAATAAATCAGAGCCATCTCCCTAGGCATATCGCGTGCCTTAAATGTAGTCTGGCACCCTGCCCAACTCGCCAAACTCTCTTCCTGTGGTATCCAAGGACATCTCCACTCATAGCTCACAGACTTCCACTCCTGTCGCAGTCAACATGTGGCCCTTAATTGAGTTCTCTCATCCCCTCTTCCTGTCCAGGCTGGAGTTCCTCAAGGTAGTGTTCTGGGCCCTGTTCTTTTCTGGTTTCATCAATGATTCTGACTCTCTGGAAATTCCTCTTTATCTCTTTGCCGATGACTCCACCTCTGCCGTACCATCTGTCATCCCTCAGACCGGCAAGCAGCAGCTTTCCTCACTGCAGATCTGGATAAAATCACAATCTGGTCCAACACGTGGAACATGTCTATCAATCTGGACAAATCTCGCACTCTCACTATGTCTCTCCGAAAGGACCGTTTAGAAACCCCCTCCATCCACTTTCTCAACAATCCTCTGGAAGAAGTCCTTTCATTCAAGCTTCTGGGTCTCACTATCTGCCATGATCTTTCCTGGGAAAGCCACATTTCCAACCCGGCCTCCAAAGCCAGTCATAGACTGGGAATCCTCCGTTATGCAAAGTCCTTCCTTGGCACACCTGAGCTCCTGGCCACATACAAAGGTTTCATCCTTAGCCTGATGGAGTACTGCTCTCCCCTCTGGGCTGGTGCTCCCGCCTCTCACTTTTCTCGGCTTCACGCTGTGGAAACCAAGGCATTTAGGATCATTGGTATATTCCACGATGAGGCTGAGTCTTTGGGTCTCTCACTCTCTCACCGCAAGCAGGTCGGTGATCTTTCTGTCTTCTACCATTTCCTCTCTGGCCTCGCCCCCTGCTTTTTCTGGGATATGTCCCCCGCCCCCGTATTTCCGCAGGGTGCTCAAGCGTCCCACCAGCAACCCCCTTCTGGTAAAACTACCAAAATCAAGAATCACTGCTCACCTTCACTCTTTCATCCCTCTTTTTCTCCACCTCTGGAACAAACTTCCACACACTCTTCAATCCCACTCTTCCCTCCAAGTCTTCATAACAGCTGTTCACCACCACCTCTTACCTTCCCCCATCCAAAACCTCGATCTTTTCTACCCCGGTTAATGCACCCCAAACCCACCTCCTTCATATTGCCTGCTTTCCTTCCTGAAAGTCCCTGTAGTGTAAGGACCTGAAAGTCCCTGTGGGGTCCATCACAAAACCAGATACAAAAATCACCTCACGTATACAACAAATACAAACAAAAATATCTGAATCTGATGCCTTCTTACGAGTCAGAATTGAAGCATAAAACATCGGCCTGACCAACAAACATGCTTTTGTCATTGTTACTTTTGGGACCTCCAATGACACGAGTGCAGAGTTTGAGGCAAATGTTGTTGTCGTTTCATATGCAGCCTGTGGCTGCTGGTTGCATCATTTTTTTCTGGAAGCACAGCTGTGCTGCTCATGCAGTTCCCGCATTACCAGTAAGCTGGTACTCATTTTGCCGACCTCAGAAGGATGACAGGCTGAATCAACCCGCCTTGTGTTGTTTCACCGGCATGACGGGGGCTCAAACTCAAGACCCCAATATCTCAATCCAGCCACCTTGGGCTGATGCAAATGAAAGGCTTTCATTTTGCTCTTCTATAACCCCAGTTGACCTATTTCGATTAACTCTGTCTTCCTGTTGTTTGTGATCATTAATTCATTGCAGAACATGAGGCTGTCCTGACTCTCCGAGTTATTCCCAGGTGTCTTTGTACATCTACCTTTGTATTACTTGTTCAGGTGATGCGTGAGGACATGTGGCTTACTTACTTTGTTGTGCATTAACATCAGATTGAAAACTTTGCCAGAAAAGAGTCCTGGAAAGCTGAACCCATCAATGTGAAGCTGCAGTTTCTCTATAAAGCCTGAAACCATTATGTTTCAGTGTTCTGACTTGCCACAGCTCAATTTCAGGCTGACCTGAGGTCTTCACTTACTTGTCTCCATCCATGAACAGAAACTTCCTCGTGTGTGGTCTATCTCTTGAACCAGATCTTCATCTGTTCCTTAATTCTTGCATGTTTGGATTGCTGGCCATTGTTCATGCAAAGGCTACCTGCCTTTATGATATATTTGAAGAAAAGGCCAAAGCACTTTATCCCTCTGTTCTTGTGTGCACTTTATGACCCCCAACCAACTCCTCACCCCCACTTCCATTGAAAATATATCCTACAACTTGTAAACTTCCCACCTCAAAGGAAGAGAAATTTCCAAGCTACTCTTTGATCCCTGCACTGCCACTTGACCGTCTCAATGAGAGACCAGTCAGCATCTCCTAATCATCAGCAAGGGAATGGAATCAATGATTGCAGCAGACATCACGACTCGTATCCATAACTCTCTGAGCTCCGATAATCATAATGGCTTCTGCTTGGGAAATTTCACTTTGGACAGGTTGCTCCCTCAACATCATCCGTGGATGGATGCCTTTTAATGTCAAAACAGAGGTCGGGGACAATTTCATTGGACACATCCTATGCATTTGATTCTGTCTTGCAACCTTTACCCTAATCTTCGAAGGTGTTACGCAGTGACAGACAGGGCTCTTTCTCACAGTTGCTGTTAGATTTTCTTTCTGCACAAGCAACGGGTTATTCAGATGGAGTTCTCACCCAGGCCCTTCCTCTTGAGTCTGATGCACCACAGGCAGGTTTAGCGGCCAACCACATTATTGGTTGACATCGATCATGCCCTCTCTGCTTCAATGCAAAATTCTCCGTAAGATTTTGCAAATGCCATCACCTTGCGTATAACAACGCAACACCTTTCTCAAAGGCAGGTTGCTTTGGCATCCTTCGCTGCAGATCTGGAAGTCAGTTTTTGCTCCTTGAAACATGTCTTCCTCATGCTCACACCCTGTCTATCCATAAGTATTAGATTTTTTAATCCCCCTGTTTACTTTTTGAGACTAGTCCATTCTTAACGCTTCCAAGATCGATGCAATGTGTCAAGGCCTTCACACAAAGCATCATTAATGATGGATGCCCAATCTGGGCTGGTGCAGTTGCTTCCCATCTTGCTTACCTGGAGACTATCAATTCCAAGGCTCTCTCGGTATTTCGTGGCATCTCTCGGCTTGAGATCCATTCCAAGCTTTTCATTTTCCTCCTGCCTCTTTAAATATAGATTGAATGCTCACCTCTGTTTTTTTTTTTTCTTCGACCTATTTCATCATCTTAGGAACCAACTGCTGTGCCTGTTTCATGCGCCCCCATCCACTCTTTCAAAAGTGCAAACCCATCGTCACTTCATGCTTTCATCCCATACTCGCTCATGTTCGCTTCTGCGCTCATTGACAACCTCCTCCAAGCTTCACTCATTTCCTTGCTCTCTCTCAACCACTCATCTGCAATGTCTGTCTAACTGTTTCCCTTTGATCGTCTGCTAGTTGGAAACCAGTTGCCATGTGTCGTATCGCTCGTCCACATGCTTAGATTACTTCCTAAATAATAAATATATGTTCTATGTATGCCATGATATCTCAAAAAGTTGTGGGTGGAGTATGACAAAATTTGGTGGCTGAGTTGAGTCTGTGACAAGAACAAGCCGATTCGATTTTGGTTCAGGTCCGGATTCAGATGCGGCTAATAAGTGGATACAAACCGTGAATGGTTCAGCCTGGTGGAGGTATGTGCTCCACTGAGTGCCGTTTTAGTTTGTCTTTGCATTGTGCATGCCATCTTGCACTGTCAGACCAAGTACCTGTTCGGCGTCGTGTTGTGTTCAGTGCGATGTTAACGCTTGCGTGCCGATGAAACAGATTGTTTATTATTTATGACTCTATAATGTTTGTTGAGGCTACATGTTAATTGAAATCGTTCGGTAGAGTAAAAAAAGGTGACAAATGATAATTTTGAAGTTTGATGTTTTTTTTTATAGCTTGTGTAAAAGTTGAGAGTGTTCGGGAACGTTCCAGCTGTTTCTAGATATAGAAAGATCTCACGGTATCGAACAGTTTTCTAGCTTCTTCTAGATGCAGAACCATCTCATGTTTATGGGGATTTTTTTTTCTAAAGGGTGTAACTTTCAGGAATGTTCAAGAACGGTCTCTGTAAGCTACAAAATGGAGCTGAGGAGCAGATCAGAAAAGAAGAGTTTGTCACCTTTTGCTTTGATGTTTACGTTGCTGCGCTCGTGTGTTACGTTGTGTTTATCTTGTCAATAAACTCAAGTTTAGACGATTCCTGAGAGCTGGTTGGACATTCATTGAGCAAACAACCTTAAGTTTCCTGAGATGGACATACACAGCTGAGATCGGCTTGTGAACGTTTATATTCCTGAATCTTGTGTTTGCCCACCTTTGTCTAATTTGTAGGAGAAAGACATTGGCAGATAGGATTGTATTTTTGCAGATAGCAGAAAGGAGAACAATTTTTTCCATGCAAAGAGTGCTTTAACCTCAGCGTTGCCCAGTTAAAAAAGAAAATTGTAATACCCTCTACCACCACCATTAGGTGGTGCTACATGGTACACATTTACATCGAGAACTTGCGCCCCCTCCCATGGCTCCCAACACCCCGTGTGAGGTGGCAGCCACATCGCCTATGTTACCTCCCAAAAAACGTTGTATTTGTACCCCGAGTTTGGAGTTTTTAACTTAAAAGATGTGGCCATGCATGAGAGAGAGACAGAGACGGAGACAAAATGGTGTTTATCCTGTATATATAGATTGCCTCTGCAACAGGCACATGTCCCTGACTGCACCATCATTCCTCAGATTGTGTTCAACAACCGAAACCAAACTTACAAATATGATACGAGTGAGTTTCGGAGCTGTATACAAAATTACACAACTAAGAAGTAAATTTGGCTAATTTCAATTATACACAAGGAGCTAGAACAAAGTTTAAAAAAGGAGTAAAGATTTCATTTTCTCCTTGTGAATGAAACTCTTCTAATGTGTTGAGTTATTGAGAACGAGTTATATTATTTGAACTGTTCCTAGATGGACACCTGATGATATGATATCACATGTTTCATTAAAACAGTTCAAAATATAAGATTTTCTGTGGTGTGTCATTTCCTTCCTGTTTACACCTGTTGATAAATGTCACCCGTACTTCGAACTCAGGTGTTCACCGATAAAACCAAAAAACCTCAAAGAGTACGTGGTAGAGCATATACCTCCGCCACGCAATGCCTGATCCACGAGAACATATCTGGCCCAATACATTTTTGAAATATCATGCTATAAATCGTTTTTGGCCCTATCTCTCAATGGTGAAGAATGACTTAAAAAATCAAATAATTCTCGTATCCAGATCCAGATTTGGATCATCACCAAAATCGAATCAATTCGTCCATGTCACACAACCGACCCGTCCACAAAGTTTCGTCCAAATCCGTCTGACGTTTTGGTCAGGCCTACCTAAAATTTCAGAGCCTACAAATACATTATTGCTTTTTTGTTTTGTGTTAACAATAAAGTGTATTCTAATCTTATTCCATTCTTAACCAGTAGTGGACTAAGAACATGTTTGGAGATTCCAGTGCACTGAACGATAGGATACTGCACTGAAACTGAGCATCAGTGTACATCATGAACCAGGGATATTTCTACATAAATATATATTTTGAGTATTCTTGCATTTCATCTGATTGGCCTACCTAAAAAGAAAATTGAGGTCTCCCAAAAATCAGCCTTCAGTTATGGCCTTGGATTAGGGTTATATCGCTAGGGTTAGTTAGGCCTCCAACTTTGAGGTTCCCAACCTTGTGTTCACAATTATGGCAATGTAGCGGGGAAGCGACCTGGCAGGTTGTTATTTTGTTTTGCATCATGCTTGATTATAAAGATTGCATGGAAACGAGAGGTCCCTATCTCTCGTTATTCATAAATATTGTTGGGAAAAAAAAGTTCTGAGAAGACAAAGAAGAAAGGGCAAGGCAAAACATGGTGAGTGAGGGCAAACGGAGCGAGGCAGACGAGGCTGAAGAAGAAGTTTAAGTATGGCAAAAAAGTGAACAATTGGATAAAACTGTTACTATGAAACAGCTTTGCTATCTTTCCAAAGCAACCTTGGTATGAAACTGCTTTATTTTTTTTTACCTGTTCTGTTCAGCAATTAAATGAAGACAGAGAAGAATGAGTCGGGTAGAGAACGACTAACAAGAAAGAAAGAGCAAAAGACATTCTTAACAGAGGAAACTACCACCAAACTAGGACTCTAGAGTATCAACTCCTTGTTATACTTCATTCTCTTTTATTACTATCCTATCATCGTCCTTCGTCCTTCTCCCATTTCCCTTCACTTACAAAGGCTTCTCAAGCGGCTCTGCTCCGTGTCAACCGTTTCCATCTCATTCACCGGCTGCTCTGTGCAAATGAATGAAGATAAACAAAAATTTCAAACTTTGTCATTTCTGCACAAGTGAACAGACCGAGGTGATATTTTCTAAAGGGAAAATGTAAAAAATTGTGAAAAATTGACGAAATGCACTGAAATTCTCATTTATTCTGTAACTTGTCATGATAAAGCTATGTACCAAGTTTCAGTTGAATATGTTAAAGGGTTTGGGAAAAAAAGTCTAAAAAACCACAGGTGGGATGGACAGACGGAGAGCAATCCTATAGTCCCCTCTGGTGAAACCGGGAGAGGACTCGTATCATGTTTGGAGATTCCACTGCACTGAACTATAGGACACCGTACTGCAATCGAGCATCATTGTACATCAACTACATCAATCCCGAACACAGCATTAACTAAGTTAACATCACATTACCTCTCGTGCTGAAGCAGTTGGCGAACAGCAGGAAGATCCTTCCAAGAGTGGAATAACGTGGAAAGGCTGCTCTTTTGTAACATTTATCAAGAACGTGATGACATCACCTTGTGGAAGTCGTGTCTTGTCTCATTGTGAGTTATCAATCACTGTCGACAGACAAATAAACACAAAGCAGCACATTTTAACTCCCTGGAAGCTGTACCACTTTAATATGCTACAGTCATGCCTGTATAACTAACGTGTCAGCAATCTGTGCGTTTGGATTGAAGCTATCAGCAATTTTTAGCCAGCGCTCGCAAAGCGAAAGGTGGGGTTAAGAGATCTGTCCCGTACGTGCGTACGTGTGTGTCTGCATTTTGTTATTCCCTTTTCTCTGGAACCGCGTATTGGATTGACACAAATTTTTCACCATCGGTGTGACTACTCATGTGGAATGTTATAATGATAATATATATATATATATTTTTTAAACCTTCAAAAATCTTCTCCAAAATGGATGAATCGATGGAGAAAAAAAACTTTACAGTTCCATGAGGAACAAAAAGTTCCCCACCTATGATGGCATAGGTCACATGGTTTGGCAGCCATTTTGGATTTACCTGAAAACATTTTTAAAATCCTCTTCTCCAGAATGGCTGGACAGATTGAGGGAAAACTTCACACACATGTTCCCCCAAGCCTTGGGGATACCAGGGTGTTCATCAATAATTGATAGGTCACATGGTTTGGTAGCCATATTGGATTGAACAAAAATCTTTAAAGAAAAAAAAATTCTCTCTTGAACTGCTGCATCGATTGATGTGAAACTTCACAATTATGATCTAGTGGTGATGGGGAATATATATATATATATATATTTTTTAATTTCAACCTGATCTGATGCATGGTCTGGCAGCCAGATTTTTTTTTTTATACTTTGAATCTGGGTTATTTTTGAATTTTTTTTTTTGAATAAGACTCACATGGCTGTGCCTGGATGGGTGGTTTGAGGGTAGAGTCAGTAGCAGTTGAAACCAGAGTCCAATCCAGGTTCCCCCTGATGACTTAATCTTTCCTTTTTGATTGTTCGGGTTCCTTCTGATGACTTCAATGCAGTACCTATTTTATTTAGTCTTCCATTTGATTTGAATTTAATTTTTTTCATTACAAATTTGCCACCAGAACAGTTGGCTCGCACGAAGTCCTTCTCAAGACTGCGCAGGGGAAGTATTCTATGAATACCATCTAGTTTATGAATCTGTCAACATCCAGGTCCGTTGGCATGTGCTATGACTTTGTATTTTGAAGCTCACAACTCTTGCCAGAGAAGGTAATTTAACCTTTCCTTTGTGCTTTTTTGTATTTGTCGAAAAATGTTGTGTTTGATTTGCAATATTGAGAGTTGGAATGGTGAAAGTGTACTTCATAATGCAGGGAAGATTCATGGTACATGCTTTCCTGCCTTGAACCCCCGGTAAAAAAAAAAAAATGGCCAAGGATATCATTTCTTCCATCGTCGTCATATTTACTCCTCTAAAATGTAGTTTTTGAATTGAAATGGATTCCCATATAGAATGAAGAGGAAAATCTGAATTGGACAAATAATAATCCGAATTCACAGACAACGTATTAAGACTTCATACAGATAATTTTCAAGTGGATGTAAATACATGCCAGAACTCTACAGTCTGGAAGCGGAAACAAGGTAACTGCCATTGTTACGTAAACCCCAAATATGAGTCTAATCGAGCAACTTTTGAAGTAGCTGCGTCATCTTCTTGCGAATACCCAGTTCACATCTCAAAAATTACAAATGGTACCTCTCACACAGATATGGTCGGAGGTCAACCATACTGATCCCACCACTTGTTGATTCAATGCCAAACATGATAAAGGGTCATTGGCTTAATTAATGACCATGAAACATTTCACTGTTTTTGTTTGAATTTTCCACACCAAACAACCAGGCAGGACTACAAACAGGTGGAAAAGTTTTTTTGGGCAACCTCCTGTATATAATATGGAGAACAAGAAAGAAAAAAAAACGTTCTTGTGGGTTTGGATGGAAGGGGAAGCTTGGACCAAGTCTTTCACGAATCAGCTGCCCGGGTCTGAAGTTCAACTAAGATTAGGGCAGGAATTTGGAATTTTGCCATGATGCCGGCAATAGCTCAACTACTCTTTGCAAAAGAAACCAGGGGATTTTTTTAGCATCCACCAGTGAATGCTAGCAGACAGGATATCTGTTTAAGATTTATCTGAGGGTTGACACCTGGATTGATGAATCACCATGCCTGGAAAACACCAGGATAACTGTTTACAGCAGGGTTGAGATTCAAACCCAGGCTAGATGGCTTGGAAGCAAGTGTGCATACCTCAAAGCCATGCTGCCACCCAGAACAAGAAAAACAATGGTGAAATTAAATATTACAAGAATATTTGCAGAAAATGGGGAAATCAATAAACTACATTTAATTTCAAAGTATGAGGTTTGCTGCACGTCGAGGTTGGATTCAGCAGTTGCTACTTCCACTTCGTCAAGTTTTCTAGATCAGATCTATCGTGTCTTTCACTTATATTTTTCGTCCCCGTGTTGCCGTTTGTGTTTTCGTTTATTAATTTTCCATGTCTGAAATGGAAGACGAAGAAAGAATCCGAAGAAGTAAAGAGCAAAGATGGAGTCATCAGGAGCAACCTCGATAGGATTCGGGTTTCAGTCACCACTCCACAACCCTCGAACCCACCCAGGCACAGGCAAGTGATCCTTACAGAAAAAAAATTCTGGTCCTCGGATTGTTGGCGTGCAAATTCTGTCTCTGTTTTGATGCTGTGTTCCTCGTTCCATTATCTTTTCTCCTTTTGGCCTCCTCAACCTGAAACCCCACACTTGCCTCCTCCTTCTCATAAAAGTAAAAGGGCATTCTTCCGTCGATCATGACACATTTAATTTCGTGTCAACACAATCACTGAGTTTGAAGTTGTCTTGCTTGGAATCTCCTTGTGTATTATGTGTCACTGACAATCTGTCGAATAGCATCTTTACCACATTTGGTAAAATTAAATAAACTAAATGAAACCCGGTTTTGATTCCTACCAACCCGCTTTACGTCGCCCCCAACTTGCCAGGTATCTTTATTTACAACAGATAATGTGTGAATTACATGTCAATGCACTTATAACTCCTGTATTTGCGTACGATTCAGCCTTGGAAACTCTGATGAAAACCAAAATTTTTTTTTTTAAATTAAAGACTATAAATATTAATCATGACTATTTTCTTTCCTCTGCAAGGGTTGTAATCAAAATGTACCTTTCTTTCCTCAACACGTGCCTTTGTTTAATTTTAGAAAACGTGATGTTCAGTCTTGAAATGTACACCGGAGGCCTGAAACACAAGGCATGAAGCCTGAGGCCTACAAGTAAGTCGCAACCAAAATGGTGATTGTTCGGTCACAATTGCGGGTCGAGTCAGCCAGTTTGTCCACAACCAATGGGCGGAAAGAGAAAAACAGATGGAGAAATCCGGCTACTTTAATATAACGTATAGAAAATAATATGAGTTCCCTTTAATGAAGGAACTTCTTTGCAGGAGGAGGTCAATAGGCCCATCAAGGCCTGTGCTATTATTACCAACTTATGGTTGTTTGTCACTACTCTATCCTTTTTAAATGTTGAGCATCAAGCAAAGAAGCAGCAGGTACCATTTTTTAGAGTCTTTGGTATGACTCGGCCAGGATTTGAACCACTGAACACGAACCTCCATCAGTATCGATGTTTTTTTTCCGATATCGCCATATCAGTTGGCTCATACTAGTAAATATATATTGATATGTCGATATCGGCAGTTTTTTATGGGTGAGACCACGGACACAGCTGGTAAGGTCACCGTGCATTTTACGTTGGCATGCTGTGTGTGTAAAATATCATTACCAGGTAAAATACACACACAGTGTGCACATGTTTCTCACTAAATAAAATGTATGGTCTTAGTGACCACAGGTGTGCTGCTCAGCTATAATTTACACACGTGATGACGACATGTACAGTATCGATATTGGTAAATGGCACAGGTCGATATCGGTATCGGTAATCGGCACAGGCTTTCTAAAGCACACCCGATTCATGTGAAATAACCCATTGCTTTAGAAACAGCCACAATGACATTATTGCTATCATTGGTGGTGAAAAGCTTCTTTTTGAAATGCTTCTTTTAAAAGTTTTTAAATACATTTCTAAATTCTTCACTTTCCTTGTTTCTCTGCCATGAGCACCCCAAGTGTTCTGCTCCATCATTATGAGACTTTCCTTTTCTTCTTCTTCTTCTTCAGGATTATTTTCCAAACATGTCTCTCACCTAAACGCTAGGTCCATTAACACTCCCATAACTACAGCACCATCATCCTCTGTGCCATCAACAAAATTTATTTCCACCCATTCCATGATTTTTGTCGCCATACCTCGTATGTCCAGGTTGTGAATTTTGAGAAGTCCAGTTGGCAGAGGTTGTCTGCACATGACAATCAATTCCCGTTCATGTCAGCTACCCTACCCCACATCTCATACAAGTCTGCATCCAACCAACCTCACCTCTTTTATGTGTCCCCATCTTCAGCATCTCTCCACCTCATGTCCCCTCCTGCATACTCCCTCACCCCACCCCTCAAGCATTCCTCACACTGGAACCCCTCAAAGCTTCCACCCACACCCCACTGCCTTAAAGGTTTCCTTCATCCCACCCAATCAAAGCTCCCCCTCATCCCACTCCCTCAAAGCTTCTCCCCATCACTTTCTGTCAAAGCTTCCTGCTCACCTGACCCCTTCAAAAGCTTCCCACTCATCCCACCTCCTCACCATACCCCTAAAGTTTCCTCCTCACCCAACATCAACACTCACCACCCTCAAAGCTTCCCCATCACCACACCCCCTCAAAGCTTCTGCTCACCTGCTCCCTCCATTCTTCTCCAGTCCCACACCCTTTCATCTCCCCTCTCCCCACCCCCGCACAAGCCCATTTTCCCTCACTGTCCTGCAAGCTCCCAGCCCCCCCCAATCCCACACCCTCTCAGCTTCTCCCTCCCTGTCTTGCACCCTCCCAGCTTCACCCATCTCATACCCTCCAAGCTTCCCCATAGCTCCACCCTTCCCAGCTTTTCCCATACCCCCACCCCTCTCTGAGCTTCTTTCCACGTCCTTGCACCCTGATAACAATACTCCCTCCCTGTCCATAACTGTCTGTACATAAATATCTGAGGCCTCCACTCCAACCTCACAGATTTCTCAATCCACCTGCTGCTGATAAAACGGACACCACACATTTAACAGAATCCTTCCTCCCACAGGCCGTCCCTGCTCCTGACGTGACTCACCCTGGCTATTGTCTCCTCCTATGTGATCATCCTGAACCACGCCCCGGTGGTGCAGTTGCCCTTTACATCAATAACTCAATATTTCTCTCTGTCCCTGTACTTATCTTGCACCTCTTAGCCGCGAGGTATACTTTGGCTGCGATTACCCCTCCGTGCCCACCCCTTCTTTTTCTGTGTGTTGTACCATCCTAACAGTGACGACTCCATCGAAATCTCTTTCTCAGACAACATGTACCAACTTTTAACTACTCATCCAAACTCTCTCTTTCCTCATATGTGGTGACTTCAATTTTCACCATGCTAATTGATTGGGTGTTGGTGCCTCTCTCACCAGCCATGGCACTTCAGCAAAGGACTTCTGTAACCCCATGAGACTGACTCAATCTGTGAACTTTCCAACCTGAATTTCTGCCAATGGCAAATCCTCCTTTCTGGACTTTTCTGAACCGAACTGCTCCATGATGCTGTCTTTCTCACTTGAGAATGTGGAGAAGGAATCTGGCAAACCTCAAATCTGACTTTACAACAGGTCCATATGGCATCAGTGCATATGTCCTCAAAACCTTCTTCGCAGTTCTTGTTCAACCCATCTCTCTGAACATATTTTGAGCATCTAATAGTCTGGGACCCCATATTGATCTCCAAACTCTGTTTTTGGCATTCCAGGCCACCTTCTCCTCTCATGATTACCAACTTCCTCCATTCCTGAAGTCGGCATGTAGCTCTTAACGGGATTCGCCTATCTCTTCTCCCTGTCAAGGTCGGAGTGCCTCCAAGGTAGTGTCTTGGGCCCAATCTTGTTCCTCAACGACATCAACGCTCTTTCTGATTCCCTACAAAATCTGTTTACCTGTTTGTTGATGACTCCACCCTCTGCAGTATCATCTCTCATCCCTCAGACTGGCAGGCAGCAGCCTCTTCCACCTATGGAGATGTTGATAGAATCAGGAGCTAGGTGAACACTGGGAATGTGTCTTTCAACCTTGACAAATCCTGCACACTCACCCTGTCTCTCCAAAAGGACCATCTGACAAACCCTCCCATCTACTTCCTAAACAAACCACTTGAAGAGGTTAAGTCATTCAAACTTTTGGCCAAATCATGAGTCGTGATCTTTCTTGGGCAGACCATAATTTTCAAGATGGCCTCCAATGCCAGTTGCCGACTGGGCATCATGCAAGATGTTTACTTGGCCAATCTGAACTTGTGACAACCTACTAGGCCTTCATTCGTAGCTTGATGGAGTAGTGCTCTCCCTTTTGGGCTGGCACCTCTGCCTTGCAACTTGCTCTTCTTGATACTAGGATCTCCCATGTTGAGGCCTGCTACTTTTGAATCACAGAAAGGTTGGTGGCCTCTGTATTCTGCCTCCTCCTTTTTGGTCTTACATCCTCTGCTCTCTCTCTCTCTTTCTCTCTGTCTTTGTTCTTTTCCTTCCCAGATTTCTGCATGGCGCACAGTACCTTCCACTCATATGTTTCTCTTTTCTCTCACCTACGGAACCAATTTCCCCAGTCTTTTCAGTCCCATTCTTACCTCCAGCAATTCAAGACAGATGTTCACCACTACCACAAGTCCCACTCCATCCGTTCTCATGATATCTTCACACCAGATGACCCCATTCTCAAGCATTCCCCTTTTTGTCGGTTGTTTTGTTCCTTTTCTGTTTCATCCCCACTTCCCCCTTCCTCTTCTTGCTGCCTTTCAGCACGTGTGCAGCGAGTGCACCCCACATGTCTTTCTCCCCCTACCCTTAATCTCACTCTCACTGCCACATCTACTCTGCTGTTGGTGGTTACCCCTTACCATTTAATTGCATTCCATTCTGTGCTAGCTCTTCCATGAGCCTCGACCATCGATCCAAAAAAAACCATAAAATCTGATCGATCTGCTTGGTGTACAGGAGTCATAAGTACATGTCAGGCACATATGCCTGGTTGGTCATGTTTAATTAGTAATTGCTTGCAATGTGGTTCCTGCCACGTGCCCTGCTAAAACTAGACCACAGGTAGGCTTTTACAAGGTAGCAGCAGGTACATTGTGAAATCACTACCAGATTTTACAGGTGTGCAGAGCACGATTTCATCACTGACCATTGATTGGAATAATGCTATGCTTTCTTTGACAGATATGTAGCTACAAGATATGGACTTTCTTACAGAGTGTCCATTTGTTGTACTTTTCTTTACACAGTTTGGAATCCATTTGTATTTTGACATCCTAAAAGTACACCTCTCTGAGCACCTTCATCATGTAGTCCTTGTCAATGGAGTTGTAGGTGTTTCAACAGTCATGGTTGTGCAAGAACCCCGACAGGTGCGAAGCTCTACCATCCCCTGTTGTTCTACCATGTCTACTTTGTTTTGGATGGTTTTTGACATTACCATCGTGGCATCCTTTTGTGGCATCATCGTGTGCCGCTGATGCAGTGCCTCTATCTATTACCAGTAAGATGATGCTCATTTTGCTGATCTTGGAAGGATGACAGGCTGAGTCAACCCACCTGATGTTATTTCAACGGTCCGACAGGGGCTCATCCTCAAGACCCTTTAGAATTTAGATCTCAAGCCAGCCACCTTAACCGTTAAGCCAACACCAGGCTTGTTGTATCTTTTTGTGAGAAGTGTACACATGATACCGTGTATGCAAGAGGGTGTGTTGAAAAGTAATGCCTCCTATTCCTCTTCTCCAAAACATGGAAAGATGTTCGAATGAAACGGACAGAAACTAACATCAATCTTTATTCTCCAGTGGTGCACATTTATATCTCAACATAGTCACGACTGCAGTCCACACATCTCTGCCAACGTTCAAGTAGTTTTGTGATGCCGTTGCAATAGAACTGTCTATCCTACTGACTTAATCAGCGCTTCACAGCGGCCTTGATGTCCAAAAATATATTCTCCACAAAGGTGATCCTTAAGTTGCAAAGACTTCTTGATAGTGGGGCAACTTAGCATAACAATTGTGCATTTTGTGAGGAAAGCACCAAATTTGGCACACGAGTAGCCAATCATATTATGAACAGATTTGGATATTGGGCCATCTCAAATTCAGCCGCTGATGGCTGTGGCAGCCATTTTCCACTGCCATCAAAAATTTTGAGATGGCCCAATATCCAAATCTGTTCATAATATGATAGGCTACTAGTGTGCCAAATTTGGTGCTTTCCTCACAAAATGCACAATTGTTATGCTATATTTAGCTAAGTTGCCCCACTATGATGTTACAAAATCAATCGATTTCAAATTAAAAGTTCCTGATATATATATATATATATTTTTTTTTTTGTGCATTCATTTGTTTTTTCTGAGTTTGAGAAATCGATGTTTGGTTTTGAAAATCATGTGTCATAACTTGACTGTAAACATCTTCATTGAATGCTCAGTTCTGTTTGAAGGTATTCAGTGGCAGAGTTCCATGATAACATCATTGTTAGAAGCTTTCAATAAGCATATTTGGGGGGGTTAATGAGGTTTGTGCCTTGAGGACAATATAAAGTGCTGTTGTTGCATCATCTTCCACCTCTGGAAAGAAAGTAGGTCAAACCAATAAAACAATTTAAAAATATTTTATGTGCCAAGATATGCTAGGTCAAATCAATGGAACAAGGACAAATGAAATGAACAGTTGCAATAATGGTTATCTGTAAGGGGAAGCGAAGGGGGAGGGGGATGGTTAGGGTTTCAGATGGTTTGCACCCATTTCAGGATGAAACGAGAAGGGAGAAGGGCACTCTTCGACGTAGCGAGGTCGCCTGATATGCCTCCACCCACATTATTCCATCATTATACATACATGTACCAAGTTTGATTTAATCCCTGAACCCAGATTCAAATATATTAAATAATTCTGGCTGCCAGATCATGTGTCTGATCAGGTTGAAATTTAAAACATGTCTTCTCCAAAGTGACTGGACCATAACTGTGACGTTTCATGTTGATTGATGGAGCGGTTCAAGAGAAATATATATATCTTTTAAAGATTTTCGTTCAATCCAATATGGCTGCAAGACCATGAGACTTATTAATTATTCGTGAACACCATGGTATCCCCAAAGGTTGGGGAACATGATCGTGATGCTTCCCCCTCGATCTGTCAAGCCGTTTTGGAGAAGAAGATTTTTGATGGTTTATTCTTCAAAAAAATCATAACTCCTAAAACATATGACCTATGACGTCACAGGTGGAGAACTTTTTGTTCCTCATGGATAGGCGATCATACCTGTAGAGTTTTGCCTCGATCTGTTCAGCCGTTTTGGAGAAGAAGATTTTTGAAGGTTTTTATGAAACAATATGACTGCCGAACCATGTGACCAATGACGTCATCGTTTTTTTCCCCCACATACAATTTAGCCCGAGATGACCCTCAAAATTTTTCATGCGGATTGGATGTTTGACATGTACAATTATGACGTCATAACGAACCCACCTATGACATCATCAAAAAAAATCACCCTTGTTTCCCATGGGGAGTACTTCACTTGTGACGGGTTTAATTTTTTTCCACGGAGTGGTTTCAGAGATACAGTGGTCCAAAATTTTTCCTTTTTTTCCACATGACTGCCACATCACGTGACCTATGACGTCATAATTATCATTAAAATATTCTGCAGGAGTAGTTGCACCTGTGTTGAAAATTTCATGTCAATCGGATAGGTGGTTGCAAAGAAAATAGAGAAAATTAGCATGGACGGACGCATATACGTACAGTACGTACGTACGGATGGATGGACAGACGGACAACCCAAAAACTTAACGCCACGGGCGACTTCGTCAGCAGAGGCACAAGAAATACAAGGAACAAGGAGAGAAAAAGGAAAATTTGGCAATCGTGCTGTTGGACCTTTGTACCTTCATACTATGTAATGCCATCAAACTACGGATATCAATAATCACATTACTGCTCTCTTTTGCTTTCTGAAAATCCAAACACGGTCTCCATTTCATGTATCGAGAGATTTGAACCAAAACGCTGACAGCGTTCCGCACGTACTTATCAAACAACCGCAGCAGCTCCAGACATCGGGCAATTCTCCACTTTAGCAACTCCCGACTTTTAGTAATACCCCACATTTCCTAATACCCCACTTTTATGCACCGACAAAAAGAAAGACCTAAAATTCTTACAATTCCCAGATTTTAATTCTGAGTTTGGGTTTGAGATAAAATGATCATGTTTAAGTAGATTGTCTGTTGCAGAAACACCTGGTTTCATTTGGTTGCATGAGAACTTGGTTTTGCCTCAGCTATGATGTCAAGATCAATCAGTTGTGATTTTGAGATACACCACATGGATGTATCCTGACATTGGAAAACCCGCTTGGAGACGGACCGTTCCTTGGATGAGATGGGATTTGGGGAACGGGTGGTTGGAGTGGAAGGGAAAATTATCATGATGCCAATTTGCATCTGGAATACATGAATCTCTTTGCGGAATGCCCTACATAATATATGGGAAAGATCGCTTATTTGCAGGTAAGTATTGCTGCGATGAAGGGGGTACAAATTAGCCACTATGTTAAGTTGGTGTCGTCCATGTGTTATTGTAGGTTACAACATTTTCTGTAATCAGGGACCCATTAGAGTGAAGTTGTTTTGTTTATACTAGAAGCACTCACTTCCTACGGGAGCCGTCAAGGGGGTCATGTTGTTATATTTATGCCTATTTTACTCCAAGGGGTCCCAGGATTACACACCCAAAAAATGGTCGCGATCGGTTCAGCCGTTTTTGCGGTACCTGGGAACAGACAGACGGACAGACGGTGAATTATAGTAAGATGTATGCCATGAGGGTCGGCGTAGTTGACATAGTGGTTAGATAGAAAAGCATAATTTGTACATGTCCTCTGTAAGACCAGACAAGGCATCAGGCAGGGTAAAGAAACAGGTGTATTTGTATGTGTGGACCAATAGGACCCCCTCATGACCCACGCTCTGAGTACAGGGTGTCTTGTGTATTACCGGCCATCACTGGGATCTCAGAGGGTGCAACACAATTGGCAGGCTGCAAGGTTTCGCCTCATTGGTTCAAGCGGCGCTGGTGGCAACACCCTGTCGACATGACAGCGCCATGGAGGCGGTGACATGCCACCTCAGTGGTCAGTGCCGGGGCATGAGTGAAAAAGTTTAGAAGGCATGGGGAATTCAAAGGCAGGGGATAAATAGGTGTGTGCAGATGCATACACTCTCTTTAAAGTGAGAGCAGTGAGTTGGTTCTTGCTCTTTTGAATCAAGGCAGTGAGATGGGTTCTCTCTCGCTCTCTCGCTCTCTCGCTCTCTCTATCTCTCTCTTATCTCTCTCTATCTCTCTCTATCTCTCTCTATCTTCTCTATCTCTTCTATCTCTCTCTATCTCTCTCTATCTCTCTCTATCTCTCTCTATCTCTCCTCTATCTCTCTCTATCTCTCTCTATCTCTCTCTATCTCTCTCTATCTCTCTCTATCTCTCTCTATCTCTCTCTATCTCTCTCTATCTCTCTCTATCTCTCTCTATCTCTCTCTATCTCTCTCTACTATCTCTCTCTATCTCTCTATCTCTCTATCTCTCTCTCCGAAAGGATCGAGTCAGGTAGTTCGTTGGAGTTGGGGAAACTTTCACTCTCCGGGGTTGGGACCGTTAGGTGCAGTGATCCAGTCTTTGCGGTTGTTGAAGAGCCAGCAAGTGGTGTGGCCAGAGGGCTGACTCAGCTGGTCATGAGTAACTGTCTGGTTTCTCCCCTTTGTATGTGTGGCACCACACATTGAAAAACACATGTATTAAGTGTATTACTATAGTTTAGAATTATTAAGTGTGTATATATTTATATTTATTCATTCGTTTTGGTCGATCGTTCGTTCCAGGATTCTCCATTTGTGTCATTTTGTATGTTTCATAAACCTTTATATCTTAAGATATGTGTCGCCTGATTCCCACATTCTTCTTCTTCTCCTCCTCTTACCTTTATAAGGGGTGAGGTCCAATGGCACCAAGCTTCTGCCCTGCCTTGACCATAATACTCCTCCACCTCCATCTGTCCTCAGCCAACTCTGTCCACTCTCCCGCAACCCCCACCTTACTGATATCCTTCATCACACAATCCTCGCCTTTCAACCGTGGTCGACTTCTTTTCCTCCTACCTTGCTCCCTCAACATATTCACTCCCTTTGCCATTCTCTCTTCCCCATCCGCACCAAGTGTCCAGCCCATCTCAGCAGGAATTTCTCCAATCTCCCCGTCAAACTCATCTGCACACCAATCTCCTCTCTCAGTTCATCTATCTTCCTCATATCCACCCTCTGTACTCCCACAATCCTCCTGACCCAGTTGTTCTCGCAAACCTGCAGCCTCTGTTGTTGTCTTTGTCAGTGCCACCGTCTCTCGGCTGTAAAGGTCGGCCGACGTTACACACGACATCAGAACCTTCCCTTTCATTCTCCTTGATATCTTTCTGTCTATCATTACTCCCTCCACTCTCTTCCACACATTCACACCCACCTGAATCCTCCTCCCCACCTCTGTCTCGGACTTACCATCCCCGGTCACTGTTTCAGATATTTAAACTGATTTCCCTGCCTGATCCCCTTCCCCTCTAACCTGATATTAATTTATTTTCTTTGCTGCCTGACCCACATAACCTCAGTCTTCTCCATACTCATCTTCAAGCCCATGAATCCCAAATGCTTCCTTCCACTCCCCCAGTACCTCCTGCATCTCCCACCTACTCCCCACCATATCTGCCAGATCCTGCTTACTGGCTCCATCATCATAATAATCATGAGTGGGCTGAGAGAGCTTCCCTGCCTCAAACCTATTCACACTGAACTCAGACATCCCAGGACCAGCCAAAACTCTTCCCTTCGTTCCCTTGTACATCCACTCCACCAACCTAACTTCTGCTTCCGGCACTCCGATCCATGTCAGTGTCGCCACCACCATCTCTCTCGGGACAGTGTCGTACACCTTCTCCGGGTCCAACAATCCCAATGCCATCTCACCTTGCACTTCCAACCTCTTTTTCACCAGCTGTCTCAGCATGAACATCCTGTCTGCTGAACCCCCACCCTACCCTTTCTAAACCATTCTCAAGCATGTGAACTGTTCTGACTGAATTGGTAATTTCTTGGGGGTTAACAAACCCACAAGAATTGGTAAATTATTGGTTAACAAACTAGTTTTAAGAGACCGACGGGGTGAAGATTCTGTCTGGGGGAAGAAGCGTTTTCTGCTCGAATGTGGTTTCATTTGATTTGGCCATTCACAAAGCACATTGCTTCGCCGCGGCGGGCCCGTTTTAGCGATGCCGTCGATTCGGTAGTTCTTATCGCACGGTCTAGTGGAATGCGGATGGCAGAATAGGCCTGCGGTGTGCACTCTCGACTCTCAGCTGTCTCACTTGGGGTTGAACCTCTCTCCCCAGCTATAAACTGTGGACGCTGATTGATCAAGTCGTTTGTTCTTTTTCATCAGAAACAAGGCCACGCGACTTTGTGGTCCAGAAGAGGACACATTGAAAGAAGGAATATATTTTAAAAAATGAGTTCCCTTCCAAGGAAATTCAACACAGGAGGAGGCCATTGGGTCTTTGAAAGCCTGCACTGGTGTTGGCAACCTATGATTGTTTGTCAGTCCTCAATCCTTTTTAGCGCAGCAGAGCAAGGAAGTAGCACATACCATTTTAAAGTCTTTTATATGACTCGGCCAGGGTTCGAAAGGTTGACCTCCCAGGCTCGGACCAGATCCTCTAACCATCACGCCACGCAGTCTGGTCTCGGAGAATGCGGGAGTATTCCCAAGCTGTAATAATCAAGCCAAGGGCAGAAGCTTGAAAATCATTCATTTGAAAGTTAAATGCCTATTCGATAAACAACTCGGATGCACAGGTACAAGTTCATTGATCGGCTGATTCATAGGATTTATCCCAAAGCCTGATAGCAGACAAGATTGGTAGTGATGATAGCGTAGTTGCAGACATGGATGTGTTGGAGTTGGAAATAATTGTTTTAGGACAAATGTGCATCATAAAGTTGATGATTTCAGTTTCCCTGTCGTCTTTGCACACCTTTCCATGTGGCAATGTACCCGTTAAGATAGGCCGGCCACAATGTGCTTTCATCTCGGCTTATTAGATTGACGAGAATTTGTTCTGTGAAGGATGATTTTGTGGTTCGTGCTAAGATTTTTGTCCATTATGTTAGAGAAGGGTTCTTGTGTTCGTAGTTTGATTCGGTCACATGAGAAATTTTTCAGACATCATTGTAATCTCTTGCTTAAGTTTGGTTGGTTTTCGTATGAACAGGTTCCTGTAACATTGGAAGTTTATGAAAGGAAGAAAAAGGAATAATGGGGATGAAAATTAATTAATTAAGTAATTGATCAAACCGGAAGTCTGCCATTTGTATTTACCGGAAAGGGAAATTTTACTATAAATGGATGAGACGTGCGTGCGTACGCGCGTGTGTTTACTTTTTGTGTCTATTAATTACGCAGTATTGCAATGTACCTTTTGACCCTTTACGCTGCTGAGACCCCTTTGACCTTTGAAGACCCCTCAGACCGAGGACCCAAAATACCCGAGCACCAAAATACTCAAAAGTCCCGGAGTGCCCAAAAGACCAAGAGGACCCAAAAGACCCAAATGTCCATGAGGACCCAAAATAACTAAAGACCAGAAGACCCAAAAGTTCTCAAGGACCCAAAGATCCAGATGACTCCAAAGTCCCTAAGGACACAAAAGACCCTGAGCACCCAAAATACCCCATTATCCCACATCACCCACCCCTTACCACTCTTACATCCCTGGTCACGTGCTTGTGAATCGTGCTGCTGTCGCCATCACCATCCTCGATGTCGCCATGAAAAGACTCAGAAGACCCAAAATACCAAAAGTCCATAAGGACCCAAAAACCCCAAGGACCCCAAAAGATCAAGATTATTCAAACTCCCTGAGGACCCAAAGACCCTGTGGACATAAAATACCCAGAGGACCCAAAAACTCAGAAGAACCAAAGACCAAGAGGACCCAAAAGACTCAGAAGAAATAAAAGACCCTGATGACCCCAAAGTCCCCAAGGACCCCGAAGATCCAAAAGACCAAAATCCCCAAGGACCCATTTGACCCAGACTACCCGAGGACCGAAAGGACCAAAAGACCAAGAAGGCCAGAGGAGCCCAGAGGACCAAAAGACCCAGAGGA
Source organism: Eptatretus atami (assembly GCA_035128595.1). Taxonomy (NCBI): domain Eukaryota; kingdom Metazoa; phylum Chordata; class Myxini; order Myxiniformes; family Myxinidae; genus Eptatretus; species Eptatretus atami. Next base: position 178,389,297 of record CM068952.1, read on the forward strand.
CACAAAAGACTGCAAATATCCAAAAGACATCAAAGACCAAAAAGACACCGAAGAACCAAAAGACCCAGAGGACCCAAAAGATCCAAAATACCCCAAGACCCAAAAGTCCTGGTGTTCCCAAAAGACCAAGAAGACCTGAAAGACCCAATGTCAAAAGGACCAAAAGAACCAGATGACCCAAAAGACCCGAAGACCCAAAAGATCACAGATGATTAAAAACTCCCTGAGGACCCAAAATACCCAATGTCCAAAGATCCAAATATACAAAAGACCAAAAATACCAAAACATCCAGAAGACCCTGAGGACCCAAAAGTTCCCAAGGACAATAAAGACCAGAACACCCTGAGGACATAAAAGATGCAAAAAGACCCAGAGGACCAAAAGTCTCGGAAGACCCAAAAGACTCTGAGGTCCAAAAGTTCCCAATAATGCAAAGACCAGAAGGTCCAAGGATGTAAAAGACCCAAAAGTCCCTAAGGATGTAAAAGACCCAGAGAATGCAAAATACCCAGAGGAAGCAAAAGACCCAAATACCCTGAGGACCCAAAGTTCTGAGAACCCATAAGATCCCAAGGACCCAAAAGCCTCAAAGACTCAAAGATCCAGATGACTCAAAAGTCCACGAGGACCTAAAGACTAAGACTTTGGGGACAACAGTCCCAAAAAACCCAGAGGACCCAAAACTCAAGGATGCAGATAACTCAAAGTCCTTGAGGACCTAAAAGACCATGAAGACCCAAAGACCCAAAATACTCCGAGGACCCAAACCCAAAGTTCCAGAGGACCCAAAGGCTCCAGAACCAAAAGACACATACACCCAAAAGTGCCTGAGGATGCCAAAGACCCAGAAGACTTTGAGGACCTAGACCCCAAAGTCCCTGAGGACACAGACACTGAGGATCCGAAAGACCTAGATAACACAAGAGTCCCTTAGACCCAAAACCCAAAGACGCTGAAGACCAAGGACCCAAAAACACAGATGACCCAAAAGTCCCTGAGGACTCAAAATCCCAAAGACCCAAAAGCTCCTGAGGATCCAAAAGACCAAAAATCCCAATAACTCCAAAGACCCAACATATTCTGAGGACCCAAAAGACCAGAAGACCCAAAACATTCAAAGACTGAAAAGATCCAGATGACCAAAGATCCTTAGGTCCCTAGACACTGAAGACCCAAATACCTAGAGGACCAAAAGGCTCAGATGACCCAAAGGTCCCTGAGGACTCCAAAAACCCGAAGACCCAAAAGTTCCTGAAGACCCAAAAGATCCAGCAGATCAAAATACCGACAGATACAAACTACCCGAGGATGCAAAGACTCAAATCCCTGAGGACCCCAAAGACCAAAAGTCCCCAAGGACCCAAAAAACGCTGAGACCCAAAAGGTCCTCAAAAATCCAAAAGATCAAAAACACCCACAAGACCTCAGACCCTTTAAGACTCCACTATAAATGTTTGAGGTGTGTGTGTGTGCGTGCGTGCGTGCGTGCGTGCGTACGTACGTGTGAGGCATGTTTTTTGTGAGTTCCATTGGAGCTTTCTGTTGTGGAATGTGAGAGCAAAATGATTGCCATGACCTGCTGAGTTGATTAGGCTCATTAAAAAAATCCTGTTAGAATTCCCATGTTTTCATCGCACACCATGTTGAGGTATATAAAGCAGCTTAATATGTCCGTCTTCCATGGCATGGCATTCTAATTACAAAAAAATATCAAAACAATGGTAACATTGCAACAGAGCACTTATTATTTAATACCAACAATATTTACAACAATAATTGTAGTTATCATAGGAGGCCAACGAAGGAGCCGCGAATACCGGGAGGATGTCCCAGTTTGTTTGTTTTTGATGAGGTCAAGCGGCAAGCGGAAGGTGCTTCTGGGTTCTTCCGGTGTTTGGTAGTATCTACAGTCCGGTGTTCTTTTCGATTTGTCTTTGGTAGGTTAGGGCCAAAGTTCACTCCTGGTGATCCCCATGAAGAGTGGATAAATGGAGGGTGGAGTGGGAGACGACGACCGGGCTGGTCCTCTGCAATGGGTTTGATCTTCTCGTGGGTCAGGCAAAAAGAGGGTTAAGCCTGTGGAAGAAAGCAGTGATGAGTCTGAGGGGTGTAAAGGGGTTAAGGCTCAAGAGGAGCCGCATGATAAATTCCCAATAATAATCTCGACTTTGGAAGGACCCAAGCCATCAATTTTTGGCAACCCGTTAAAATTGGCAACTTTAATTGGGAAAGAATTTGGCGATGTCCATCGTGCTAAAAAGCTGAGATCAGGGGACCTACTGATCCAGTGTAAATCAGTGGGCCAGCGGGGAAAAATTCTGAGAGTGTCTCTCTTCGGTGGTTTCCGAATCTCTGCGCTCATCCCCAGGTCATGAAGGGAATGCCGTGGAGTAATTTATGGAGTACATTAGTATGGAAGATATCAAGAGCCATTTGGTAGATATGGGAGGATGTGATGTCCGTCATCTCACTACGATCAGGGATGGGGTTAAAGTGGACACCACATCTGTGATGTTGTTCTTCTCCAACCCTGTTCTTCCTCCTAAAGTGTTTTTGGGCTACGAAACTTTTCGTGTTCACATGTACATCACTCCCCCCTTAAGATGTTACAAATGCCAAAAGTTTGGTCATACTGCACCATCCTGTAGGGGTAAACAACACTGCAGTAAGTGTAATGGAGAACATGAGTATAGTAGCTATCTGAGTGTTAAAATGTATTGTGCCAATTGTGGTGGCGACCATAGTGCAGTCTACAGAGGTTGTTTGGAATTCCAAAGAGCGGCCAAGATACAACAAGACAAAACTACTGGGAAGTTATCTTATGCAGAGGCGGTCCGCAAGGTCCCCAAAATAGTGTTGCCAATGAAGGAAGTCAATTTGATCACTAAAACTTCTGCCCCGACAAAAATACAGACATGTTCGGTTGGGTGCCACACAGAGTCCGTGGACCAGGAATGCCGAACCGTGGATACAAGTGGCATGGTGGTTTCAAACATTTCCAGAATGGGGTTCATTGGTTTCATTACTGAGGTGGTCAGTTGTACAGCTTTGGTGAAAAGGAGATCAGAGAAGATTAACATAATCTCTTCCGCAGCCTGTAAACATCTGAGTTGGGCATTTCCTCCAAGGATATCAGCAAGATATTTAACAAGACAGGTGATAAAAAAAGAGAGAGAGAGCAGTTCTGATGCCAAACAGTCTCAGGACTCAATGGAACGCTAAAAGTCTAGTGGCCCATAGATCTGAATTTAAATTTTTATCTCCGATTTGGTAACTAAACCGGATATAATATGTTTACAAGAAACATGGCTCAAGGAACAACCGATTCTATATTCCGGGGTATACCCTTGTACGTCGGGATAGAGCAAGTGGGAATGGGGGTGGCTGTGGGATTCTTGTCAAATTTGGTATTCCCTTCTCGGTAATGGAAGGCATTGCAGAATTGGAGTGTAACCTTATCAAGATCCATGGCTCAAGGGGATTGGTTTCTTTTGTAAATTTCTACAATCCCTGTCAACCAATGGTGCACAAGAGGCTCCAGGAGGCTTTTGGAAGGGGGGAGGGGCGGTGGGGTGGTCATTGTATGTGGGGATTTCAACAGTCATAACATTCTTTGGGGCTCTAAAATCACGGATAGAAATGGGGAGTGTATCGAGGGTTTGATTGATGAATTTGATATGGTGATATTAAATGATGGAACAGGAACATGTATTAATCCATCCACAGGGAGATGTCCCCTCTGGATCTTATTCTCATTTCATCATTTGAAGCAGCGAGGTGTGATTGGAAGGTCCATGATGACAACTTAGGATTCCAGTGATCACATATTTTAAACCACAAAGAGATCTTGAGGACCCTCAAGGACTGGCTTCTTGGAACTTTTCCAAGGCGGACTGGGGTCTTTACTCATGTCGATGTTCCAATGAAGTGAAGGAAGGGATTGTCTATAGTGATATTGACAGCCTCAACAGGAATATTGTCCTAACTATGAATAGCATAGCTGGTGATACAATCCCAACCTACAGAAGCTCAGTGGGTAAGAAAATCAAAGTCCCTTGGAGGGATGAGGGTTGCAAACAAGTGATTCAGGAAAGAAGGACAGCTCTTAAAAGATTAAGGAGAACCCTTAGGTTGGAGGATGCCATGGAATACAAAAGGAAAAGGGCGTATGCTCAAAGGACTATTAAACAAGCAAAGACTGCCTCTTGGAAATTTGTTCTTCGCATTAATCGCACACCCACTTAAAACCATATGAAAAGAGTTAAAAGTATGAGGGTGTTAATTCAGCCTCTAAATTCTTCACTTAATCTTGACTTCACTCTTCGGGAGCTTAAACAGGCAATCCAGAAGGCGAGGAACAGTGCCCAGGGCCCAGATCGGTTATCATTTCTCATGTTCAAGCACTTGGATCAGAGGGTGTTGGGTGTGATCCTCAGATTCTTCAATAAGGTTTGGGCTTTAGGGAAACTTCCCTGTGACTGGAAACACTCGATTGTAATCCTTATCTTTAAAGATGGGAAAGATAGTGCAGCACCATCTTCATATCGTCCGATTTCTCTTATTTGAGTTATCTGCAAATTAATGGAGAAGATGGTGAACAATCG
>CM068952.1:178408970-178427634 GCA_035128595.1 Eptatretus atami
ACTTAAGAGATATCTCACCTACGGGTCCTGAATGGTGGTTTGCGAATTTCCACAGCCGTAACAATATGAACAAAACCTATGGGTCGAGAGCTTCACAAGATGTGGGGTTGTGGACAGAGAACAGAAAAAGCAAAGATTTCATCAAGATAGAATTGAAGATCTCTCCATCTATCCATCTCTTCCCAAAATACATCCTTCTTACCACCTTGGCATCCAACCTGGTCACACTGATCGCTTGTCAACCGACATTTAACCTCATGCTCATAACTGTTGCTTACTTACTCTCTCCACCTTCATCACTTTTTCTGAAAAGTCCTTCTCCAATATGACACCAACACTGTGTCTGTTCCCGTCTTCTTCACGATAGAAAAGTTTGAAGCTGCCCCTTATGTCTCCAGCTTTGTTTCCCCTCTACCTTCATTGTCTCTTATTAGATAAACATAGATTGAAGGTCATGGAAGAGCAAACTAGGTCAAGACATATATTGATGAGGACACATCTATTTATTAGGGTAGGGAAGGGGAAATTCTTGGCCTGTATTTAGTTAGTAAAGTATGTCTTGGAGGGAAGCAACAAAGTGGAATTGTAGAATAAAAATAAGAGGATGTAGTCGTGGGGGGTGAGAGAGTGTGTGATAGAGTGAGAGAGTGGGAGTGTGAGAACAAGATTTAAAGAATGAAAGTCAGAGATTGAAAAGCAAGAAAGAGGAAGAAATAAAATACAGTATTAACCCTTTGAACCCTGAGCTCCTTGGACTTTTGACTCCTCCACCTTGGACTCCCTGGAGAAAAATCCGGCTGTTCGGGTATATGGAGGTTTGAATAGCGGCTGGTAAAACAGCCGCTAGGGTATATGGAGGTTTGAATAGCGGCTGGTAAAATGGCCACTAGGGTATGTGGAGGTTTGACTAGCGGCTGGTAAAACAGCCGCTAGGGTAGATGGAGGTTTGAATAGAGGCTGGTAAAACGGCCTTGAGAATATATGGAGGTTTGAGTCGTGGCTGGTAAAACGACCGCTAAGGTATATGGAGGTTTGAATAGCGGCATGTAGAACAGCCACTAGGGTATTTGGAGGTTTGAATAGCAGATGGTAATACGGCCGCTGGAGTAGATGGAGGTTTGACTGACTGGGAGAATGGCCGTTGGGGTATATGGAGGTTTGAATTGCGGCTGGTAAAATTGTCACTGGGGTATATGGAGGTTTGAATAGTGGGTGTTAAAACGGCTGCGAGGGGATAGGGAAGTTTGAATGGCGGCTGGTAAAATGGCTGTTTGGATTCAAATGGTTTATGACAGACATAAGAACAAAACAAAAACTATGCATTATAATTTCCATCTCTCATCTCCTTTCTCTATATAGACAGGTCCAAATTTGAGAAAAATTTAATGTTGTAGGCATTTCATGTTAAAAGTGGGCAAACAAGTTTTTTTAGGATAATTTGAGGGTGCTGAATTCAAAAAAACTGTCTGCCAGGCTGAATTTTGAGATTTTCCCCCTTAAATTTGAAAAAAACAAAATGGCCACCATTTTTCATCTTTCTTGCCTTATAACTCAGCTTCTAAGCATTTTTATCCACCCCCCGGAGGGAGGAGCGGATATTGTAATCGTCCGGTTTTTACTTGGCGAAATCTTCGATTTTGTCAAGTATGTTGGTCTGTTCCGTTTGTTGTTTTGTTTGTTTGTTGTCCGTCGTCTACAGCCCAAACAGCTGACCAGTCGTTCTTAATTTTTTACACCTGATAAGCAATCCACCTGAGACGGCCGCGTCCAAACCCCGTCTTAATCGGACTAAACGTCACGACGTGACGTCACACAACGTGAAAACACATTTTTGGACATAACTCAGTGACCGGAAGTCATAGCGACTTCCGGTTGACGCCAAATTAAACTTCATTCAAATCTAAATGATTACTAAATGCATCTTATTACAAATTACGCATAGTTTTCGCAAGCGTATGACGTCAAAGTTTTGCCTATTGACGTCATTTAAAAAATATTTACGCTCGTGTGCAGCCGAAACTACTGAAGCAATCGTTCTCAAATTTTAACACGTGATAGCCAATCTTGCTGAAATAGTCTGGGACTAAATCACTCATAATCGCACTTAACGTCACGACGTTACGTCAAAAAAAGGTGAAAACAACTTTGAACATAACTCAGTAACCGGAAGTCGTACGACTTCCTGTTGACGCCAAAACAAACTTCAATGGAATATCTAAATGTTTTAAAATGCATGTTAGTACAAATTATGCACAGTTTTCGCAAGCATATGACATCAAAGTTTTTAGCTATTGGCATTGATTTTAAAAAAATTCTATTCGTTCTACAGTCACAATTCTTAACCGATTTGGATGAAATTTTAACAGCTAGTAGAAATCCACAGTGCAAAAGGATTTTGACTTTTGGTGATGTTCAATATCAGGATCTGGATTCTGCATCACTTTATATTATCGCCCATTATATACCAATGGGGAATTTTGTGAATTACACATGGCTATTTCTCAAACAGTTTTGCACTTATTATATTGGTTCACGAAAAAATATTTTCACGAAAAATATAATTGGTTCACGAAAAAATATTTCACAAAAATATAATGACCACTATATTCGTTATTGTTGTGTCTGTCTGTCTGTCTGTCTTCGTCTGTCTGTCTGTCGTCTGTCTGTCCGAGAGCTCCTGGTTTTGATCTGATCCTGATGAATTTTGGTGGGAGGTTTATATCATGATCTATGTTGTGTTTTCCTGAAAATGGGCGTGGTGCGCCCATTATGGCGGAGCCACGCCCAAAAAACATGTTTTTAGGGGTAGCCATTTCAATTTGCATCTTCTCCTAGGGGTTTGTCGAATCTGACAGGGTTTCGGTATTTGGTTAGCCCAATGGCACCTGCATAGCCCACGGAGCTCGAGTTTTTTTCGCCCAAGGTCAAGGTCACAAGGTCACGAACTTAGAAAATTGCGATTTTGACATAAAAATCCATCTTCTCGAGGGGTTTGTCGAATCTGGCAATTTTCGGTATTTGGTTAGCCCAATGGCACCTGCATAGCCCCACAGAGCTCAATTTTTCATTTTCGTCCCAATCAAGGTCACAAGGTCACGAACTAGAATATTTCAAATTTTCACATAAAAATCATACGACCGCCCAAACTTTGAGAGCTAGGATGACAATATTTTTTATACATAATCTTGAGGTCATTCCCCACCTAAAGTCTTGAAACCATTTTGCTCTATCTCGAACACCTTGCCCGTGGCGCCCCCTTCAAGTTTGTTTTTACGCTGATTTCATCAAAGTATGGATAATCCCGGAGAGAAATGCCATCTAGCCTATATGACGTTATATTGTTCCTGGAATGTTCCAGAGGAAGTTTTGCACCAAAGGTCATAATCCTTGACCTTTGACCTTTAAAGGTCACAAAGGTCAAATTTTCAAAGTTGTGGGAATCGAACCGGCTTTTCGACCTTCTTCGACGAACTAACTCCAATAAGCTATAGCACGTATCCTGTTTCCTTATTTTAATGTCAACAACATTGTTTTGTGACCTTTAAAGGTTATGCAAAGGTCAAATTTTGAAAGTTGTTGAACGAAACCGGGTTTTGACAGTTTGCAGCTAATAACCCGTCACTCGTACCACATCATGTTGATCATTTTTATAACTTGGTCAAACATTATCACATTGTCTCATCCTTGACTTCTGAAACAATCTACATCGTCAAATACCGCTCGTGAACCATCGTCGTCTTCAGATTTGTTCTCTTTAAATACTCTTGGAATTTCATATTTCATGTATGTTATTTACGAAGTAACAGTATCATAATAAAATAAATTTACTTCATTTATCAAGCATCACAATTTAGATGGAAAAACAAGTTCAAGCCATTGATTTCAACATGACCACTGCCTTTATCTATATATTACTAAAACTCTCATCTTGTATGTAGTATGTATGTTCCCGAAATACAGCCAAAACGGTACACGATAGCGCAAAAATTTTCGCCCACCTCACTCACCATTCTCCTCGTGTGCAGTATCAAGTTTCGTTCAAATCGGGCAACAAAAAAAAAAATTATTAAAAAATAAATTCCCGATTCAGTCAAGTACTCTTCGGATTATTTGATAAATGCAAACAACCTCAGCAGCATAGTTCGCTGGAGCTATCTTTTTTTTTTTGCTGAAATGATTTATTTTAAAATCTCAAACATTTAGTATAGATAAGAACGATTTATTTTTAAGCATAAAATAAACGTCGCCATTTTGATCTAATACTTGCGTGTTCATCCATAAATAAATTGTGTTTAGAAGATTACGCACAATAACTTCTTTGACTTTCTTTTCTCCATGTTTTTTTCACATTGACGCGCAATATCAAGTTTCGTTCAAATCGGGCAACGAAAAAAATTATAAAAAAACCAATTCCCGATTCAGTCAAGTACTCTGGGATTATTTGATCAATGCAAACAACCTCAGCGGTGCAGTTCGCTGGAGATATCTTTTTTTTATTTTTTTATTTTTATATATTTTTTTGAAATGATTTTTTTCATCAACCGCTGTCACAATGGGAACCCAACGGGTTCACGGGTCATCTAGTTTTTATTATAAAAAAATCAAAAATAATCAAACACGTATTAGTAATGTCAATTTTAAACTATTATAATCAACAGTAACTTAAGCATAAATCAAGTAATATTTTACACTTGTGTGTGTGTGGGCGAGGAGTCTGAGGGGGGGGGGGGCTGGTGATGTGGATGGTGTGTGGTGTGTGGATGTTTTGTTGTGTATCATGTTTGTCAATTATGTATTTATGGTATAGATGTTTGATAATTCTGTCTCTTTGGCCTGATTACATTCAATACGAAGAAGCCGAGAAAATGACGGCCATCTTGGAATTCAAAATGGCGAGCAAGCCAAACTGGTTATAACTTAGATTCACTCAACATATTGGAATCCTTGGTATCACAAACCTGTGTATTACCATGCACTTTTCAACTTCCTCTATTGCTTATTCCTATAGGCTGGGCTCATTTATTAGTGTATTGGGCTAAATTATGGAGGCCACCTTGGAATTCAAGATGGCATGCAAACCAAACTAGTCATAACTTAGGTAACAGTATATCTGGAATCCTCAGTATCACAAACATGGGTATTGTCACAATTTTTAACCTACTGAGATACATATAAGCTGAGCTATAGTGCAAAATATGGTAAAAATGGTGGCCATTTTTTTGTTTTTTGGAATTCGACGGTCAAAACCCCCAAATTCAGCCTTGCAAACAATTTTTTTTGAATTCAGCACCCTCAAATTACCCTAAAAAACTTGTTTGCCAATTTTTTAGCACGAAATGCTGACAATCCTTTTTTTTGAAGCACAAATATTGAAATCTAGACCTGTTTAATACCTCTCTCTCTCCCTCTTCCATTTCCCCCAACTTACAAAGACGTTTCAAGATGACGTTGTCCCTGCCAGTCATTGTCAGCTTCTTCAGCAGCTCTTCTGTGAAAATGAATGAAGATTAACAGAAATTTCAACATTTGTAATTTCCTTGCTTGTTTATAAGGTTCCACTTATTTCTATTATGCATAGATCATAAAGCAACGCTAAAACATGGGACAAAAAGGACACTTCAATTGAGTGGGTATTTAACCGACATGTTTGTAAATTTCACTGCGTTTATCTCCACGACACTGGACTGCAGTCGAGTCATCTCCAAAGCATTTTCCCATACCTTTACTGAGCTGGAACAACGGCAGAGGCACAACTAAGTTTTCTGCAATCTTGAATCGAGGACCATTAACCCTTCATAGCCGAAACCATCTTCCTTACGAGTTGCTGTATTTCCTTCCCTCCTGTTTGTTCATTCCCTTGCAAATTGTATTCAAAAGATGCCCCACTGCCCTCCTGGCAGTTCACACCGTCCATCACTTTGCTCTTCCATGAGCCTCGATCTTGTAGAGAACAAAAAGCCCCAAAAATTGACTTGAAAGAGCATATTATTAAATGTCAATGTTTAATGGGCAGCTGACGTCATTCTTGGTTGCATTCATCCATCCATGTTAGTAGTTCATTTATGGATGACTGCAATCCTGGAGCAAATTTTATTTCAAACACAACTGTGAAGATTTTATGCAAGCTTTACCCCCTGGTTAGGGCAGGAATTTGGAATTTGACCATGGTGCCGGAAATTTGCTCGCCTGCTCTTCACAGAGGACATCATGGGTTCTTTAACGTCCACCAATGAATGCTGGCAGACAGGACATATCCGTTTAACATCCATTCGAGGGACGACACACACATTTATGAATCGCCCTGCCTATGAAACAGTGGAATTACAGTTTATAGCTGGGTCGGGAATCGAACCCAAGCAAGTCTGCATACGTCCAGACCATCCTGCCAACCGTAAATTGCTCAATATTGGGTAACCTTTTTAATGTCAGCCATCCAAAGAAAAAAGCCACTGAAGGAATCTGCACCATTGATAGGTTGTCAAGTGTGGTGGTAATGCTAAGATCGTGGCCTATTTATTTCCAGTCTGAACTCATGGCCTGCGAAGCATTTGTCCTCAGCACAATGGAGTATCGCTCTCTCTTGCTGGTTGGTGCCCCTGCATCCCTCTTCTCTCTTTCTGTTGCTGGTTGGTGCTACTGTTTTCCTCTTCTCTCTCTTGGATGCCCTAGAAAACAAACGTCTAAGAATTATTGGCGCAACCCACAAACAAGATGGAACACAGGACCTGTTTTCTCTCGAACTGTCAACAGGGTGTGGGTGGTGGCATATTTATCTTCAAAAGTCATTCATGTGTTGTAACTCTGACCGTTTTGGCTTTCAACTACTCCCCACAAAATCGTGGCTCATAGGAAATATAAATCAGGCTCAGAAATGCAAATCGAGAATTGAAAAGACCCTTCCCATGTCCATTCTCTCAAGACTGTGAGGGGTAAGGTGTTATATGAACTCTCTAGATACCTGTGCCATCGAAGGTGGATGGACGTTATGTTTTCATCCTTGTCTGTCTGCCTGTTTGTCTGTGAGCAAGATATCTCAAAAAGTTGTGGACCGATTCGGACAAAATTTGCTGGACAGGTTGGGTGTTCGACATGGACGAATTGATTCAATTTTGGTGAATATCCGAATCCGGATCCAGATCGGATAATTTTATTTTTTTAAGTGATTCTTCAACATTGAGAGATACGGCTAAACTAATATATAGCACGATATCTCAAAAAGTTATGGACGGATTCGGCCGATGTTTCCTGGGCAGGTTGGGTGCGTGACAAGGATGAACCGAGTAGATTTTGGTGAAGATCTGGATCCAGATATGAGAATATAAATTTTTTAAAAAGTGGTTCATCATCATTGAGAGATGATCGGGCTAATAACGACATAATTTATTTAGCATCATATTTTTAAAAGTTGTGGATGAGTTGGTCAGGTGACAAGAACAAGCTGATTCGAGTTTGGTTCAGGTCAGGGTAGTGGTGGGGGAGTGTCAAAAAACTGGCCAAAAAAATTCACGTATTTTGTGTGGAGCCACTTATAAGTCAAAACACATTAAAAAAAAAATCCGTTCAAATGAAGAACAAAAGTAAACTTTCTAAGTTTGAAAAACATTTTTATTTGTGTGAAATGTAAATCATTAATGTAATATAATAACAATAATGTTGTCGGTTCCAACAAAATAGACTTTCCAGATCCCCAAACAATAATAAATAACATCTACAACAATGAGTAAATGCTTAAATCACAAAATGACAATAACATTAGCACAGTTAGGACACAGTAGCACAGTTTATGTATCGCATGCACAAGCCAAGTAACCGAGATGGTTGCCATGGCAACATAATTCAACCAATCACAGCCATGATCTAATTGGGTTGAGATAATGCCATGAGGAATAGGTATCTGTAATGTAAAAGCGAAATGTTCAAGAGTTTTTGAAATATCGCGAACACGAAAAGTACATGGACGGATGATCAGTCGGTCGGACGGAGCTCATTTTAATGTCCTTGGCGGAGGGGCGGGGGACAAAAAAAAAGATGCCATTCAATAATTTTATTGGAACTTTTATTGTCACATTTGGTTTGTGTCAATCTACACAGTCGCCAAAATAAAGGATAAATAAATAAAATAATTGTACACGTTCCTGTCGTCTTTCAGTACAAAGGAAAATTCGACATTTGAATCCGTAACAATAAGTACAGATCGATTGCATATTGAGCAACAAGACCACACACACACAGACAGACAGACAGACATACAACAAGCAACTACAGTTTGACCAGAGTTCCAATGTTATCATCTGCAGATTAATTGACCACTTTGGCCCGATGAAGCACGTCGACCCTGCGATCTGTAAGTTTTGCACGACTCGTACTCCCAGGAATGTGACTGCTGCCCTGTAACTGGCAAGTCAAGGAAATCTGAAAAATTAATTAAACACCACATTGGGCTTGGTGTTTATGTTTATCTCAATCAATTCAGTACGAAGGATGGATTGCTGATCATTGCAATACTCAAACGTTCTCATTGCCTGTGAGTCATGTTTGATTTTTTTATTTTCAATAATAAGCGTCTTGATCAGCCGCACTCAGCATGGTGTTGGCTGCACGGTTAAGGTGGCTGCCTGAAGGTCTTAGAGTCTTGAGTTGGACCCCCTGTCGACCGGGTGGGTTGACTCAGCTTGTCATCCTTCGGCGGGGCCGGATGAAATGAGTTCGAGTGAACTGGTAAACAGGGGCACTGCAGCAGTAGCACAGCCGCGCTTGCAGAAATGATGCAACCAGCAGCCACAGGCTACATATGAAGCAACAACAGCAGCAGCTATATTTACCAAGAAAGGGGGAAACGTTCTCGCATTGGATTAAACTGGTATCTGAGACGTGATTGAGGGTGTTAAAGTTATCTTGTTTTAGGAACACGGGAAAGTGTACTGAATTAAAAGACCCTGGAGCGGGTAGGATGGCCTGGAGATGTGCACACTCGCCTCTCAACTGTCTTGCCTGGGTTTGAATCCCGACCCAGCTATAAACTGTCATCCTGGTGTTTCATAAGCAGTGTGACTCAAATGTTTGTGCTGTCCATCGGATGGACGTTAAACTGGTGTCCCGAGTGAGTTTGTGGATGTTAAAGATCCCTCGGTGTCCTTTGTGAACGGTAAGCAAGCTATCACTCCGAGTCATATGCCATAAGAAAGCACACTATGATTACCTCCAACACCTACAACCCCAAGACCCCCCTAATAAGGAAAATGAAGTGAGGGAGTCACCTACTCCCCCTCTGCTAAAAACCTTGACCTGAATCGCCAAGGTAACAAGCTGACAGCCCAAAGACCCAGTGCGCCCCGCGGGCATCATCATAGACACACCGACCACAACCTCCAAATGACCATGCCAACCATGGAAAACCGAATGAAGTATTTCGACAAAAAAAATTAATAACACACACACACACAACACAGACAGAAACACACATACCAACACACACAAAAAACACCACAAAACAAACCACAGACACAGACAACAGACAACACAGACACACACACACAGACACACACAGACAGAGAACACACACAAGACAGAAGATACACACCACAACACGAAGAAACACACACACACACAGACAGATAGAAAAATACACAACACACAGACAGATAGATACACCACACAGACACACACACAGACAGATACCACACACACAGACACACACACAGACACACACACAGACACACACACAGACACACACACAGACACACACACAGACAAACACACAGACAGACAGATACATACACACACAGACAGATAGATACATACACACACAACACCACACACACACACAACACACAGAGACACACACACAGACAGATAGATATACACACACACAGACACACACCAGAACAGACTAATACACACCACACACAGCCAGACAGACACACACACACACACACAGAAAATCACAAACACCACCAAATAAACACAGGAGACCACCACACAGACCAATAACACATATAGAACACAACACAACTACACATCAACACAGAACAAGACACACACAACAGAACAGAAACACACACAATACGAAGACACACACACAAACAGACAGACAAACACACACAGACATACATCACACACAGATACACACACAAACAGACAGACACACACAGAGAGACAGAGACACACACAGACAGACAGACAGATACACACACACAGACGCCAGATAGACAACAACCACAGACAGAAACACAAAACACACATCCAGAGCGCACAAGTGATACTAAACAATACAGACACACACTACACAACACACAGATAGACATCACACACCCAAAACCACACACACAACACGTAAGAGACACACAAACAGACAGACAGACACACACCAGACATACATACACACACACACAGACAGAGAGACAGAGACACACACACACACACACACACCAATCAACGACCACTTACAATTTCACTTTTCTACTTTTCTTGGAAGCAAAATCGTCACAATAATGTCATCCCATACTCTTCGCAGACCCGCATCATAAATTGACTCTGTCATTGACCTGCATCTCACTGCAACACCCACTAACCAAATCGCTAACCCCAAACTGCCTAGCATTGGCACCACTCCACAAATGTTTACAAAATAAAATGCCAGAGGGTATGAGCCAACACTGAATAGAAAAGAAAACCAAGAATCCCACAGAGCGATTTTCGAAAATAAAATGAAAACCCATCAGACAAAAACACGCTAATACACCAAAAGAAAAACCGTATCCCAGAAAAAACACACACCGACAGCCAACCAAAGATGAAGCCAGAATGAATAGCAAAAAAATCGAGATTCACAAGGTTTCGAAAGTGATGCATAATAGAAAACCCCTATTACAACCAAGGAGAAAACCTATAGAAAACCAAGACGCCAAGAAAAACAGCTATAGAAACACCCAACACCCCCAGCCAAGACAACACGTGAACCCAATAACCCACAGAGGCCGACGTCACCAACGACACAATGGCGCCTAAACACCTCATTTCAACAAGAACGTAAATGTATTTCTTCTTTCTCTTCAATATCCATACTTACCTTTGTGGTGGGCGAAATTCCATGAAAAATACTTTAGATATCATCCCTCTACTTCCTCAATTTAGATGATGGCCAGATGCAGTACAGCTTGGCCTGTGACATTGTACTCAGGGGCTTTAGCTAAGGTTTGGCCATGTTCTTGGAAATGTCTCTAAACTGTACAATTGGACTTCAAGATGCTTTGAAAATATTGCAATCTGATGTAGGGGCTCCCAGTGGTCGCAGGCTTGGCAGGGGCCGAATGGAGGCACTGCCATGCTCTCAGCAATGATGCAACCAGCAGCCACAGACTACATACATACGAAGTGAATGAATCAAAAGACCCTTTGCATTGCGCATCCAGATGTTTCTGACAAAAGAGCTTGGAGTGAGTCTGGTGGTGGAATCTCAAAAAATTCCTTCAAATCTGTGGGGTGGGGGAGGGGGGGACAATCTTAGGAGCATCAACGACTCCTGCAAGATCACGCGTATGGGTGCTTGGCGTATGAGTTCTGTAAGTTGTCAAACAAGGAAAAAGGAATTAGACCCAGGAGGAGGCCATATAGGTCCATCATGGCCACTATAGGTCCAGTCAGAGAAAAAAAATCTGGAAGTTCACCACTGTTGATGCAGTGTCTTATACAACACCTATCGAACACGTTTACATCAGTTCTTCGTGCCTGTTGTTTGTGTCAAAAATCGTAAGTTTCCTGGTTGGAATTATTTTTAATTTTGTTTTGCACTGCCAGACAGGCAGAGTAAAAAAAAAATCTCATCCTCTGTGCATGTGCGATCAGGATGGGAAAAGTGTGACAGGCTCAGCGATATCACAAGGGATTGGATTTCCACCTGGGATCCCAGCATCATGACAATATATATTTATTGCCTTAAAAAACATGGGGAAGTTGTGTTTTTTAGAGGGGTGGGGGGGGGGGGGAAGGAGTTGGGCGAAGTTGGTTTGAGAGTGAAGAATATTACAACAGCGCAACGCACACAACCACTTGACAACATCCTGTCATCCAAGGGATGGCACACACATTGGTGCTGAAGCCCTGCATGCAATACAGCAGGATGACGGTTTATTCAAACCTCGGCAAAGTTGCAAGTTCATGTGCATACCTATGGGCTATCATGCCAGTGTTCCTATATTGAAAAATAATAATAAATGAGGATGCAAGTTCTCATCTAGGCCACAGCTTCCAATCACACCCCAAAAATGGGACGTTTAGATTTCACATTTACATATCTAAATGCATTAATATGTACGTTGTGCAGATGCAAAGGTTTCCATAGATAAATAATTCAAGGTAGTATGTACTGTAGGTAGCCTTGATGAGTTCGATGTTCGATACGTAGGTTCTTCTGTCAGTCCATCCAAAAGCAGAAAATAAATAAATAAATAAAAAACTAGAATATCCTTGTTGGATAAGTGTCCACCCCCTTTATAATCGCAATTGTAAACGAGTTCAGGTGTAACCAATCACCTTCAAAATCACAGCAAGTTAATTGGCCTCCACCTGTGTTAAATTGGAGTGATTCTGATTATTTCAGAATAAAATCAGCTGTTCCTGTGGGTTTCCTCTGCTGGGTAGTGCATTTCACAGCAAAGACTCAACCATGAGAACCAAGGAGCTTTCAAAAGACCTCTGGGATAAAGTTGTGGAAAAGCACAGATCAGGCGATGGGCATAAAAAAATCTCGAAGGCCTTGAATATCCCCTGGAACACAGTCAAGGCAATCATTAAGAAGTGGAAGGCATATGGTACCACCAAGACTCTGCCCAGATCAGGCCGTCCATCCAAACTGGATGACCAAGATCAGAGAGGTGGACTGATCAGAGAGGCCACCAAGAGGCCAATGGCAACTCTGAAAGAGTTACATACCTTTATGGTAACGACTGGTCACTGTGTGCATCTCACCTTGAGTCCCATTTGAGGTATACAAAAAACCAGTCCAGAGATTCTGAAGCCATGTGGCAAAAAGTTTTGAGGTCTGACAAAACCAAGATGGAACTTTTTGGCCTAAATGCAAAACATTATGTTTGGAACAAACCCAACACAGCACATCAACCAAAGAACACCATCCCGACTGTGAAGCATGGTGGTGGCAGCATTATGCTATGGAGATGTTTCTCATCAGCAGGGATTGGGACACTTGTCAGGAAGGAAGGGAAAATCCATCCATCCATTGGGACCATACTCTATGCAGAGCGTTGGTGCTGCCTAAGCAGTCTCCTTGGCTATTGGGCACAATCCTGGACGGGTCGCCACTCCGACATAGGATACCAGCATGCTGGCACTCATTTTGCCGTCCTTGGAAGGATGACAGGCAGAGTTAACCCCACCTGGTATTAATTTAACAGCTGAGCAGGATTTGAACTCAGGACCGTAGGATACCAAGCCCACCACCCTAACCATTAAGCCAACACCAGGCATAAGGGAAAATGGATGGAGCAAAATACAGAAAAATTCGAGAGGAAAACCTGCTGTCCTCTGCAAGAAAGCTGAAATTTGACAGAAGTTCACCTTTCAGCATTGACAACGACCCGAAGCACACAGCTAAAGCTAACTGGAGTGGCTCAGGAACAAAAAGATAAATGTCCTTGAGTGGCCAGTCAGAGCCCCGACCTCATCCAATTGAAAATCTGTGGCATGACTTGAAGATTGCTGTCATCAACGCTCCCCACGCAACTTGACTGAGCTTGAACAGTTTTGTTCAGAAGAATGGGCAAATATTACCCAATCAAGGTGTGCAAAGTTGGGAGAGACCTATCCCAACAGACTAACAACTGTAATTGCTGCCAAAGATGCTTCCACCAAGTATTAACTCAGGGAGTCGACACTCATCCAACCAAGATATTCTAGTTTTGTATTTTTAATTAATTTTCTGAAATTTGGACAATTTGTTTTTCACTTGGAAGTTGTGGGTTACGATGTGTAAATAAAGGTGGAAAAAGTCTGATTTAATGCAATTTAATTACAGGCTATAAGGCAACAATAGGTGAAAATTTTGAAAGAGGGTGTAGACTTTCTATAGACACTGGATATTGTGACGGTTCTGCGAAACGGTCACTCCCCCAAGGCAATGGCACACAACATATATCGGTTCCCGAGATAGTTATGTCATTAGTATTCGTTTCAGGTCGCCCTTCCCTGATGTCGAGGGGTTTATGGGCCAATTTGTGTTGTGTGGGATTAGCTAATATTTTTATTCTCATTCCTTTCCTTTCTTGTTTCATCGCACACGAGCCTCTCCTTCATGCATGCTGCAAGCAGTTCATCAGCATATGCATGCCAATTCCAATTTGAAACGCGCACCATTATTCAATGGCCACTCCACTTCAACCTTCACTGTATTCTAACCCCAACACTACAACAATCGTACAATGATCCAAATGGCCTTGGCAATAATCACCACACCATCGAACCATTAACCAAGCTCGCTTTACAGTTGCCACTGGTGCCTCAACCATAACAAACAGCCACAACGAATGACCACAACCATGAACCACCACACCATAGATTCACCGCTACGCTGCTACTACCATCACCTCAACCACAATCTTCACCAATGACCACCACTCCCTTCTGGACCAACAGGGAATGGGGGAGCATGGCATACCATTACCGGTACTTGGACTCGGGACGTTCAGACATCCAACTCGGAGCGTGAGTGTGCACTGAACGGGGCTCATGGAGGGGAGTGCTGAGTGTGCGAGAGATCCAGATCGAACACAGTCATTGGGCCAATCCAATAACACCAAACACTGACAAACTTTCAAACATCTCCTTCGACTATCTTCTCACATGTTCTTCTTTCTTTCCGTTGCATCTGCTGTGGATGCATATTCATAAAAGGAGCATCAGCGATTCTACGGGCAAGTCCCGAACGTTTGTCCCTTTCAGGGTGACACCACTGATATGCACCTTTTACAGCTTCCTCTCTGCACCTCACCGCACCCTCACTTTCACATTCTCAGACAACGCACCTTAGGCACCCCCAGTATTTCTCCTCCTTCCCCCTCTTCAGCGACAAGGCCATGTAGCTTTGTCAGCCCCGCTTGGTTATCGAGAGGTTGCAAACACCTCGTACTTTCCCTCATCTTTCTTGCTACTCTAACTTTCCTCGGGAGTGTTTCTGATGGCACCTCTTATGTTCGCATAAATAAGACTGCGGAAGCTCTGCGCTGTCTTGGCTTTGTATATAACTGTATTTTCTTTTGCCGCACCTCACCAATCTTGCTTGTCCCTGCTGTACATGTTTTCCCTGCGTTAAACCATTGCTTGTGCCACATACCTTTCCTCGTCCTTGCTGTAAATAAATTGCTCATACAATATTGCAAATGTATCCAGTTCGTTGCATCTTTTCTGCCATTGATCCATTATAGTCCACACGCAATGTTATCCGGGAAGTTTTATCCCACGTTACTTGCTCTGTTAGCCAGCGTACACTCGGTGTATTGCTCAGCAGTAATCCGAGTGTGTGCTGAAGGCATGAATCCCTCTTGGTGCACTCGTCCAAAGTTAAGGTAATATGCAAACTAGTGAAAACCCTGCCAGGATTGGCGGTACCAATCAGCGTTTGCGGTTGATTAACAACTCGCCAAGCCACGGAGTAAGTTATCCGCAGTTGGTGGCCTCATGACCAGGTGTTCGGGAGGAACTCAAGCGCTTCCCCTCATGGCGAACCTCGAACCCCGGGGTGTAACAATATATAAATATTTGAAGATGTTATGGCGGTCGCGGTGATGGTAAAGTGTATATAAATAAATAATTGTCCCTGAAGTCATATACAATCTGGTGCTATTCTCCCCAAATAAATATAATATAATTGCTAAAATTCGGAAATACAATCGTGCGTCCCACGACTTTTGGCTTGGATCCCAAAATCTTTTGACGTGCCCCATGCCCAGATATTAGTGCATACATGTGTCGAATATAAAATAAATACATCCATTCATTTTCGAGTAGAGGCTCCGGATGGAAGACGGATGGACTGACCGATGGACTGACAGCAGCCAAAATATAAACCCACAATCCGGTTGACTCCCGGTTGGCGGCTAATTATCCCATCATGGAAATTGCATCTCGTTGACATAACTTTCCGAGCAACCCTCCTAACTGCCGCTAACAATTGCCTTTGATAACCCACCTTGAATCCTGAAACAGATCATTGTGAATAGTTGTGTAAAACTTTTAGTTAATGCCACTTGCACAATGGAGGTATTCCTCGTACCGCACATTTAAAGCAATTTTTGATGCTTCATCTACTTTTGATCCACATTCGTAACTCTTTGCCCCCATTTCCAAATGTGATAACCATTATTACCCCTATCTGTGTCAGTGTAGGATTTAGATCCGTTTAAATTTTCACCTCAATATAAATCAACGCCATTCCGTCATCATGCTGGCAGACAGAAAAATCAAAGACTGACAAACAAACAGACAGACATGCTGTGTGTGTGAGACAGAGACGGAGAGACGGAGAGACGGAGAGACGGAGAGACAGGATTTGAACCCAGGCTCAACAGGTTAGATGCAAGTATGCATACATCTAAGTCCTGGGCTTTCCTGCTTTCATCCTGCAGTTCACCACAATCGTTTGTAAATCCATTTTACCAGGTGCATGACCCCATTTGAGTGGTGGTCAATGGCCAAGCCCTGTGGAACTTTTGCCAGGTTGTTGAAAATAACTTCCTTGTGGGGATTATTATCATTGACAAAGCCTAAGTAACTGTCGGAAACCTTGACATAGCTCTGCTTATAATCACCCCTTGAGGTTATTTACATGTATTTGTCATGGAATCCATGAAATAATAAGAATTTTTTTTAAACATTTGATCACTTTTATAACGTAATTTAATCCTCTCTGAGACCATGAAAAATAAGCTATAGCACCATAAAATTGATACGTGAAAACAGACCACCATTGTAACATTACTATCCTAACTTCGTCAATCGCGAACACAGTAAACAAGTTTACATTCCAATAGCTCTCCTACCTTAGCAGTTTCTAAACCGCAGGGAGATCCTTCCAAGAATGAAATAAAGAACAGGAAAGGCTGTTGTTTTGTGACATTTATTAAGAACGTGATGACATCATTTTTTTGAAGTCGTGTACCTGAGCTCATCGAGAGTTAGCAATCGCTGGCAAGGTGCAAAGAAACCCACAGGCAGCTCAATTCCTTCCTCCTGGATGTCCTCCAACCTGAAAATGAAAATGCTACTTTAAGTATTATGTGTCGCTCTTTGCATTTATGATGGATTTCTTAGCAATCTCTGATGTCCAAGTCATTTGGCAGTTGCTGAGACTTCAGACAAGACTCTGTCAGCCAAGGCAATTTAACCTTTGCTCTGTGATTTCCGTAAATGTCGAGAAATAGGTGTGCTTCAGATGCAGCATTCACAGCTGGAATGGTTAAAGAGCGATAATATCTTTTATTACACAACATTGTGAATGGATAGGATATTAACCCTTCCACAATTTCCTTTTCTCGTTAAAATGTGCTGCTGGCATTGCCATTGGTTCCTGCGAAACCACAATCAAGATGAAATCCTGAATTTTAGCGCTCCACCATTATTTGTGCAGACAACGTAGGATTTTCTACTGATATTCTTCAAAAACGATGACACACCACATGTCTCGTCTCTCCCATGACTACAGTCTTGAAATGGAAATTTAGGTGTGCTGTCATTTTTACACCAAAACCTAAAATATGAGTCTGACTGAGCCGCTTTGGAACGAGTTGGGTTGTATGCAAACACCACCGATAGTCCACATCCCAAAGACGTCTAATGGAAACTCTCACACAGATGTGGTGGAAGGTCAACTGAAGTGTGAAACAAAAATCTCGTCAATTCAATGCCAAACAGACTAAAACGTTTTCATGTCCCAAAAGATGACTCGATTCGTGCTACAAAAGGTGACACGATAAAAAAAAAGTGCAGGAAAACATTTTATTTCACTGATTATGAGATCACCTGGAACTTAGTTCGGGTAAGCTTATGGGATGGCTCGTCATCCGTTCGTCCGTAAACACTTGCAACTTCTCCGAAACTGCTGATTGCATTGTGACCGCACTTGGCTAAAATGATATTTGGTGTGGTATTGTTGCGGGGCCAGGTATCGGCCGCGAGCACGACCGCTAGATGGATCTGCAAGTCGGCCCGACCGATTGCCCGGAATGTATAGGTCGTCGCCCCGGATAAGTCCGGAGCCGACGGGTCCTCTATCGGACCGAAGTTCGCCAATGGATAGACCACGTGGGGTAGGGTCGATTGCCAATTTAAATTTACCTAAATACCCACGTGATCCAAACTACCGGGGAAATTCACCCTCGACGGAACTCGTACGAAAACGAGCCGCTTAGCGTGCTCGTTCCGTGTGCGATTCCGAGCGGTTTAATCTCCAAGAACCGTCGGTCCAAATGTCCCCTTAAGGCCGTAACAGCTTTTACTAACTCTCAATCACGCGTCATGTCGAACCAATGAAAGAAACACAAAACGAGCTGATACATTGAACAAATAGGGATATTTATTTACAATAGGCAGGGAGGGGAACTAGGGGAGCACGCAAGAGGCAGGGTTAAACCGAATAATAGAAATGAAAATACAAATA
>CM068952.1:178433021-178461834 GCA_035128595.1 Eptatretus atami
CTTCGCTTCCTTCCACCATCCTCCACCGGCACCATTGCACACGTGCGTGTCAGCACGTACGCGGGCGGAGTTCACAAGGACCTGACGTTTCTCTCTCGCCCAATCCGGGGGATGCGAGCGAGGTTGCCGACGGTCGACCAATAGGCGCAGCCTACGCAGGTTTATATTCCTCTCCTTGTTTGAGGGGCGGTCAGCCGCGACGGCCGTCACCCCCCCCCCCCGGTCCAATCAGTGGGCTTTGCGTCATTTTCGCGGCAATGGGCGACGAGCGGATCAGAGCCGGGGCGGTCCTTTGCAAGAAGGCGGAGCCACGACACGTGGTCCGCCCAATGAGAGCAGGCCACTGCATGAGGCGGACCGTGCCGAGAAGGAGGAAAGGAAAGAAAGGAGAACAAATAATTGCGCCCCGTCAGTTCGATTGCATGGTCTGGCTCTCGGATCGCATCTCTCATCGCTGGCGCTGGTCTGCGTCTGGCTGCCCTGGTCCGTCTTTGGCGACTGGAGCTCCAGGAAGGGGTGGACGTCCAGCCGCGTGCTCGCGGCCAGGTAGCCAGCCGTCCTGACTCCCAGCCGAACTATCCTCCGCGGCTGGAGAGCCGAATAAAGACCATTGGGGTCCGTTTCTTTTGGGTGTGCGTCTGTCTGTGGGCCCGTATTTAAGTAGGAACTGTTAAGTGCTTTTGCTTGTACATTGATTTCATTTCTTATCGTCGGTTTAACTCTGCCCTTGTGTGTTCCCTTTCCCCCCATTATAAATAAATTCCCCTCTTGTTGAATGTTTCAGCTTGTCTTTGTCCTTTCCTTCATTGGTTTAACACGGTGCGTGTTGGTGGATTAAAAAGGCCGTTGCTGCTGTAGATGTACATTTGGACCAACGGGACCTCGGTAACCATCCGCTCGGGTTACGCACGGGTCGAGAACGGTAACGACTCGTCCCGTTCGAGCCTCGTCGAGGGTGTGAATCCCTCGGTAGCTCGCCACGTGGGCCTCGAGGTGGCAAATAACCCTGTGCCCACTCGGTTGATTTATTGACGATTCACGGTCCTGTATGGGACCCGTACCTTCGGCGTTATCCGAGGGTAACGATCTGAATTCCAGGTGTTCGGTGGAGCCGACTCTACTGCTCCATGTAGCGGTCGCGCTCGCCACCGATACCCGGCCCACAACAATATTGCTGAGGCAACAGTATGCTAGTTACCCTCAGTTTCTGACGCTTTTCTGTCATTTTTCTTTCTTTCAATTAGATTAAAATGATCTCTAATCTTCATGGGGATAGCGTTTGCTTTCAATCGCTTCAATATTTTTTGGTGGATGACACGATTACAGTGTTTGTATGTATAAAGTGTATGAAGGCCACACATAAACACAAGTCCAGAAGCAAAAGTGTTCTGAAGAAGACAAAGCAGGTCACATGATAATGACATAATCCCATCGGCGTTTTTTTTTTGGGGTGGGGGGGGGGGGTTGGGAGGTCGTGGCAATCAAGCGTACAAGGACACCAAAAAACATTAAAATCTTTGTTTCAAGATATTTATTCAAGGAAAAAAAAGCAATTATTAAGTGTTAAGTAAAGCGATATTTATTCATTGAACCAAACTTGAATTTCTGATTCTGTGGACCTTTAATAGAGTCTTGTATTCTGCGTTGAATGGTCTTTAGTAATATCTTGCTAGCATATGAAATCAAGGCAATGTTTCAGTTATTTGAAGTATCTTACATCTCTTTCATCGACAGCGGTATGTAGACTGACTGCTTTAACCTTTTAGGTCGTCCAATCCTGCTCCAGATTTCTGTACAGGTGCAGTGCCTTTAGAAAGTATTCACACCCCTCGACTTTTGTCACATTTTGTTGCGTTACAGCCTGAATTTCAAAATGGATTAAATTATTTAAAAAAATTGTCCCACCGATCTACACATAATACCCCGTAATGATAAAAAGAAAACATGTTCTTCGAAATTTGAACACATTTATTGAAAATGAAATGCAGAAATATCTAACTTGCATAAGAATTCCACCCCCTGAGTCAATACCTTATCGAAGCACCTTTGGCAGCGAATTCAGCTTCGAGTCTTCTTGGGTATGTCTGTACTAGCTTTACACATCTGGATTTGGAGAGTTTCTCCCATTCTTCTTTGCAGATTTGCTCAAGCTCTGTCAAGTTAGATAGGGAGTGTCAGTCAACGGCAATCTTCAAGTCTCTCATCAGATTCTCAATGGGATCCAAGTCTGGGCTTTGGCTCGGCCATTCAAGGACTTTCACGCTCTTGTTCTGAAGCAATTCTAGTGTTGCTTTCGCTGAATGTTTGGGGTCATTGTCCTGTTGGAACGTAAAACTTCGCCGCAGTCTAATGTCTTTTGCACTCTGAAGCAGGTTCTCCTCGAGGATTTGCCTGTATTTGGCTCCATTCATTGTTCCCTCTATCTTTACAAGTCTCCCAATCCCTACTGCTGAAAAGCATCCCCATGGCATGATGTTGCCCCCATCATGCTTCACAGTAGGGATTGTGCTATATGGGTGATGAGCTGTGCTCAGTTTCCGCCAGACATAGCGCTTTGCATTCAAGTCAAAAAGTTATATTTTTGTCTCATCAGATCATAGAATCTTTTGCCTGATGCTCTCACTCTTTCCCATGCCTTTTTTGCAGGACTGGCTTTTGTCTCGCCACCCTCACATAAAACCTAGATTTGTGAAGTGCTGCAGAGACTGTTGTCCTTCCAGCAGATTCTCCCATCTCAGCAAAGGAACTCTGTAGTTCTCTTACAGTGGTCATTGTGTTCTTGGTCACCTCCCTGACCAAGGTCATTCTTTCCCAGGTGCTCAGTTTTGTCGGATGGCCAGCTCTAGGAAGAATCGGGTAAGTTCCATCTTCTTCCCATTTCCTAATGATGGAGCTCACTGCGCTCTTGGGAACTTTCAACACTCTAGAAATTGTTTTATACCCTTTCCAAGATCTATGCCTCCTCACAATTCCATCTTGGAGTCCTACGGACAGTTCCTCGGACTTCCTGGTGGAGTTTCTGCTCCGATATGCACTGTCAACTGTGGGACCTTGTATAGAAAGGTGTGTTTCTTTCTAAATGATGTCCAATCAATTGAATTGGCCACAGATGGATTCCAATCAAGTTGTGGAGATGTCTCAAGAATGATCAAAGGAAATTGGATTCACCTGAGCTCAATTTGTGGTTGTCATAGCAAAGGGGTTGAATGCTTGTTGATGCAAGACATTTCAGCTTTTCATTTTTAATTGATTTGTAAAAAATTCTAAAAACATGTTTTCACTTTGTCGTTATGAGGTATTTTGCGTAGATCGGTGACAAAAAAATGTAAATTTAATCCACTTTGATTTCAGGCTGTAACACAACAAAATGTAACAAAAGTGAAGGGGTTTAAATATTTTCCGAAGGCGCTGTAAATAGTTCTCTCCACTCCACTCATCCCATCACCTCTCCTGCTGAAGCAGTTTATGAACTGCAGGAAGATCCTTCCAGAAGTAAGGAGGAAAGGCTGCTGTTGCATGACATTTCAGGAAAAGGAAAACATGAAGTGGACAGCTCATCATTTTGTAGAGACAATATGGAGTGATGTCCGTGTGCACAACACATGACCTCTCTGTTTACCACAGTACGTAAGTGGAAACAAGGCACGCAACTGCCATGGTTTCATCCAAATTCCCCAAAATGTGTCTCGCAGAAGCTTTGTAAGCAAAACAATTGGTAAATTTCCTGGGAGCACAATATTGATATCCCACATTCTCCAAATGGAAAGTCTTACACAGGTATGGAAGGACGTCAACTAAAATTCGACACAAATCTCAGTTATTCAATGCCAAATGGAATCATTGATTTTCCTCTCCTGAAAGGTGAGTCGAGACGAGACTTTCAAAATGATGTATGAATGCTAACGAGGCCTTTTGTGCATGAGCTGTGTGTGTGTGTGTTTTCAGTGAATCGGTTATGCTAGTCAGGCACTTTTAACCTGCTATTGTTGACATTGAGATCTGTAATTTATATCATCTTTTAAATATAATTTTCAGCATTTAGAAGAAAGAGTGGCAAATTTAAAATGGTTAAAGATAATTCTTCTGTTCCTAAATGCAAATTGTACGCACGGAAATATAGGAAATACGGGAAATATCCGTGGATTCGAGGCGTCGAGTTCCTACCATTTCTTGTTTGTACAAGTGAGCGGTGGCAGTGGATAGAACACATACACACATGGACGCTTCTCCTTTTACCAATAGATGCAAAAATGTCGTACAATTTATATATTTATAACGGCACTCACAGCCCATAGAGCACCCACTCCCACCCACCCCCACCTCCTCCGAAACATGATTAATAGTAAATATCATCAATTTAAACTTACCCTGTGCATCAACAAGCCCTAAATATGACCTTCCCATCAATGGAAAGAAGTAGCTAAACCAGATACGGTGTCTCCCTCTGCGAAGTCTGCCTGAATGTTGGGAGTTACGGCATCGGCTTTCCAACTGTAGACTCTATTAAATAAATCACCAAACCTGCCATGTTCACACGAGGTAATCCCGCAAGGTTGGAAGTCCACTCACTGGCAGCGATGGTCGAAGGTTTGGGTAGAACTTCCAGCTCTGGTGCCAACCAGAGGTCACATGCTGCTCATGAAAGGAATGAATGATACTTTACTGTATAGCACACCACAAAGACCTATTGAACCTTTGTTTATTAGATTTATTTTGTTGTGCTTGTAAACCCAGCGGTTTCCTGATTTTTAGCTGGCCTGGAGTTTAGTCCGGTGAGCTTAGGTGATCAAGCAGTGTCCACAGGTAGGTCAGTCAGTGAGACTGTAAACACTTCAGTCATTATCGCTTGAACCAAACACACAATTTTGATGAAACTTGGCCACAAGCTTCATATCTGATGCCTAACAAAGGTGTATTGACCGCATCAAAATCTGTGCTCATTATCAGGTTGAAATCAGGCCCAAAACACTAAAAAATTCTTGTCATAACCTCCACGGGGCATTGCATCAGCAGCACATCCATGCCCTTAGCCAAAAACATGACCTGTAAACATGCATCACTGTAATCAGCATCGAGAGAGCCTCCATTCAACCAATCACTTGACCAGATTCTGCGTATGAACAAAATTTCGATATTATATGACATCATCGGCTGTTGCTCCTGTTCCAGGTTCGCTTCCGGACCCGTGCTCCTATGTTTTTTTGTTTTTCACCATCTGTGCATGCTTTCATGCATGGGACAGATCTAGAAGCATTAATCCATAACTATTTTGTCTTCACAAGTATGGAATACAATATTTACTGAAAGTTGGTTCAGTATGCCTTGAAATGTTGAAAAACCAACAACAACTAGAACGGCACTCGGTAGAGCACATACTTCCATCAGGCTGAACAATTTATGTTTTATATCCCAACGATAAGCTGGATCTGCATATGAACCTGAACCAAAATCTAATTGTCTTGTTATTATCACCCACCAAACCTGTGCACCAAGTTTCGTCCGAATCCATCAATAACTTTTTGAAATATCATGCTATGTATCGGTTTTGGTCCTTTCTCTCAATGATGAAGAATCACTTTTAAAAATTACAGTATCCAGATCCGGATCTTCACCAAAATGTAATCAATTCATCCTCGTCACACCCCCAACCTGTCCACGAAGTTTTTTTTTTCCGAATCCGTCCTTAATTTTTTGAGATATCCTGCTCACAGACAGACAACCAAAACAGAGGTGAAAACATAACCTCCGTCTGTCCACTTTCGGTGTCGGAGGTAAATAATACCCATTCAAAATTGAATTCTAGTCAAGTCAAAATCTTCGTTGCAGAAAATGTTGTTGATATCTTTCAACTTAACTCTGCTGCACATCCGAGCCCAACAAATAAAACGCACTGAAAAGTCAGGAATGATTCATTCGAATTGTTTAAAAAAACAAAAACCAAACAGAAGCACCGAAGAGACAAGTATACATATAATGCACACGTAAGGAGCTGCCTCGATCCGGATATCGGATATTATGCAAAGTTTTGTACAATTATTTTTTTTTTTACACTTTTGCTGGTCTGTGATATTCATCAGCAACAGGAATGACAGTCGAGATGTGAATTTTAAAAACAATTATTCAACAATCGGAAATATGTTTAAAAACATGTAAACAAGGTACAACACGCATCACGTGAGGCACATGACACGGTTAGGCCTTTAGGAAAGGCCTTCAAAAGTTTATGATGCATATCACGGGGGAGTTTTATGCGCCACGAGTGGTTCAATGATACCTGATGATGAAACCACATGATCATCTGGGTTTGGAGCAAATCTTTCCGAAGATCCGTCCCAATAAGAGGCACACACATCTTGTGAACCAAAACAACTGGTACGCCAAATGTTATTTAAAAAAAACAAAAAAAACCAAAACGTGCAGTCACACAGGATCAATAAATATAAGTTTGTAACAACAAGGCAGTATTTGAAATGTTTTCCCATGACCAAAACCATCTCGAGATGCATTCACATTATCAGCCAGTGCCCCGCGAGCCCAGACTGCATCGGGGTACACCAGAGTGCAGAGCCACCAGTAGTCACGCATAAATAAATAAAGAAAATGCTAAATGTTCAGGTGTTTGTAATCGTATGGGCCAGCACTCTCTATGCCAGTCTGCTGATGATGTCAGGATAAGAGTGTGGTGGTCTGGTGGTGCCTCAGGTTGGTCGTCGCGACCATTCCGGCACAAAGGGTTGTTGTGAAAGGCCCATTATCGGTCCGTAAGTTCTACTGCATGTCAAACCAAAGTTTCTGTCTTTCCTTCCTCCTCGGATCTCCACTGAGGGACTGTTTCATTAAAGATCGGAGCTGGTTGGGGTGTGAGGTTCCTGGATGCACCATTCATGCGCCGCACCATGGAGTCAGAGTAACATCTGTTCACAAAGCCAAATCCAGCATGTACATGGAGTGAAACCAAATCCAGCATGTACATTATCAATTTCAATATCAATCAGTACCATTAAGGGAAACAAAAGGCCTTTGCCATTCTTGAACTCATCACGTACCTTGTGTTTGCTATCAGGGCATGGTTCTGAGGAGTGTAGGCCGGGCCTGAATAAGAAGGGTGGTGGTGTTCCCTTTGGCTGGTGTACTGTATGGGTTCACAGTTCTGGACCATTGGTGGTTCAAAATACCGTTTGCTGTTCATTGCTGGGACTGGACAGAACAAAAAATTGGTCAAATGTAAGATATCAGAAGAACCACAAACTGTGTTATTAAAATAATGCAAAGCAGTTGCTAACTTTCATCTTGACTTTCTACTTGAGAAGCTGAAAATGAAAAATGTGAATACATGAACAAAGCAACAACATGTTTAGAGCTTTTTGTGTATAACAAATATAGACTTATGGTGGAGGGAAGAGACAGTGAGCCCACAGTTAAACACAAGAAGCAAGTGAACAAACGAAACGGAAGAGGAGAGAAAGGACAGAGAGAGGAAAGAAGGAAATAGAAACCTACAACTAAGAGCATTTGATTAGGAAGGATTAATGGTGGTAGTGAATATCGCGGGTAGGTGAGGGATGCCAAGAGATGCTGTTGCGAGGTAACTTTACTTACTGCTGGGTGTCCGACAGTGCGATGGAGATGGATTACTGTGTACTACTAGCACATTGGCTGGTGCTGGGGATTGACCAAGAATCACTGAAGGGTTAGCTGGTAACATTTGCATGGGAGAGGGTGAATAGCTTCGGTGGGCCGCATGTGAAAGCCTTCTTGTATCTCGAGTGTTCTTCTCATACCACGAGCGCAATTGTCCGAAAGCTTCATCTCTTTGCTGCTGCCGCGGCAGGTGTTGCGGTGATGGAGATCCACGTGGAGGTAACATGGGGCTTCGATTAGATCCGGCACACGAGTGAGAGAGTCGCAGCTGTGCTTTAACGCTGTAGTGGCCCTCGTGCTCGCTCTCAAATGTTCGTACTACACGGCCGGGCCAAGGTGATCCATCAGCATAAAGCGGATATTCGCACATGCGACATGGTGGACCATTAGGCCTAGCCGTACTCCAGTAACCAGCAATGCTCCCTCCTCGAAAAGGCGGTGTCTGAGGAAAGGGTCCACCTCCTGGAGGTGGGGGAGCTGGGGGAGGAGGTGCCAAATTTGGCAAGCTTCCAGAGTTCGCCGAACCAAGACTACCACCAGAACATCGGCGCTCAAGAGTCGTGGGTTGAGTTGAAAAGCTTGATGTGGGAAGGCGACCATCTGTTTGATCACCTGTCTCTGAACTTGTTCGGCTTCCACAGGACAATCTATCAGCAGCAGGTTCAGAGCTTCCACTGCTGTAGGCTGCTGTACCTGGGTAGTAAACATTGAAGTAGGTTGTGCCATCTCTCGAAGAAGGGGGTGGCAGTCGAGGCCCCGACTCGAGACTTCCGCTCCGAGGGCGAAACGTTCCATGGGAAGCGATGCTGTGTGCGGGACTTCCACTCGCAGAGCTGAACACAAAGAAAATGATTCATCTGAAATCAGTTCATGCCGAATATCTCACCGACTGGTCATTCTCTAGCAGTGGTTCCACATGTTTACCTTTAGGGACAATCAACCGGTGTGACAACTTAACTGTAAGCATAAATAATGAAAGCTTAAGACATGATCAATTTCAGGCAAAAATAAAGTCCATGACAACGTAGCTCAACCAACGACTTACCTTCACTCCAAATAAAAATACACTTTTCATTGCCATAATTGATAGGTCAAGAAGTCATATCTGGGAGGTCAATAGTTTGAACCCTAGCCGAGTCATTTGAAAATGCTGAGAGAGCACGGACAAACAATGATGGGTTGTGAATCAATGTGCAGACTTGATGGGCCTATTGGCCTCCTCCTGCATTGAAGTTCCTCAAGGGGACCTCTCAATGGATCCATGCAAAGTTCGATTTATTTATATTTCAAACAAACATTTCCTGTATGCAGGCATGGGAGATTTTTCAATGTACACTTATTGCTGAGCAACTTTAGCTTAAGCACATCTTATATTGATGTTATTTGAAAAATCAAAAAATTGACACATCCACCCTAATATTTCAGCTTTTTAAAACCAGAAAGAATAATAGGTGCCCCTTAAAATGCTGTGGAACAGCTTGGTAGGTGAGTGTATGGGTAAGGTCTTGTTGCATTGCCCTCGCTTGGTGTGGGTTAGATGTCCATGGTTCAGTGGAAATTTTCACACCTCGCAAAAAGTGGCATCTATCGAGGATTGGTTTTTATCCACGGAAATGTTCATGTCTTGCCACGATCGCCCCAATGCTCCATCAAGAGTACAGGCCTCCACCACCCCTTTCAACTCTGTGATACCAGTGGTGTTTGCGAATTGTTGGGCTTTCCTTACTGCTATTGAATTGGAACTGCAGTTTTAAAAATCGAATGATGATGATGATGATGATAAATATCAAATCCCGAACGAGAAATGCAAAATCTATTACGTTATTTACTGAATTGCTCCAAATTGTATTGACTATCGACACTATTATTTGACAAATTAACACGTCATTGACACTGTCATGCCAGTGACGTGCACTTCCCTATTGTCTTTCAAGATTGCCATCGATCACCAGCTCATGGTGACCCCCATACTTTTGACCTTGACCTCCTACCCCCATTTCCTCCTCACTACTCTCGTCTGTTCATTGTCCAACGGAAGAAATAAGGACAATGAACTTCCTCAACCAAATGTTGAGAGGGGCTATGCTAACCACCATGGGAAGGAATGTGAAGTGCCATTTTGGGCATGAGCTCTTCGTCAGAGCGAGAGAGAGAGAGAGCGAGAGTGAGAGAGAGCGTGAGAGAGAGAGAGAGGGAGAGAGCGAGGAGAGAGCGCACGAGAGCGAGCGCACGAGAGAGAGCGAGCGAGAGAGCGAGAGAGAGACGAGAGAAGCGCACGAAGAGAGAGCGCGAGAGAGAGAGAGAGAGAGAGAGAGAGAGAGAGAGAGAGAGAGAAGAGAGAGAGGAGAGAGAAGAGAGAGAGAGAGAGAGAGAGAGAAGCGCGAGAAGAGAGGGGGAGAGAGAGAGAGAGGAGGAGAGAGCGAGAGGAGGAGAGAGAGAGAGCACGAGAGAGAGCGAGAGAAGAGCGCGAGAGAGACGCGAGAGAGAGAGCGAGAGCGAGAGCGAGAGCGAGAGCGAGAGCAGAGACGAGAGAGAGAGAGAGAGAGAGAGAAGAGAGAGAGAGAGAGAGAGAGAGAGAGAGAGGAGGAAGAGAGAGAGAGAGAGAGAGAGAGAGAGAGAGAGAGGTTCAAACCTGAAAAGTCACTTCACTTTCTTCCCAATAAGCCGCGTTAGCGTACTTCTCAACTTCCGGTTGAGAAAAATAATTGGCGTTGCACGATGTTATCGATGAGGGTACTGAAATGAACGTACTGTGGTGTGACAGCAAAACAATTGACGATTTAACAGGAAAGATATTAATCGAATCCTTGGAAATAAAATCCTTACATGTATTTGGCTGTGCGATTATTTGCTGAGCTTGCTCAGCAACACATTCCCATTGTGCTTACCTGGGTGCATACGCGTGTACCATCATGCCACACTCTCTCATATCTAGCGTCGACTCCAAGCTGCCCTGTGATGTTGGGGTTCTCACGGGGCTGTCCTGTAAGCTGCCAGATTGGAGGCCGCTTGGATAGGATGAAGATTCTGATGTTGTGCTGTGATAATAAAACAACAAAGAATTTTCACAATTAATGTTGATAAAAGGGCCCAACGACTGCAGGAATAACCAGAACTGCCTGGGTCGCATCTCCAAGAGTTCAGTTCTTGAATCGCCTTTATTGCTTTGATCGCCCTTTCTAATGATTAAACCGATTGAGTGCAATTAAGTTTCCAATTACTCAAACAAAATACTTCATTGAGGTGTAACTTTAAAGACTTATGACCCCGTGCATGTGAAGCGAAAAGCGGGGATAAGCAATTGGTTCACATTCTGTCTGTCCATCCGTCCATCCGTCCGTCCACAAACGTTAGTTTATGATAGAGAAAAAAAACAAACTTGATTTCGATTGATTGTTATATTTTAAACACGAATCGGAACATGAATCGGAAAACAAACCTGTAGTTTAAAATAATTCTCTGAATTTGTCCCGATCGCACATGCACAGAGATGATTGAGATAATTTTCTTTACTGTATCTGCCTGCCTGGCAGTAAAACAAAATTGAAAATAATTCCAAACAGGAAACTTACTGTTTTTAAGGATGCCATAAAGGACACAAACAACAGGCACAATACTAATGTAACATGTTAAATAAGGTAGTGTAAAATCCACTGCATCAATGGCGGTAAACTTCCGGAAGTTATTTTTTATACGACTTTTACAATCCTTATTTTATTTCAATTTATTATATATGTGAACACTGTAGAACACAAATCACCTTTTGCCACTTTCAAAAACCTCCAGTTTTGTCGTACTTAGACATGTTAAATAAGGTGGTGGAAAGACTGCACCAACGGTGCTAACCTTCTTGAATTTTTTTTTTACTACCCACGACTTTTAAAATCATTATTTTATTTCAATTGAATCATATATTTGAACACTGTGTGGGGTAAATATTCTATGAACTCTCTAGTTTATAAAGATTCGAGTACTGCTGGTCCTGTCGGCTTCGGCCTCCTGAGTCTCTCATCAAGTCACGTGAGTTGGGAAGGTATG
This sequence comes from Eptatretus atami, assembly GCA_035128595.1. Lineage (NCBI taxonomy): Eukaryota > Metazoa > Chordata > Myxini > Myxiniformes > Myxinidae > Eptatretus > Eptatretus atami. The sequence continues at coordinate 178,444,701 of CM068952.1, forward strand.
ACGAGTCTGATTGAACTATGACGGGCCTGTTGCATACATAATGGATGGATCACTTTTGAAATACAAAGGTACACTGGTGATACTCTGTACTAGTTACCATTGAAGCTCAGCACAGGTATGGCCATTAACTGCATTGGGTCTTTTCTCAACATACTATACAGTGTCATGGAAGAGCGACATGACAGAGGGTAAAAGGCAGCACTCTGGCAGTGAGGTCACAGATGTACACAATAAACAAGGGAAAGGACGAACATGGGAAAGAAGATGTTTCATGTATATCATAATCTTAGCTTAAGAAACAAAGCAAGGCATGAAAAGAGAAAAAGAGGCGAGGAAGACGGAACGAAATTGAGAAAATAAAACAAGAATTGAGATAAATTTGATTTTGCATTATCCTGATTAACAACCTCCTGAGAGATAACGAGGGAGCGTGCAATGCGAGTGTGCATGATTTTTCCATAATGGTTGTATCAAATCTAATGAGGACCTACCTATTCTCCAGGAGAGCTATTCAACTTAGAACAGTGGCCAGACAATTAGAGTTGGAAGATAAAGGGGGTAAAATAGTACACGAGGGTAAAATAGAAATCCTCATTGGGCAATCAGAGTTGCCATGAGAACAATAAATAAATAAAATCGAGATAAATCAGACTAAACCAGAGTCTGGAGCGAGTCTGTTTTAGACCAAGAACAACTGTGCGCATTCTGACGTCATCCCAGTGATGGATGATTCACGCAGCGGTGCAAGCGTTGATGTCCTTGGCCGGTCGTTTGACGCAACACAAAGAGTGCGAACGAAGTGTGTCGTACGTACACCAAGGATGGATGGCAGGACATCATATTTCTAAATCCATGTGGCCTTTGATAAATCCAAATTCCAGTATCAATGGAGCACTTAAGTTATCATTGCTTTCCTGTTAGTCTGTGATAAATGGCAGTTTTTTGTCTGTTTTGTTTTTGTGCAAAATTCTATATTTAACAAAAGCAAAAGGACTACGTTTCTTATCTTGTCTGCGGATTCCCATTGAAGTCCCATTGCCAGCTTGAAGTCCCATGTACATGCAAATTCCTTGAGTCTGTGCTTGTCGTTCCTCTGTTTCTCTGCTCTTACATCATTCCTATATCCCCTTGCAAATTGAGCAGTCAATATCAACTTTTAAATTTGTCATCAGGATAGCCGCTATTCTCGTTGCAAGATCAGGAACCGATCACAAACATAGTTACACAGTCACCACACTCAAACCTGTGCATGAGAAATAGCTAAACGTATGTAAAACAACCTCAGTTGGAGGGAGTGCACGTTCCCTTGCTCAATTGTTACAATCCTGAACCCTAACCCAAACTTCAAAGTTTTGGAGTAAACCTCCAGATGTGTAAAGCGATCGAGGAACATCGTAAGCCAGTATCTGGCAGCAATGAAGATGAATGGAAGTCATTCAGGGATTCCATGCACAATGTTGCCCAAAAACCAGAAATCAACCAGGACCGTTTTCAGGAACACGATGAAGAGCTAAACGAAACTTCTGCATAAGACGAACACCCCATATCTCACTTTTTTGAGTAAGCAATGATCAGCATAAAAAGGCTGCTCACTACAAGAAATAGACCAAACTTCAAGCAAACTCGAGAACTGTATGTAACAGATGGCTGAGTAATAAAGCAGATGAAATACTTCAAATGCGTGCTGACAAAATGGACATAAGGAGGATTTATGAGGTTTTATGAACAGTTTATGCTCCGTAGTCTGATGGCTCGTCATATATTATGGGCGCCGATGAAACCACTCAACGAACGACAAAATTGAAATCTTAAGATTGGTGGGCCGAATACTTGAAGAACCTCTTGAACCACGAGTCCAGCATAGATTATGAAGCTCGAGAGTCTGTAGGAATGTCCCCCAACTTCCTATAAAAGAGGTTCTAGCAAAGAATCTACCATCGCCCAAAACCTGTAACGCAATAAATGTCCTTTCTAGTGGGAAAGCGCGTGGCTCCGATGGTATTCCTGGAGAAACATACAAAGCTGGAAGAAATCACCCATCAGAGTCTTGGTCTAAACCTTACCAGCAAATGTTTCAGGCACAAGGAAGGAATCCGACCATCATTTACAGATGCATCCATCACACACTTCATCGAGTTAAAAAGCAACCGATAAGTGCGCCTGACAATCACAGAGGTATTTCCCTCCTCGTTACTGGAGGAAAAGTTCTTGTTAGGTTCTTATTGACCCATTACATCTGCCACATTGCTGAGAAATCTCTTCTTGACAGGCAATGTAGATTCGGGAAAGGGTGATGTACCACCGGCATGACCTTTGCTGTCTGACAGCTTCAGGAACGTTGATCTCCATTACGTGTTGACCTCATAAATGCCTTTGACAAGGTTATCAGGGATCTGACGAGTGCAGGAAATTTGCCTTCACAATAAGCCCCAACGACACAGAGGTGACATTTCTACCAGCCTCAGCCAAAACATATATTCCACCTGCTATCACCATTGATGAACACGCACAGGTTCACATACCTGGCAAGCACCATTTTAAACAACGTGTGCATTGATGATAAGGTTGCCTTTAGAGTTGCAAAATGCAGCACTGATTTTGGAAGGCTCTGAGAGCGATTGTGGGTCAAGAGAGTTGGTGAACTCTTTTAACCAGACTCGGGGGTGTAATAGTTAGAGCGTCTGCTCTGAGTCTGGGAGGTCAGTGGCTCAATCCCCAGCCGAGTCATACCAAAGACTTAAAAAATGGTAAGTGCTGCTTCCTTAGTTGATGCTCAGAATTTCAAAAATATAGAACACGCACAACCATAGGTTGGCAACCATTGTGCTGTATCTGCCCAGTGGTTGATCTCAGAAGATAAACACAGATGAGTTTGTCAACTTTCCTTCTCTCGAGACAATTTGAAATGTGATATTTACTTGGATTGAATGCCATGATGCCAGACGATGATATTGTTAGAAATGTTGATTTAACTAAACATCCTCCTGAAATGCCATATAATAATTTAGAAGTACAGTACATGTATATAATCCATGATTAAGAAAAAAAATTAACTCTTCGATGAGCAAAAACTTCTGCAATTTGAAAATTTGCTTGATGTGAATTCCAAGGACTGGAGTCCCATCTGTTAATGTCCGTCGGTGCAGATTTTGATGGCGATTCCAGTTCAACTTACACGGATGCCAGTTTAATTGCACGAAGAACCGGCAAGAACGTGTGTCGAAGCAAATCGGTTCATATAGCCTTGTGAGTGCAAGTTGAAGAATCTTACCCGCTCTGGTTCACTCCCTTGTTCTTCTTGGGTTTCTCGTAGGGCTTGTCCAGAGAGGATTCAGTCCAAGCTCGAGGCTTAATGGGGGAGCTGTCGTAGTTCTCCATATCGTTGCGCATCTGAGATGGCGTCCTGTGGATTTGTGTGCCCTCCAGCGTCACTGGTCGGTTTTGCAACGACGGACACAACATTGGGATGCACTGAGGCATCGGATGGTTGTGGAAGTGGAATTGTCCTGTCGTGCTCATGTAGGGGGAGTACACTGAGATTGGATCGACGTACATGCGTGGAGAAGGTGGCGGTGAGGGAAGCACATCTTCGGGCTGATATCCTTGGGACAGGGAATAAATAAATAAATAAATAAATAAATTCTTTACAAAAAAACAAACAAACAATGAGCAGGTATGAATGTACAAATAAAAGGAAAATAATTAATAATGGGTAACATCGTGAAAAGGCATTTTTGTCGTTTTGTGAATTGTTCCGTCACGCAGCAAGCCCCATTGCACATTTACCACCGGGAATCTCACCGGAATTCCGCAAAACGATCCCATCCACGAAAGAACCATCCTCGAAATGCCCTTTACCATTCGAGAGCAAGGACTGGTTTGCATAATCTGTCAATCATTTAACAACAAAAGGAAAAGAAAAGAAATATGTTCAGGTATCAAACGATCACACTGACAAGTGTTATTATTTTATTAACAATTAATTTTGGGACTAATCCCCACTTACAAAATTTGAGGCACTTACAATGAAAGATGTACCCATCTTTTTTGTGGAAATATAAAATGATTTTCTTCGTTTCCATGTGAATATACCTTCAGCAGCGAATGTTGATGGGGTATTCCTGAGGGACACGGTCGCACGCCTTTGCAGGGGGTTGTGAATGTTCTCAATGGCTTGGTGGTTATGGATGGCGTGATCTCGGTGATGAAAAGCATCTGGACCCGCACACGGATGGACCATCTGTTGGTGAGCTTCTTGGAATGCTTGCAGCTGCAATTGGAAATTTGCACAACAACAACTACAAAAAGTCTTTCTACAATGTCAACAAAAATGCTCATTGATGCAATGCTGGGTTATAGTTTGTGGTCATGTTAGGAGTCAGAATCAGATCAGATCACTCAAAGGTGAGTGCAGTCCCTCTCTGAGCTATCCTGCCAGCTTGATATCCTCGATAATTGAGGAAATCAACAGGACGTTGATTGAAGTGTGCTAACCGCCGTGGGAAGCAAGGAGAAGCTTACGTTTCGGGCAGTAAACCTCCCGTTGAGTTAACCGATTGTTCTACCTGTCCGCCGATGCAGATTGACACTAGCCTTTACGAGCAAGACTATCTCTTCATTCTATGATATCTAACCCAAACAGCACCTATTTTATACTTGCGTTCTTTTACAATCACTCAGTGTTGCACTACACTGTGTTAACACATTACCAAATGTGACAAGTGGTCCCAGCACAACTTGCAATGCAAGCCAAAGCCTCATGAGTACCCATTTCACACAATATACAATTAAAAATGCAACTCTCCTCGCAGCACTCGTCCCCAGTAAACATAACAAACATAGCACAGAGATCATATCCCTGGATCATGGAATAATAAAGGGCATGATTACACCAGCACGACACCAGAAAACACGAATTGGGGCATGTCGCGTACCTGTGTAGACACCATTCTTTGCTGCTGGATGGGAACCATTCTCCGCTGAACTTGAGGCATTTGCTCACCGGGCTTCAAGGGATATTCCTTCGGTAAGTGCCCGGTGACATTCTGCTCACGACAAAGCAGGCAGAGGATGGGGAGATAGAGATATCATGTGGCCCCCAGTGGAGGTCATTGTTGAGAAATGTTCCACACAAGGTCATATTATAGTTGTCGTTGCAAATCTCACCCAGTCTGTTAATGGACAAACTAGTTTCTACTGTTACTTTAACACTCGGCTGATGCGAGATGTTGCCATTTGTCAAAAAAAAATGTGTAAAACACTAACTCGTCCACACCTAGTCAGCAAGACCTGGCTTTTCTGGATTTGTGTCAGCAGAAACCCTGGGAGAACAAAAATGTTTTCTTCCCATGAAAGGATCCTGAAGATGTGTTCACATAACTAACTTCAATGAGCTCTGCTCATAAGTGGGATTACTTGGTAATTGGATGAAAAGGCACAGAGAGACAAGATAACTCTGACTTGTTTACTTGTTATGATCAAAGGTCAGAGAAAGCTTACAGCTTCCTGAAGGCAAAGCAGTCGCAGATCGGCAATTCGGGCATTCAGTTCATCCTCCAACGAACGTTGCCGAGCCTGAAGTCTCTTCAGCTCAGTGGCTTGCTGCCCCTCCAACTCCACAGAACCTGGATGATGAATCAGGAAAGTTTTGGGAAGGACAAAGTGTGGAGTTAATAACAAGACATCTTAACAAAGGCATTTCTGAGGGTCATGCTGGATACATTTAGATCGATTCAAATTGTATTGCTCCAGATTTATCAGGTGGCAAATCAAAAACAGGTTAACAGAATAACGTTTAAGAGTTGAACTTGATGTTTTATTGATATGTCCCAAGTATAAGAGAAGCTTTGATCTGAGTTACTGCAAATCCATGTGAAATGTGGGGAGTTAAAAAAGTTATACAAACAAGATATTCACGAGAGTCAAAAAGAGTACAAAGCACATACAGTACTGTGTGTGTGTGTGCGTGCGTGCGTGTGTGCGCGCGCATGTTATATGTACATACTAAATATTATATATATAATATATAATTACTGGGAGTCCCGCATACTGGAGGAGATTTGCGTCGTCTCCCACCAAACTCCCAGGAATTGTAGGCCATCGCTCGGATAACTCCACGAGCCGGTGGGTCGTTTAACCGACCGTGATCGCCAATATTTCAACCGCGTAGCTAGGGTCTATTTGTCTATAACCAATTTACCTAATTAACTACGTGATTTTGACTATTGGGGAAACCACGCCCTCGGCACGTCTTGCTCGAACCGGTCACTCTACCGACTGGTAGAGTTCCAACTACCGACTACCAACTCCGGTTCGGGTGCAGCCGAGCGGAAACTGCCAAAGCCGTGCCGGCTGGAATGAACTGATATATCGGGGATAAAACCCCGGCTAAACTCAGATCCGAACCATGCTGGACCAATGCAGAAGGGACGGAAACGAATTGGGAATTTCTAACAAGTTTTATTTACAGTAAATGAAGCACAAAACAAGACAACACGAATATGCAGAAGTATTTACAATGATCAAAAAAGCACTTATTCAGTTCTACTTGGAGACGGGCCCACACGCAGACACACACAAAATAAAAGAAACCAGAGTCTTTATTGGATCCTCGCAACCGTGAAGAGAGACAAGCTTGGCCAGAGTTCGGTGGTGTACCTGACCGTCGGAGGAATGGCGTGCTCCACGATGCGGCACCTGACAATGGTCACTGGTTTGGTCCCCAGTCACACGTGTGGGACTCGAGGTTCGTGGTGGAGCTCGGGTGTGAATGGCCGGGGTCCACGGAGGGGGGTCGGGTAGCTCTTCCCTTCCTCGTAGAGGGCCAGCAGAGACACGTTCGCCGCCTAGACGCCCACCAAAAACTCTTCAAAATAACTTTTAAAAGACTCTCCAAGACCCCAAAAAGACTACCCAAGACCTCAAAAAGACCACCTGCCTCAGAGAGTGCTCAGAAATTATGGATCTCCCTCAGCGGGGAGGGTCTGTGGAACACACTTTCTGTCAGCCTCTGATTGACAGGTCCTACGGCTCACCTTTCCGGGGCGGCCTTGGTCCCTGCCGGGAAACCCAGCCAGTTTTCCACGCGGGTTCATACTTGACGAGTAACAGTATCAATGTTGCACAGGCCGTCATGCAAGAGTTACGTTTGTGGAAGGAACGTTGCTGGAAGCGGGAACGGCTGCAAGACCCTGCCTTGGCAAGTCAGAGTGTTTGAAGACAGCAGGGTAGTGGATCGTGATGGGAATGAATGTTGTTGTTGTTTCGTTGATGTAAAGATTTAATAACCTAACTAAAAAGAAATCGCAACGCATGCCTTTGATTCTTCCACTAGACAAAGAAAGGATCTGACTACACACATACTTAGGCCTAAGTCACATTTCATGGCGCCATGGGTCTTCAAATCTACGCCACTAGCAATTATACGGCGGCCCGATTTCACGGTCACACAATGTAGCAGTCACATATGTTTTATTTTTCGGGAGCCGCACGGCGTATTTAGCCTAAGTCACATTTGCCACGGCGGCCGTGGGGTCTCCAAAATCTAAGGCCACTCGCAATTATACGGCGGCCGCAGTGTTTTCCACGTCACACAATGTAGCAGTCACATATGTTTTTATTTTCGGGAGCCGCACGGCGTATTTATAAATTGTGGAGACCGAAAACGGGGGTGCCGTACGGTCTTTGATTTGATGTTGCACGGTGACCTTAGGGCGTTCCTGCGGCGGCCATATAATTTTCAAGGCAGACGCAAGGTGCCCGCAAGGCGACCGCAAGGGGCCCTAAGGCGAACGTGCGGCCAGACGGATGGTAACGAGTGGGTTTTTTTTATTTTTTTTTTTACCAGTTTTTTGTTTCGGCTTGTCGAATTGCTACGCGTGAACGTAGAAATGAAAAAAGTTATAACTCGCCGTTATAATTGCCACGGCCTTACGACCTGTAAAATATAGCCAAACGGCGTAGGCCACCCTGAGGCCACCGCAGAAACTCTGCGGCCGCCGCACGTTTCTGTCAATTCAGAGGCGTATGGCTGCCGTATCCCGCCGTAGAGCAAATGTGACTTAGGCCTTAGGTCTTAGAAATTGTGGAGACCGAAAACGTGGGGTTGCCGTACGGTGCTTGATTTGATGTCGCACGGCGACCTTAAGGGGCCCTGCGGCGGCCATAGAATTTTCAAGGCAGATGCAAGGTAGCTCAAGGTGCCTGCAAGGGACCGCAGGGGGCCCTAAGGGTGTACGGCCGCCGTAACCTCGCCGTAGAGCAAATGTGACTTAGGCCTTAACGACATAACTGACTTTTGGGACATCTGAATGTTGAATGCAAATGGTTTCCAGATCTGTATGCCCAGAAGGCATGCTCCACGATGCGGCACCTGACAATGGTCGCAGGTTGGTCCCCAGTCGCATGTGTGGGACTCGAGTTCGTGGTGGAGCTCCGGTGGAGAATGGCCGGGGTCCACGGAGGGCAGTCGGGGTCGCTCTTCCTTCCTCATAGAGGGCCAGCAGAGACACGTTCGCCGCCTTGACGCCCACCAAAACTCTTCAAAAGAACTTTTAAAAGACTCTCTAAGACCCAAAAAGACTCCCCAAGACCTCAAAAAGACCTCCAAGACCTCAAAAAGACCGCCTGCCTCAGAGAGTGCTCGGAATTTATGGACCTCCCTCAGCGGGAGGGCCTAGTGAACACACCTCGCTGTCAACCTCGGATTGGACAGGTCCTACGGCCGACCTTTCCGGGCAGGGCTTTGGTCCCTGCCGGAAACCCGAGCCACTACTCCACGCGGACCCACACTCGACGAGTAACAGTATAAACGCTGCAACGGCCCCTGCTGGGAAACCCCAGCCAGTCTTCCACGCAGGTTCATACTTGACGAGTAACAGTATCAGTGTTGCACAGTCGTCGTGCAAGAGTTACAACGTTTGTGGAAGGAATGTTGGTGGAAGCGGCAAGGAACGGCTGCAAGACCCTGCCTTGGCAAGTCAGAGTGCTTGTAGACAGCGGGTGGTCGTGGATCGTATGGGGAATGGAATGGTGTTGGTTGTTGGTTGGAGGGTTCGCTGGATATAAAGATTTAATAACCTAACAAAAAGAAATCGCAACGCACGCCTTTGATTCTCCCACAAGACAAAAGGAAAGGGATCTGACTGCACACATACTTAATGACATAACTGACTTTTGGGACATCTGTATGTTGAATGCAAATGGTTTCCAGATCCATAACATATATATATCTATATATATACTGTATAATATATATATATATATAATAATATATTATATATATGCAGATACATATAAATATATATACATACATACACAAATACATATACATATAGATACATATACAAATACATATACATATACAGTATCTCACAAAAGTGAGTACAGTAATCCCCCGTTTCTCGCGGGGGTTACGTTCCAAACCTCCCCGCGCTAAGTGAAAATCCGCGCATGAATGAACGCCTCCCCCAAAAATCGACTCGTCTGGTCTGGTCGTTTGGGATGATTGGGTTGAGGTGCCTGAGATTGACGAGTCTGGTCTGGTCGGTTTGGCAGTGATTGGTTGAGGTGCCGGAGATCGACTAGTCTGGTCTGGTCGGTTTGGCAGTGATTGGGTTTGAGGTGCCGAGATCGACTAATCTGGTCTGGTCGTTTGAGGTGCTGGGTATGAGCAGTGCTCGTCCAACGGCGGCAAACCTTTTTCCTTCCCGAAGCATATATCGAGCACCTTTACCTTAACCTTCTCCTGGAGCGTCCCAGGACCTTCCTCTGGCGCTTCGTTCCTTGCCAGAAGCTTTAGAAGTGCAGGGCGTTTGGGCGCGATCGTGGGCTTGGAGAAAAAACGTAGAAAATATTCGAAGTTCACAAGTGAAACTTTGTCTCGTGCGCTGTTGACTGGTCGAGCACCACGCGTATAATTTATTGCTTAAAAATTTATATTTTAATAATATACCGCGATGTACGGGGAATCCGCAGAAAAAATAGTTACGTTCCAAGGAAAACCCGCGATGAACCGGGGCGCATAGGTGAACCGCATGAGACGGGGGTTGACTGTACACCTTTCACAAAAATGTACATATTTGTTGTAACTTTTACTTAGATGTATTATAAACACAAGACTCAAAGAAATGATAGAGTAGACAGATATTCTGCATACATGTACAGGCCCAAAACATTTATTCTGTGAAACAATGTGGCAACTGGCATATCTGTGAAAAGGGGGGGGAGGGGCAACAAAAGTAGTACACCCTATGTACTTTCTCACATTGAAGAGTTATTGTTTTCAGTATTTTGATGTCCACCATTGTTTTTGAGCACAGCAACTATTCTACTCGGTATGGAGTAAACAGAGTTCCACATGTCTTTGCTGGGATCCTGTTCCACTCCTCTGCAATGACTTCTCGAAGTTGCGTGATGTTGGACACCTTTCGTCCCTCAACCTTACATTTCAGGATTGCTCACAGTGTTCTATTGGGTTTAGTTCAGGTGACATGCTTGGCCACTCCAACACATTGACCTTCGACTTCTTCAGAAAGGCAGTTGTCTGCTTGGAACGATGCTTCCGATCGTTTTCGTGCTGAAATACAGCTCCTCTACCAAGTTTTCGCAGGGGGTAACATGTCACATACATCGTAGAATCCATGTTTCCCTCGATGAACCTGAGCTCTCCAGTACCGCAGCACTCATGCATCCCCAAACCATGACATGACCACCACCATGCTTGACAGTAGGGATAACGCACTTGTGTGGTACTGTTCCCCAGGTCGGCGCCAGACACGCTGCACTCCATCAGATCCAAACAAATTAATCTTCGTTTCATCAGACCAGTGGACAGTTGCCAGTAATCCAGGGCTTGGATTGATGTGCTTCAGCAAACTGTTTGCGAGCTTTCTTGTGGCTCTGCTTCAGGAGAGGCTTAGGCTTGGATGACGCCCATGCAACCCGATACGATGGAGTGTGCGACGTATGGTTTGCGCACTAACAGACTGGCCAGAAGCTGTAGAAATCTCTTCAGCAATCTTGGCGGAACTTTTCGTCTGTCTTGGAGACTAGATTCTGAACTTGGCAAACAGTACGTGCAGTCATCTTTGCAGGTCTGCCTGGCGAGCGCAACTCATTGTTGTACGCTTCTTGGAAACCTCTGGATGACCTTGGCCACGGTGTTGGGGCTTACTTTCAAAGAAGCACTGATCTTCTTGTTCTTGGCCATCTTTATGTCCGGCAACGATTCGATCTTTGACATCTTTCGAGAGCTCTTTACCATGAGGAGCCATGCTGCTTTCTCAATGGCGATTGTACAGTATATTCCTGTGCAATTATTCTTCAGCAAGCAGATAGATAATTACTGCATGAGTACACTTCTTCACTTTTAACATACCAGGGAGGTTGCAGCTCATGGACATTGTGTGTATCGTTTGGTGCATATTTGTACCTTTAACACTCTTTGACTTAAATATGCAGAAAATGATGAAAATGGAAGCTGTTTTACCATGCTTGACTTACTTCTTGTGCAGACAATAACAGGGGTGTACTCACTTTTGTTGCCTCCTCTTTCAGAAATATTCGAATATGCCACATTGTTTTTATGGAATGGCAGTTTTGTGCCTGCATACATATTGCAGAATGTCTACTCTGTCATAAACTCTAATGTTTTGCTTCTAGCACAGCTGCTTAAAAAATTACACTGAATTATTTACATATTTGTAAGGGGTGTACTCACTTGTGAGATACTGTATATGTATATGTATATCATTATGTTTATATATATATTAATATATAAACATATACATATATAAATATATATATTGTCTTGTATATTTGTAAACGTAAACATATACATCTCCATATACATATATATATATATATATATATATAATATATACAGGGTGTCCCAAAAAATGTACTCACATTTGGCTCCTCATAACTCATTGAATTTTTCATTTATTTTCAGATCAAATTGACCATAATAATGGCAGAAGTACGACTAGGGTTGAAGAAAGAAAATTTATCATAAAGTGCTACTGGAAGCACGAAAACATCATGGAAGTGCAAAGACAATTTAAAAGACATTCTCACAAAGATCCACCAACCGACGCACCTTGCTCGCATCCGAGATAAGTTTGAAACAGATGGAACTGTGCATGACGTCCATAAGGAGCGTTCAGGAAGACCACGGTCATCAACCACCCCCGCAAAGGAAAATCAATTGCTGGAACCCTCCACCGATCCCCACGGAAATCTGTACGCAAATGGCTCGTGAGACAGGAATCCCAAAATCAAGCGCCCATCGCATTTTGAAGCGAATTAATTGGAAAAGTTACATTCCAAATAATCTACGCTCTAAATGAAGACGATCCTGACCGGAGAGCTGAATTTGTGAGTGGTACCTGGCAAATGCGAAGAAGAGGCAGCATTTCCATCCAAAATTGTTTGGAGCGATGAGGCCAGCTTCAAGTTAAATGGCTCAATTAACCGACACAATTGCACCTACTGGGCTCCTGAAAATCCGCATGTTACTATGGAACACCATTTAAACTTACCAGGGTTACTGTGTGGTGTGGGATATCAGCATTGGGCATCCTAGGGCCTTCTTTTTTGACCAAACTGTCACTGGATGTTACTTAAACTTGCTGCAGGAATCCGTCGGTCACATGTCGAAGAGATATTTGGTGACGAAGATTTACTTTCAGCAAGGTGAGCACCTCCCCACTACCACCGTGATGAAGGGCCCATCTCGAAGCAACTTTTCCGAACAGATGGATTGGGCGAAGAGGTAGTGTTGAATTCCCTGCGCGTTCCCCAGACCTCACTCCAATGGACTTCTTTTTATGGGGATATCTCAAAGATAAGGTTTACGGCTCAAAACAACAACAGTCGATGAGCTGAAAGAGGAATGAAGACAATATGTTCTTGTTTTTTTTTTTTTTTTCTTTCATTTTTTTGTGGTTTTTTTTTTTTTTTTTTTTTTTTTCTTTTTTTTTTTTTTTTTTTCTTTTTTTTTTTTTTTTTTTTCGTTTTTTTTTTTCGTTTTTTTTTTTTCCGTGGTTCTTTGTTTTTTTTTTTTTTTTTTTTTTTTTTTTTCTGTTTGTTTTTTTTTTTTTTTATTTTTTTTTTTGGTTTTCTTTTTTCTTTTTTTTGGGTTTTTGGTTTTTTTTTTTTATTTTTTTTTTTTTTTTTTCTGGTTTTTGTTGTTCTTGTTTCTTCTTTTTTTTTTTTTTTTTTTTTTTCTCCGTTTTTTTTTATTGTTCTTTTTTTTTTTTTTTTTATCTTTTTGTTTGTTTTTTTCTTTTTTTTTTTTTTTGCTTTTTTTCTAGGTTTTTCTTTTTTTTTTTTCTTTTCCTATCGGATTTTTTGTTTTTTTGTTAATGCGTTTCTTTTTTTTTTTTTTTGTTCCCCTTTTTTGTTTTTTCCTTTGTTTTTTTTTTTTCCGTTTTTTGTTTTTTTTTCGGTTGTGTGTTTTTTTTTTTTTTCTTTTTTCTTTTTTTCTCTTTTTTTTTTTGTTTTTTTTTTTCTTTTTTTTTCTTTTTTTTTTCTATGTTTTTATTGGTTTTTTTTTTTTCGTGTCGTCTTTTTTTTCTCTTTCTTTTTCTTTCGTTTTTTCCTTCCTTGTTTTTTTTCTTTTTTTTTTTTTTTTTTTCTTCGCATTTTCTTTTTTTTTCTTTTTTTTTTTTTTTTTTTTTTTTTTTTTTTCTTTCTTTTTCTGTTCTTTTTTTGTTTTTTTGTTTTTTTCGATTTTTTTTTTTCTGTGTTGTTTTTTTTTGTCTTGTTTTTTTTTTTTTTTTCGGGGTTTTTTTTGTTCTTTTTTGTTGTTTTTTTTTTTTTTTTTTCTTCTTTTTTTTTTTTGTTCTTTCCTTTTTTCTTGTGTTCTTTTTTTTGTTTTCTTGTTCTTTTTTTTCCTTGCAGTTCCAAATGAAAATGATCGTAATGCTGTTAATCATTGGTCCGCGTTATCGGCTGTGTTGGAACGTGAATGGTCGTGCAGATTGACATTTTTAAACATGCATTTATCCATTTATACATTTACCATTATCTTGTTTCTAAGTCAATAAACAACGCATTTATTATCATTTAAAGAGTGAGTACATTTTTTTGGGACACCTGTATATAATAGAATATGATATATATATATATATATTTATATATATATATAATATATATATATATTATATATTGTTGCAGTTCTGTAAACCACTGCCTCTAAGGCAATGGCACAACGATACAGAATCCCAAGGTAGTTATTTCAATGGTACGTGTTGAGTTAGCCTTTTCGATATGTCTCGTGGGTAAATGGGAAAGACGTGTTGCGTAGGGCTCTTTTAGTTCCGTCCTCAATCTTCAATATTTGCACTTCTTCCACTGCTTTGCCCTGCTTTGTCTCACTCACATGAAACATGCAAGCAAGCATGCACGTAAACCAAAAGGACCCAAGTAAGTGAGCACATTGAGGTTCATTTGCATGTACGTGCCATTTCCGTTCAAAACTGCGCGCCAATTTCCAAATGCCATCTCACCTCCGATCTTCATTTTACTCGCTATGCTGCTTCCATGCTCATCACAACCGCTCCACCAGGACTACCAAAAATACCTGCAACAACTTATGCTTTCATCTTCAAAACAAATACCACCATAATGGACAAACCTTTTCCTCTCCACCGGGACGACACCTTTACAAGCAACTTCCACCTCTTCGCCACAGCACCACATAACAATCTCTTCACTGTAAATGTCACAAACTACTCCCACCTCTCTACAACCGCCACAACTGCCACCAATTTGTCGAACACTCACCGCAGCCTTGAGGGATGCTGAGGAGACAAGGGTTGGGTTATTATGGGGCATAACTCAAAGCGCGAACGTGCGCTGTAGCTCGTCTGACGACTAACGGGTATCGCAGGGATTTCCCTAAAATACCCAGTTTGAATGGAGGCGAGCACATGTTTGGGGCCAGAGAGCACCTCCAAAAACAATGGCCACATGTTAATGTCAGAGCTCTGATGTATGGGCATGTCGACGAGCAAATGAGACCGTTTTCGCTTTCGGGGCCTGGCGGGGCGTGGCTACGACTGCTACAGACCAATGGGGAGGCTTGACTCTACCAATGGCCCCATTTGATCCCATTCTTGGCTCCTCCCCTCGCCCAGGACTCATAAAAAGCGCAAACTCAGCTCAATTTAGACATATATCACCGAACTCGCCAGGTGCCAGACACGCCAGGAGAGAGAAATCGCAGAACTCGCCAGACGCCAGAAATGTCATGAGAGAGAATCGCCAGACGCCAGAAATGTCATGAGAGAGAATCGCCAGACGCGAGAGATTTTGCCAGATGCCAAACCTTGTCAGACACGCAAGAAGACTGCGGCAGACTTTGGAACTTTCCTGGAAAAAGGCAGCGGCAGACGGCACAAGGAGGGCAAGTGTCGGCGCTGAGCAAGTGGCACCGTGAGTCAGCACAGTCAAGCGCAGAATCATGAGTTACGACTACGAGCGGGGCTCCTCTCATTTTATCGATGCTCAGTTCGGCTGCATCCCACAGCAACATTTACACATACAGATTCTTACACTACTCCGATAGGGTCTTTTCTCTTATGCATCTTTCTCTACCATCTATTTCTCATCTCGTCTGCTGTGGATGCACAAAAGCAATCAACATGAACAAGCCTGACGAAGGCCATTCTTTTCAGAGTGACCAAGCCCGTTTTCAGAACGAACCCAGAGCAAAACCACTGTTCTCTTCAGAGTAAATCATACTGACTTGCACCTCACATCTTCCTCTTATACCACGCTGCATACCACGTTGCATTACACTCGCACCTCTCACTGCCACACCCTAGACACCCTCAGTATTTCTCCCTCCTTCCCCTTTTCCTCAGCATTTTGGGTTGTGCATGTCTGCTGACCGCACCAGGTATTGATAGGTCGCTAATATTCAACTACTTCTTATCTCTCTAGGCCATCTCTAACTTTCCATGGGTTTGTGTGTGTGATGGTGCCTGGCGTAGCATAAGTTAAGACTGTGTAAGAATATTAGGGATAACTCTGCACTGTCTTCTTCTTTTGTAAATATTGCATGTCTTTTGCTGTACATTTGCAATAAATCCAACACTGTGCCACATAATTTTCCTCAATTTTGTTAAATAAATGTGCCTGTTAGAAATGTACACAACTCGTTTTTGTCATTTCCTTCATTGTTCCAGCATGGCCAACACCTTAGCTTCACCGGGACGTCATACCCCCAAATCTGCTTAATAGCCGGTGAGTACTTGGCAGCTCCGCTCGGCTGCACTTGATACAGTAAGTAACTTAAGTAACGCAAGTACGCATCGAGGGCGTAATTCCCTGATAAGATAACCATGGTATTAAAACACCTCACTGCCATGTTATTAAAAACATCACCACCATGGTATTAAAAACACCTCACAACCACATTATTAAAAACATCACCACCATGGTATTAAAAACACCTCACTGCCATGTTATTAAAAACACCTCACCACCATGGTATTAAAAACACCTCACTCCCCAGGTTATTAAAAAGACCTCATCCCATGTTATAAAAACACATCACCACCATGTATTAAAAACACCTCACCGCCATGTTATTAAAAACACCTCACCACCACATTATTAAAAAACACCTCACACCATGGTATTAAAAACACCTCACCATGGTATTAAAAACACCCACCACCACATTATTTAAAAACACCTCACTGCCAGTTATTAAAAACACCTCACCACCATGGTATTAAAAACACCTCACTGCCATTATTAAAAACACCTCACCACCATGCGTATTAAAAACAACCTCACTGCCATGTTATTAAAAACATCTCTACCACCCATGTATTAAAAACACTCCACTGCCATGTTATTAAAAACACCTCACAACCATGTTATTAAAACACCTCTACCACCATGTATTAAAAACACTCACTCCATGTTATTAAAAAACACCTCACACACCATGTTATTAAAACACCTCCATCCCAACATGTATTAAAAACACCTCACCACCATGGTATTAAAAACATCTCACTGCCATGTTATTAAATACACCTCACCACTATGGTATTAAAAACATCTAACTGCCATGTTATTAAAAACACCTCATCACAATGGTATTAAAAACACATCA
>CM068952.1:178463639-178476950 GCA_035128595.1 Eptatretus atami
ATGGTATTAAAAACACATCACCACCATGGTATTGAAAACACATCACCACCATGGTATTAAAAACACCTCACCACCACATTATTAAAAACACCTCACCAAACAAGGTATGTAAAACACCCTCAACCACCGATGTAGTTATGAAAAACACCTCACGACCACATTCTAAAAACACGTCATCACCACATGTATTAAAAACACACCTCTACCACCACATTATAAAACACATCACGCTACCATGAGTACAAAAACACTCACCACCATGTATTAAAAACACCTCACCACCACATTATTAAAAAACACCTCACCCACCATAGTTATATAAAAACACTCACCACCATGTATTAAAAACACCTCACCACCACATGATTAAAAACACCTCACCACCATGTTATTAAAAAACACTCACCACCATGTTATTAAAACAACCTCACAACCACATTATTAAAAACACCTCACTGCCATGTTATTAAAAACATCACCACCATGTATTAAAAACACTCACCACATTATAAAAACATCACCATGCCTGGTTATTAAAAACACCTCACTGCCATGTATTAAAAACATCACCAACCATGTATTAAAAACACCTCACCACCATGTCATTAAAAACACCTAACACCACAATTAAAAATACAGCACACAACCACATTATAAAACACCTCACTGCATGTTATTAAAAAACCTCACTGCCATATTATGAAAAACATCTCACCACCTTGTAACCGCTGCGTTATTAAAACAACGTCAACACTAGTTATTAAAAACACCTCACCGCCACATTTCAAAAAAATTCAAAACAAATACGCTTAGGACATACACACAGGGGAGCTATGTGCAGTCCAGAAGTTTGATACGATTTCATAATAAAACTTTGAGAGAGTAGTTCAGTGACAACAGAAGATGAGTGCAGGGGGGGGGGTAGGGGTAGTGGTGGTGGAGGACAGATGCTATGTATATTTCCATTTACACACAAATATATATTATATATATATATATATATATATAATATTATATATATATAATATGTAATGTATAATATAATATATATATATATATATATATACATATATACATATATATATATATATATATATATAATATATATATATATTATACATATATCATCTATATATATTATATATATATATATATAATATCATATATATATATATATATATACATATATATCTATACATATATATATATATATATATATTATATTATATATTTATATTATATATAAATTAATATATCTCTATCTACATATATCTATATATCTATTATATATATATATATTATATATAATATATAATATATATATATATATATATATATATATATATATATTATATTATATATAATATCCTACAGTCTGCTACTCCTACAGGTTGTGCGGACTCATATATATATATACACATATATATACTACATATATATACATATTATAATATACATATATATAGATAATACCTACAGGTCTGCTACTCCTACAGTTTGTGCAGACTCATATATATATAGTGTGTTGTCGAATTCGCGCCCGTCGGCGTGCGGACGGCCACGTAACTCGGATCGCGGCACGTCGCCCACCGGGACGGACATATTCAGTCGTGACCCTCCGGGAACTATCCCCGAGACCAGTCACGGGTGGCTTTCGACCTCACCAACATATCGTGCCAATCGGCCACCCGCGTAGGATAGGGTTTCGCCAAACTCGACCTACCTAAGTACCCCACGCGGATGGTAAACCGGCCGATCGTACCTCGCCGCAAGGTCGACTCCGACAAGAGCCGCTTGGCGCCCGTTCCGTACTATCGGGATAACCGAGCGGTGTTTATCGTCGACGTCTCCGACGGTTCAGATTATTTACCGGGCGTTTTGCACCCACTCGAACCCTTTACGTGAAGCAGGATGGAGGTCAATGAAGAAAAGACGAAGCGAAACGGGAAAACAGTTCACACAATGCACATTTGTTCCGCGGCACACGGAGCACAACATATAGCACAGTATTTACAGCCGCAATTAGCAAATGCACATATATCAATTAAAAGACAAAAACAATAATGCAAGCAACGCAGAGCTACGACGCGACTAAACGCGAACACTCGCAACACTTATACAGTTTCTACTCTTACAAGACACGGCGCCACAACACGCATTCACACCTAACAAAGAAAAGACCCCTCAAAGGCAAGGAGTCAGACTGGGCCCGTGGGCCTATGCGCGTGGAACCTGGATGAGCGGCCAGGTCCACGAGACGAAGGTCCTACCCCGCCCTCGTGCGAGCCGCAGAATGTCGCTGCACGGCGTTTCGTGGGCACCTGCTGGTGTAAGTGGGAACGGGGCCCCCTTGTCGCACTCTCTCAGCGCGGGGAAAGGGGAATTGTTGATGCTCTGGGAGGGAGTATGGCTGGCTTGCTCGAGTCCGCGACGGCGACTCAACGCGACCCGCGTCGCCGACCTCTCGTCCCGGACCCGACGCCTCCAGGTCCTCCTCAGCCGATCTCCCTCCGCAGCCGTGTCGCGCCCCCGTAGCCGGTCTGCCCCACTTCTGCTTCGAGCTCCGTCTCCCGACTCGCCCCCCGATACTGGCTTCCTTCCTTCGAGCTCCGTCTCCCGACTCTGCCCCACCGATACTGCCCACTCGACTCACTGCTGTTTTTTATCGGCTTCAGGAACCCACCATATGCAAATTCTCGGATCCAAACGACCTCAGGGCGGAGCCACGCTCGCCGATTCGGACGAGAAAAAGGGGCGTGAGTCTTTCTTGATCCTCAAATTTGCATATGCCGATTTCGTCAGGCGCGTCTGGAGGCGGGCCAAGCCGCCCCGCGCTTCCTAATGGATGGATCAGATGTGGGCGTGTAGCATTCCTGATCCGCATTCTCCTCGAAAAACCGCCATCTGCACTCGCGGTGCGGTGTATCGCTGCAGATGTACCCGACGCTCGGCGTCCACAGGTGGTGCGGAGTGGCTGTAGAGAAGGTGGTGGAGGGTTTTCGGCGGTGTCCGATGGCCATGGCGCTGTTTGGAATGGCGTGATGTGAGGTTTGCGGTAAGCGAGTGGTGAAGGTAGGTTGTGGCTGCTGGCGTTTGTTGTTGTTGTTGTAGTGGTTGGCCCAAAACAAAGGTAGAACAGAAAAACGCCTAACTCAAAGGATCGCAGCCCGAATGAATCACATTAATTCCCTCTATACAACGGGTTTGGGCTAACTACACATGTACTTAAGAAATATATCTCACCTACGGACCTTTATGGTGTAATGCGAATTCACAGCCGTAACACACCCCTCCCCTCTTTACAGACTCGTCCGAGTCGTCAAATTACGTGTCCATCATGTGTAGTTCTCCCCTAGTACGTTTACCTACGGATCCCTGAGTGCGACATTCATGGTATTCGTGTCCCCAAATAAATAACCTGAGGCTGAGTAACTAACTAACAAACCACATCTCATTCAGACGACTTAACTAAAATTGCCGGCGCTAGAAAGACATGCCGGGGCGCACTCAAATTTAACATTACACAATACACAACTTAGCCTTAACCTTATAACTTTACACTAACCATGGCCCAGGATCAATGGACTCTGCAGGAAAAGGTAAGAGTCAAAGAAAACCGGTGCACGGGCCGCCACTAGCAGCCCGTGTTGCAGCTGCCAACAGGACAGTTCCTGCAGCTTGCAAACCGTTGCTTGATCCTGGCGCACATGGAAATGAACAAAGGGGCAAAACCAAAATTGAACGGGGCAAACGCAGAGTGGGCAGTGTATGCAGTGGCAAAAACGCAGGCAAGCATGGCATACAAGGCCGGCAGCAGGCAACACAGCCCGCTGAACAAGCGCGCCTGCAGGCAAACACAGCCGCGCGAACGGCAACAGGCCTGCAGAAAACAACAGCCGCGACGATCGCAGGCACAGCTTGCAGTAAAACAACCGAACAGCCCGTGTCCGGGGACATCCGCGGCACAGCTCTTGACAGCACAGCAGCTGCAGATGATTCTGGCCGCACAGGCCTTGCAGCAAAACAGCCAGCGATGAAGGTTGGCCGGCCTCTCGCGTCGTCGCCCTGTGGAGGTTGGTGGGGAGTGGGTGGTGCTGGCCACTCAAGAGGCGGGCTCGGACCTACCCTAGCGGCTCCCTCCAACCTATCGCCTTTGCCTGTCACTGTCCATACCCACCCCCTTAATTTGTCAAAAACCAATTTCGCCCCAACTAATTTTTTTTTGGTTTTTGTTTTTATTTTCACCTTCCCCCACTATCAATCGTCCCCAACCCCCTTACTGTCCTTGTTCGGCTAACCTATCTGTCGCCTAGCCTACTCCCAACCCCTACGTTCCCTCCCGGAGGGGAAATAAAGGAGAGCTAGCGTCCTGTGCGAGCCCAACCAAGCCTCAAGATGGCCTCCCCAGATCTCAGCGATCTAACCCAAAGTGGGTCCAGCGGCCCACAACGAGACGAAGGGATGGATGGTGCGGAGGGGTACAGCTCCTAATCTACCCTATCCATTAACTTTAAACTACCCCCGGGGCTTCCCAAAAGCGCCTCGCGCTTACACTATTGGTTCTAACAACCCAGATTCCCGTCGCCTGTGTTGGTGTCCTTACGGTTTCGGGCCTCGCCCTCGAATTTTCCCTCGTGCCCTTGCACGGTCTCATGGCTGGGACGCGTGGCTCCCTTTGGCAGGCACGACCCTCTGCCGAATCCCCTACAATGGCACCCCCGGGCCACTACACTGCCTCCGAGCCTACCAGCTCCCTAAACACCGGGGAGTGCCCCCATGGCAACTCCCTGAAACGCACACGTGGCAGGCTGGCGCCCGGGCCCCTTTCCGAGGTCACCCGTGCCACGACCTGCCCACGCGGCTAACGGCGCTCCGGGCCCCCGCACCAAGCGGGGCGCACCCGTGCCCACTACGCTAACCGGCCCCCCATGGGCCCTTGGCCTACCACGGCCGACTAGCCCGGGCCCGGGGTACCCACTCAGCGATACTCACCGTTCGCAGCCACGCTCCCAGCCCGTCAACAGGGCTCCTGCACCCCTCCAAAACAGGTTTCGAGCCTACACTCACCAACAGCAAAACGACCTCCATTTTGTCAATTTAACTAACCCACTAACTCACTCTTACACTGACCCCGGGGTCCCTTGGGCGGGAGTCACTCCTCCCCCAATCACTCATCGCACCATGCATTCCACATTCGCTCCACTCACACAGACCCGCTGGCCTCACTCACTTAACACGTTCCACACAACTCACCAACTCATACGCTGAATCCTGCCATTCCTGCTCACTACCTCCCTAACTAACTCGTGCTCCCACGTCGTCCCTTACACTAACAGCACGTTCATTTAAACACTACGTAGCTAAGCTACGTCCTCTACACATCCAAAGTCTGTCTCTGTCCTCAAATCCTCAAAAATCCATTCCCAACCTAAATTCTGGCTACAAACCCTCTAACTAATCCATTCCACGGGCCCCATAGGACTTACCCTCTGCCCCATGGAGCCGGTCTAGCTAAGCTAACCCTTCCCCCTAGCTAGTTCCATCCTGTGCCCAGGTAGGGGGTCTTTCACCCCTTACCCGGGAATCCTGTTCACCCGAAAGCGAGGCTTGCTTTTGTTAATTTTTTTTTTCTAATTATGCGCAGCACCAGCGCGGCAACTCGCAGCTCGCGCCTTTGCACCTGCCCGTGACGTCATGCAGCTGCACGCGTACCTCGTCCCTCTTGGACGGTACCATCCGGCAGGGATTCACCCTCCTGCCGATTCCAACCCCACGTGCAGCCATGACGTCACCCTGCGCACCCCCAAAAGCAAACATCGCACTCCGAGGGGCTCCCCACGCGAACACATGTGCTCTGCCCGTTAGAGCTTAACACAAGCTCGCGTGGAGAACCCATCCGGTCCAAATCCGTTTACCTGCCTAGACTTTGTCCGTCCGCGGGATCGGCAAATCCACCGCTGGCGTTTCCGGACCGGGCTTCACTCCCGCAAGCGAGCACGTGGGGTCTCGGCGTTGCACAGCACGGACCGCGCGCTCGCTGCTGGTGAACCCGGCACGGTCCCCACAACAGCTACGGCCGCTACCCGGCTTTTGTCCCTCTGTCGCCGTCGTCTCCGTTCCACCCACGCACACCTGCGTGTCACGACGCACAGACTCCACTCCATCACACTCACATTCACACCGGGAGACGCGGCTGCATGCTCACGCATGCCGACCGACATCTTCCTCACATACAGAGACCTCACACACACGGTCTCCCTCACACGGACCCTCTCACTCACACCCAACCTTTCACCTGCCCAGGGGGTCTCGCTCACACCATGCGTGCCGGAAAGCACGCATCTCCGCACACTCGCAAACACACACCCCTGCACAACCACACTGGGGATTCGTGTCCCCACAAGGGTTCCCGGGGCCTCTATACCCCCAAGCTGCACGTGCACCATCCACAGCACTCGTCCCTTCAACTCCGCGAAGCACGACCGAACCCACCTGGTCGTGATCCGCTTCAAGGGGCATACTCCCTCCCCTCGTTCCTGGAGGCAGCCATCAGCTGCTCACACCGGGTCTCTACCCAGTCCGCGAGCTCACCCCCCATTATCCTCCACTACCTCTGTGTGTGTGTGTTCTGTTCCTTTAACCCCGTCATTATCATGCAGTCTCTCCTCTATTTTCTCTTTCTTCCGCATCTCTATACATTTGTTAGTTTCTGTTTCTTTCTGAGTTTTTCCATCTCTCTGGCTTCAATTTTACTCTCTCCTTGAGTTCATTAATTTCGAACTCGTATAGTTTTTGTTTTCTCTCCACAATTTCTCCTGCTCTTCATTATCCAATCTCATCGTTTCTTTCAATTGGCTCATTTCCTTCCTGTGTTTCATTCGCTGTTCTCTCATTACCTTTCCTCGTTTCCTCTCCTGTCTTCCTTCTCCAGTTTCGTTGTTTGCTTATTTGGTTAATCTCCTTTTTGTGTTTCAGTTGCTGCTGTCTCATTATTCTTCCTTGTTTCTTCTCCTGTCTTTCCTTCTCCAGTTTCATGGTTTCTTCATTTGGTTCATCTCCATTTTGTGTTTTATTTGCTGTTCTTTCATTACTCTCCCTTGTTTCCTCTCCTGTCCTTCCCTCTGCAGTTTCATGGTTTTCTTCATGTGGTTAATTTCCCTTTTGTGTTTCATTCGCTGTTCTTTGCCTACTCCTCACACTCCAGCCTCGCCTTTTCTTTCAATTGGTCAACCTCGGCTTCATGTTCCTTTTGTTTTCTATCCCATTGTTCCTCTCGTTCTTCCCTCTCCAATCTCGTTGTGTCCTTCAATCTCCTGATTTCTCCTTCCTGCTTCATTCCTTGCTCCTTCAACTTCTCGTATTCCAACTATTTTTTTCCTTTGGTCGTTCAGTTTCAAATTCATACTCTTTCAGTTTTTATTCCACTGTCTCTCTTGTTCCTCTTCTGCAATCTCATTATTTCTTTCAACTGACAGATTTCTTTCTCCTGTCTCATTCCTTGTTCTTTGTATTTCCTATTCCACTGTCTTTCTTGTTCCTCATTCTGTAACTCGTTATTTCTTTCAACTGACTGACTTCGTTCTCCTGTCGTAATCTTTGTTCTTTCAGGACTCTTTCTTGTTCCTCATTCTGCAATCTCGTGGTTTCCTTCCATTGATCGATTTCCTTCTTCTGTCTCATTCGTTCTTCCATCATTACTCTTTCTTGCATCTCATTCTTTAATCTGGCCTTTGCTTCCAGCTGTTCGATCTTTACCGTGTGGTTTCCTTAACGTTTCATTCTCTGCTGTCGTTCTTTCTTCTCTCACCATCCTCAGCTCGTTTTGTAACTCAGAAGCTTTCTTTTCCAATTCCTTTCTCATCTCCGCACACTCCAACTTTGCTTTGGCTTCTAATTGTTCAATCTGCTCAGTGTGGCTCCTTAACGTTTCATTTTCCGTTCTCGTTGTTTCCTCTTTTAACATCTTCAGTTTCTCTGTAGTTCCGTCTCTTTGTTTTTGTGTTTCTGTAACTCAGAAGTTTTTGTTTCTAATTCCTCCTCTCAATTTGCATGCTTCTTCACTCATTTCATCTCTTCTTTCCACTGCTTCCCCCTCAATTCGTCCCTTTTTTTGCTGTATTTCTTTAGTTTTTTCTGCCATTCCTTTCCAATTCTTATCTCCCCTTCAGGATTTCTATTTCAAAGTGACTTTCCCTTACCTCTTGCTTCAGTAGTTCCAATTCCTCATCTTGTTTGCGTTTTTCCTTTTCTAGCTTTGTTTTCCTTTCTCCTTCCTCCCTCAATTCTCCCTGCAGTTCTTTGAACTGTTCAGACTTTCCAGCAATTTCTTCCGTCCTTTCCTCCAGCTGTCTCTCTCCTCTTTTATCTTCCATTCTAGGCTTTCCCTTTCCTGATTGCCTGTTCTTATCTCTTCCTTCAATTGTTCCAACTCCCCATCATGTTCACATTTTTTCTCTTCCAACTGTATTCCCTCATGCACGTCTCCGTCACCCAATTAATTTTCCCTCTCGGTTACCGTCACTTTTTCCGTCACCTCCACACTTCTCGCCCAACACGTCTCCCGGATTATTTTTTTTCTCACCCGCCTTCACCGCGGGCCTGACAACCGTTGCACCCCCTCCCAGCTCGTTCGCTCCCACACGTGGCGTCGCCATTACGCACTTTGCTGTTGTGGCCTTCATGCCCGCCTGCAGGCTCCGGCCCATTTGCTGCGTTTCACCCCGCATTTCTTTTATTTCTTCCTTCATTCCTTGCGCATTTGTTTCCATATTCTCGTTTATGCCTTTTATTTCGTTTTTCATTTGTTGCATCATCCGCATCAACATTTCCCCCACTCTGTTGATTTCAGCCGACTCCGACGAAGCCGAATCGCTTCGGTCGGTCGTGGTTCACTGGGGGCCGGGAGGGGAACTTGACGGAGGTGGGGAGGGGGGTGTCATACACCGCGGCCGCTGCCGCCCCATTTCGGGCTCTGGGTTCAGTTGGGGGAGAAACTGTTCCTGCACACCAATGTCCTGCTCGGGGTCTACATCCTGGGCCATGGATTCTAAACACTCTACATCCATATCTACCCCGGCACCTCGCCTTGAGACGCCATCTTATTCCACGTAAGGGGTTAATTTAATCACTCGTAATTTAGAGGGAATCGGGGGTCGCTCTTCTCACCCTGAACCGATTCCCGTGAATTTAGCTTGGAGACGGGAGGGATTCGAATCACACTCCTGTACACCAGTGTTGCGAATTCGCGCCCGTCGGCTGGCGGACGGCCACGTAACTCGGATCGCGGCACGTCGCCCACCGGACGGACAATTCAGTCGTGACCCTCCGGGAACTATCCGCCGGAGCCATCACGGGTGGGCCTTTCGACCTCACCACAACATCGTGCCAATCGGCCACCGCGTAGGATAGGGTTGTTCGCCAAACTCGACCTACCTAAGTACCCACGCGATGGTAAACCGGGGCGATCGTACCTCGCCGCAGGTCGACTCCGGACACGAGCCGCTTGGGCGGCCCGTTCCGTACTATCGGGATAACCGAGCGGTGTTATCGTCGACCTCGACGGTTCAGATTATTTACCGGGCGTTCGTTTGCACCCACTACGAACCCTTTACGTGAAGCAGGATGGGAGGTCAATGAAGAAAAGACGAAGCGAAACGGGAAAACAGTTCACACAATGCACATTTATTCCGCGGCACACGGAGCACACATATAGCACGTATTTACAGCCACAATTAGCAAATGCACATATATCAATTAAAAGACAAAAACAATAATGCAAGCAACGCAGAGCTACGACCGACTAAACGCGAACACTCGGCAACACTTATACAGTTTCTACCTTACAAGACACGGCGCCACAACACGCATTCACACCTAAGCAAAGAAAAGACCCCCTCAAGGCAAGGGAGTCAGACTGGGCCCGTGGCCTAATGCGCGTGGAACCTGGATGAGCGGCCAGGTCCACGAGACCGAAGGGTCCTACCGCGCCCCTCGTGGCGAGCCGCAGAATGTCGCTGCACGGCGGTTTCGTGGGCACCTGCTGGTGTAAGTGGGAACGGGGCCCCCTTGTCGCACTCTCTCAGCGCGGGGGAAAGGGGGAATTGTTGATGCCTGGGAGGGAGTATGGCTGGCTTGCTCGAGTCCCGCGACGCGCGACTCAACGCGACCTCGTCGCCGACCTCTCGTCCCGACCCGAGCCTCCAGGTCCTCCTCAGCCGATCTCCCTCCGCAGCCGTTCGCCCCCGTAGCCGTCTGCCCACTTCTGCTTCGAGCTCCGTCTCCCGACTCTGCCCCACCGATACTGCTTCGCTTCTCTTCGAGCTCCGTCTCCCCGACTCTGCCCACCGATACTGCCCACTCGACTCACTGCTCGTCTTTTTATCGGCTTCAGGAACCCACCATATGCAAATTCTCGGATCCAAACGACCTCAGGGGCGGAGCCACGCTCGCCGATTGGGACGGAGAAAAAGGGGCGTGAGTCTTTCTTGATCCTCAAATTTGCATATGCCGATTTTCGTCAGGCGCGTCTGGAGGCGGGCCAAGCCGCCCCGCGCTTCCTAATTGGATGGATCAGATGTGGGCGTGAAGCATTCCTGATCCGCATTCTCCTCGGAAAAACCGCCATCTGCACTCGCGGCTCGCGTGTATCGCTGCAGATAGCCCGACGCTCGGCGTCCACAGGTGGTGCGGGAGTGGCCGTAGGAGAAGGTGGTGGGAGGTTTCGGCGGTGTCCGATGGCCATGGCGCTGTTTGGAATGGCGGTGATGTGAGGTTTGCGGTAGCGAGTGGTGAAGGTAGGTTGTGGCTGCTGGCGTTGTTGTTGTTGTTGTAGTGGTTGGCCCAAAACAAAGGTAAGAACAGAAAATGCCTAACTCAAAGGATCGCAGCCCGAATGAATCACATTAATTCCCTCTATACAACGGGTTTGGCTAACTACACATGTACTTAAGAAATATATCTCACCTACGGGACCTTTATGGTGTAATGCGAATTTCCACAGCCGTAACAATATAATAATATATATATATATATAATATATATATACATATATATAATACATATATATATATATACATATATATATATACATAATATATATAACATATATCTACATATAATATAGATATACCTACAGGTCTGCTACTCCTACAGGTCTGTGCCCATTACATCCAGACTTGCTACATTGGATCAGCATGACTCGAATTAGTGTATGGGGTGTTTTTATCTTTGCCAGTGGTGTTGAGGGAGGGGTTTGGTACACAAATTCTCTTTGTAAATGTCTATCCTGTCGGGCCGATCCAGGTGGGAGAGGGAATTACAAGTCCCGCCCATTACAGTACAGTTTACCTGTCTCCATGTTTTCCAGTGCAGTGGTGAGGTGTTTTGAATTACACAGCGAGAGGTATTTTGGAGAGTTATTATTTTGAATTGCACATTTGAATAAGAATAACATCATAACCACCCTGGCGGCTCCCTTAGTGAGCGGGTGCTTCTAATATACCCAATGCGTAAGTAATTTAAATATGCATACCAGGTCATGTGGCTCCAGCTGACATGCAAGAATGAAAGTTTAGTCAGAGAGATTGTTGAAATTATTCAATAGGAGTTTTGCTTGGTGATCATCGAAAAACATTGTCTGATCGTTAGCACGCCCCAGCTAATGCCAGCAGATAGGTACCTGGAATAAAAATGGATTCATTGAGTTGTTTGCAACTCGCCTCCCTCAACCTTTCCTCCCTGACATTCGAGGAACATAAACATAAGGTATTTCAAACAGCACAGTGCTGAGGGTGGAAGTGGTGAAGATTTTATGAAGTTCCTCTGTTGCATGCTTTAAGAAGGACATTAAACAGTCTCTTTAGACAGACAAGCATAAGCTGTTGTTTCGTATGTAACCTGTGGCTGCTGGTTGCATCATTTCTGGAAGCGTGACTATGCCGCTGATGCAGTGCCCCTGTTACCAGTGAGCTGGTACTCATTTTACCGACCTCAGAAGGATGACAGGCTGAGTCAACCCACCTGGTGTTATCTCAATGGTATGACAGGGGCCAGGGGCTCGAATTTAAGACCTTAAGATCTTAAGCCTGTCATCTTAAACATTTAACCAACATCAGACTTGACGAGCATAAGTCTTGAAGAAACAGCTGGAAGTGTTGAATCGAGTGTATGGAATCCGAAGGTGGGGAAGGAAACTCGGAGTACTTATCAAAATGGAAATCTTGGAAAAAGCAAAAGCTCAATCTAATATTTTCAGAGAAAGAGAGAAAAAAAGCAAACTTTTCAAAGAAATTCCTGACTAGTTACAAAGCATAATATTTTCTGCTCTGAAATATCCTATAAGGTCAAAAATGTCAACAGCTCAGTTAACATTTTTGACCTGAGAGGAAAAGGAAAGTTCACACCAAAATGTGTGAACTGCAAACTTGATTTACAAATTGAACATTTATCGTGTAAAGAAAACCTCAAGCCATCTCAAAGACGAAACCAGACAGACATGTTAACGTGTCAGTGGTGTATGTTCAGGTGTCTATTGTTAATTCGATCCATCCCATACCGGCAGATGGTAGGCTGCCATTGCTGTTGTTGATGAGCTTCCCCCGACTGCTCATGGTGCGAGGAAGAGTTCCCGAATCTGATAAATCCACAGCGATCTCACTCAAGCTCCGCGCTGTTGGAATCTTTGCCTAGGAACACAATATTACAGTCGTCCCTTGTTGTTCCTAGATGTAGCTTGTCAAGGTGTGCACAAGGCATGGCTTTTGAATATGCTGAATATCACCTTACTGCTGTAAAGTTTGCATTGCATTATCAATATCTTCTCGACAATGAAAGCTTGTGGAAGCTGAACATCGAGCTATATTGACAGTGTCAAAGGTGGTGGAATGGGGTAACGCAAACAGGCCAAGCTCCGGTGAGCCTGGAAATTGTCGTGCCTCCAGAGGCTCAAAGCATGGGAGAGAGAAAGAGGGCTGTCGAGCGATATGCGTTGACCCATCGTCTCGTGGCCAATGAATGTCACACTCAACAAACATCACATCAGGTGAGCATCAAGTTTGGAGAGTATAAGCCTGCTCAACATCAGACTAGCAAGCATCAGGAAACAGTGTCTGTCAAGACTCCCACCTTGCTCTGCTTACGGTCGAGGTAGAACTGATGTTGGCTGATTGCCATGGCCCATATAGCTTTGATCAAAGCGGGGCTGCCATACCAGGCATGGCTCACGATGCCCGCCTGTCCAAAGGTTCTGCGGCTGCTTGCGGCCCTGGAAAAAAAAATTGATGAAGAAGTAATCAGCAGCATCGGGCTGGTCAT
>CM068952.1:178488053-178507641 GCA_035128595.1 Eptatretus atami
TGATGCTCTTCGTGTCCCGTTCACTACCTCAGCGTCGCTCGACCGTCTCAGGGCCGCTCGCCTGGACCACGACGCAGCTGCTCGACTCCAGAGAGGGACGAATATCCCGAGTGTCCGCTTCTCCGCGCTGCCGCCACCGTCTGCCTCCTCCCCGAATGCGTGCTCCGTGTGCCTTCCTCTCCCGCGACTGCCCGTCTCCAGAGAGCGATGAATCTGCCGAACTCGTTCGAGTCCCGTCCTTATATTGGCCCGGGGCGAGCCGCTCTTTGATCTCTCACCCGAGGCTGGGCTCCGCCCACTTTTCACCTCCGACCTCTCACCCCTTGGTAAGCCTCGCTGGGAACCCCATGTTCAACGTCACGGGTTGGTGTCGGGAAACCCTCGTTTTGATCCGATTATGTAAATCGGCTCGCGCCGCGGCGAACCGCCGCGGCGCACAATGGCGGCGTGCGGAGGGAGCATTGTTTGTCGATGATGATGGCGTTCTTGCAGGAGATGATGGCGTTGCGATTTGTTAAAATAAAGATAGAGAAAGATAACGGCTACCTCAAAGATTTGGCAGCCCGGCACAGGAACAATGCCCTTACACATCGGTGGGGATTCTAACCTGAAACACTTACTTATCGAAATAACTGATCTTCGGGAACCTGAATGGTGTTTTGTGAATTTCCACAACCGCCAACATTATATATATATATATATATATATATATATATATATATATATATATATATATATCCATATGTTGTAAGTATCACCAGCTACATGCTGGGATCTCTGGTACGACCTGCAATTTCTACTTTTCCAGACGGTACATTTTCCTCGACAATTAATTGTCACTGTCGTTGATTTTACTTATCCCTAGAACACGATCGTGTCTCACGAGTAACGTTCTCCGTAACGTGGGGGTATGACATACCCGAAAAGTAAAAAATAAAATGAAGAATATTTCTAATTACTATTTAAGTTTAAAACATTTTTAGTATGTAAATAATGATTGAAGGCACATTCCAAGATCATTTATAGGCATTATCTATCGCTTAGCTGCACGAAGATAAACACATCTTACACTCTTCTTCGACATCTTGTATTCTTTTCAGGTTCTGCTCTCTGCACAAGTTGTTATGTGAAGGAATATATAACTGCCTAAATTTTTGTTTTTTTAATCACAAATTGTTCATCACCGTATATAAAGTGTCACTATATTCCATGATCTGGGCATCTTATACCCCATATTAGTGTACAAAGCGGTTGCCTTTACACGCTAATGTGGGGTATGACATGCCCAGACCATGCTACATAACAAAAACCAGGAAAGAGCGCAGAGTGACTTACCCTTCTTCAGCGATGTCTGCCCACGCACTGAAGATATATGGAGTCCCAAGCTCTGACTCATGGGGTAACCTAGTGGAGCATCAAGCTGTTCACTTTGTGTGGGTATCTCACACCACACGTTAGTGTTCTCGGGTTAAATCGTTGTTGTTGATGGTTACTTGAAGTTTGCGAAGAAGCTTGTGCTTGAGGGGGAGTCGAACTCGAAGGGGGGAGGGTGGCCATTTTCGTTGTGTGTGCCTGACGTGCTCGGTGGGACTCTTCTAGATTGAACGCCATTGCCTTTTTTCCACTATTAAATTCCGGTTCAATTTTATGGTGGTGTTGCCTTCGTTATTGCACACCGCTACAATTATATAATGCCAACCATGGTGTCTGTCCGTGCGTTTGTCTGTCTCCTTTTCCCCACTTATCCACCCCTCCCCCCCCCATTCTTCCCTCTCCCTCAGGGAGTAGGGGGAGACAGAGAGGTTAGGATTCTGAGGGTGGGAGAGCAAAGATGGGACAGAGTTACCAGGGTGAGTTGAGACTTTGTTTGTGTGAGTGTGTGGGGAGTGATTGGTAATGTCAGTGGAGGGGGGGTGGGGGGGGAGGGAGGGAGTGGGAGATAAAGGATTGTGGTGGGTGGGGATTAATGGTGGGGAGACTAGGGAGGGGTTTGAAAGCTTGGAGTGGGGAGACGATTGAAGCCTTCAGGTTGTGGGGAAGGTTGAAACTGGAGTTTGGGGATGGAAGTTTATGACTTGGGTGTTGGGGGGGGTTGGGGTGAGACTTGAGGACTTGAAGTCAGATTTTACATAACGCAGATGATCTGCAGGTACCTGCTAGTGTCTATTATGCAATGTGAACCGCGTTGTCTGTCCGTGCGTTCGTCTGTCTCCCGTTTACGGCAGCCGCTTCCCACGCTGCATTTGAAAAGTTGCCGATTGGTTGTGTTGCATTTTCATTTTACTTTTCTTGATGCAGTATAGTCAGTCACTTTATCGTCCTTTTCAGTAATCTTTAAAATCAACATGAACATGTGAATTAAAGTAGATTTAATACAGATCTTCAAGGAGTGAAACACAATTTAAAATTGCTATATATTGCCTTCTTTTAAGACAAATCCAACCCCCGCCACCCGATGTTGCACCACCATTTCACGGTGAGCGGTACAAGTCGCTCGGAGCTTTGGCTATGAGTGATACCAAGAGAGCAACACAATTAACCTTTTTAAAGTCCATGAAATAATTTAAATTGATAGATTGACTTAAACTTTATCCCGTCAATGGGGACGAGTATTTTTTTTTTTACTAGAAAATGATCAAGTAAGTTTAGCGAATCAGCAACAACAATGCTCTCCAAAAGCCGGCTGACTTCCTGGTAAATGACTGTGATTGGACTTTGGTGACACAATCAAAGGCAAACATAATGACGCAGGAAAAAATTACTTTGAGCCGCAGTCATGCAATTCCTCTTCTTCAGTTTACGAGTACAGAAAACATCCAGAGGCCGCATGTGCCATAAAAACGACCTGTGCCCGTGCTGTGTTTCGGTGAAGGCTCAGCATTGCCACACCTGTCTTTACAAAGCCAACCGCACGCCATCCATAAATGCTTGACAAAGCTCCACGCCTGGCCGACCCACCCCGCCCTGACCCCTGCATTCCACAGCACGGTTCAGGGTATGGAGCCATTCTGCATGCAGTCCAAGCATGGTAGTTAATAGGCATGTTTTGTCAAGCTCTGAACTCTAAAATCAGGAAGCAGCGCAATGCTGCCATTCATCCCAACACTATTGTTAACCTTATTACTGGACTTACAATATAACCGTTAACAGGGCCAGCTGGGGAGCAGACAGTGTGCTGGTGAAGACATGAAGCTGGATGATATCCTCTCAATATGAACATGTCGGTTTGAAAGATACTATAAAGTGAAAAGAGGAAACGAAGGGAGAAGGATATGAGATAGAGGAGGGAAGGAAAGCATGGAGAGAGGAGGAAACAGGTGGAGGATATTTGAGTGATTGAAAGAGAAGGGGCTTGTGTGGAGCAAACCAGAAGGGTGGGGTAATCCATTGACCCCAACCCAACTTTCTTCTTCTTTAATTGCCACATTTATTCCCACATTTTTGGGGGGTTGGCCGGGGGAAGTTTTTGGCCTAAATATTTCACAAACCGGCAAGTCAGTCCTGATGCTCGACTAAGTGGTTAGAGCAGGCATTTGTAATTTGTTCAGGGTACAAGCGAAAGCTCGCCTACTCTTCGCAAAAGACACCGTGGGATGATTAACATCCACCAACTAATGCGGGTAGACAGGACGCCCAGTTTGGCATCCATCTGAAGGATGACACACACGTTGATGAATCACCCTGCCGATGAAACACCAGGACGACAGTTTCTAGCTGGGTCATGATCGGAAACCACGGCGATAAACAGGGATTTTTTTTTTAAATCAGAAGATTGTGGTTACTTCCATCTTGTGCAGTTAGGTATTTACTATAACCGAGCTCTTGCTCCTAAACGAATGAACCATTTATTAAAGTTAGTGACATGTTTGATTCAAAGACTTGCTGGCACTTCCTCGAAGTGATTTGACAGCAAACTTAAATTCATGTCGTTTTCTAATTTGAGGAAATTGCTTCACGGAGAGGTGAAAAAACACCCGCAATCCGATAACCAAGATAGCAATCCAGCGGTGGTTCCACCCATCCATCATGTCAATCCCATGAGTGGTTAAAAGCAACAAGCACGCTGTGGCAGACTTAGCTGTGGCCTATGGTGTTAGCTCGAGTGGGCTATCAAAACAATATGAAACATCAGCAGGCGGATGAATGCTAGGTTATTTTGTACTTTGTAAATAAGCATAATTAGCACGGGGGAGGAGGTCTATTAACCACTACCAGTCGCAAGGGGGTCTGCAATGGGGTTTTAGGCCGAGAGGGAAGTATTGTTCTTTGAAATGTGACCATTCATACCGTAAAGTGTCATACCAATCAGTAGAGACTTTGGAATTTGACCAGTTGGTGAACCCAAAGCACTTTGGGTTCGCAGACTGCTCTGTAGACAGGTGAGACAGAGACATCTAAGCACCTTGATCCACCGTCCCTCAAAAGTGCTCCTCGAATTGGACAGCCAAGTTAACTTCATCAAAAGAATGGGGTCTTTGGTGTCGTGGATAAGTGGTTTCTGATGTGCAGGCTTTACCGCATTATATTGTTGTCGTCCCAAAACAACTCGAAGAATTATATATATATGTTGAACAACACTTGTACAACAATGTCCTGACAGACTTGGAACACAATCCTGATCAAGTGACCACAAGGTCTTTACAAGTATACGATAGGGTTGTTGACATGCCATGACTCAAGCTTTACCATGCTTCCATTATCGGAATGCCATCGCCACGTGTTGTCACGTGATCGGAATCATTCAACTTCCTTAACTCGGACCAAACTGCATCAACGACGGCCATAACCACAACGGTCGTGTGGCCCATTCCATGAAAGGGCGTCCTATTTCACAACAGAGGGAAAGCAAGAAAATAGCGTTGGAGCATTACGCCGACAGGGAGCCATGCACTTATCCAGGCAGGTGTGCACTGATCATACTTATTGATGTGTTGAACGTTGTGGGCCGATCGTTCGCAGCCGATGTCTTGCAGGAGCTGAACAACTCGATGATGCCATGTTTTGCTGGTTTGTAGTTGACTCTGTCCAGCAAGTTACAGCAGTACGCACAAGGAACTATGCCAACCATTACGCAAACAAGCTGTTTTTTGGGGGTTTTTTTTTTTAGCAAAATGAACATACATTCTCACCGATTAGCCTCAATTATCGAATAAAATCGCTTTCATTATCGCACAGTGAAAGGAAATGTCCAACACCTGACGGTTACGGACATAAAAGGTGCACAAGCTTCTGATATTCACAAACAACCAATTGCTAGAGTGACTTTCGAAGTGAATAGGAAAGACATCAGAACGCCATCGTACAAAGCGCAGGCCGGAGATCGAAGAACACCTTGCCCAACATCACTGATGCAGAGAGGGCATTTTAGATGATCTGTTGGTAGTTTTGGTTCTCAGATCTATTCTCAGTGAGATCTGATGCAGCCGAGTCAGCCGTTTGGAGCAATTGGAGGGTTAGGGGAAGGTGAGGTGGGGGACAAGGTGTCCTTTGAAGAGGACTGCTAAGTTTGGTGTCCTATCTGCAACTTCGACAGTTAAACGTCTCATGATATGTTTTTTTTGCTTAGAGGAGACCCATCTGACTGATGCTAGAATCACATGTGCTGTATAGGTGATGGTGCTCAGGGTCAACCACCTTGCCTATTTAAGACCCTTTGTGGTCTCTACAGCATACCCTATTTAATTGCATTAGGAACAAGCCTTCCATAGGAGGTCGGCTATTGAAATATTTCATTCATCAAAGTAATCGTGCATTAACTCGATGAACTTGCATCAGTGTGCAGACCTGGCTGGCATCCTTGTGATTACCTACGATTGCTTATTGCATTTGCTTCATTCTTAACCTTCAGATGCCTGTTGATAAAATTTCACCACCGCATTACAAATCGATCCAAAACACATTTTGAAAGGAAAGAAATCAATTCCACAACCAGCGCGTAGGATCCATTTTCACAATCACGGGGGTGGTTTTCCAAAGCACGTCACCCTGTATATGCACCCCACACAAACCTCAAAAGCAGGTTGACTTGAGAATTCATCACACTCAGCCCAGTGACCGCTCAAGCACACATTTCAGCCTTCGCACAAAAAACGCCACATTATTACAGCTGCCCCATAACAGCGAACTGCTGAGGACCCGAGGCATGTGTGAGGTCGGCGTCGTGTGATGCGAGGCCAAACCGAACAGCATTCTTCCCCAGAATGAGAGATAGTTATAACATGGGGGTCAAGTCTGTGCATCGCTCAACTCTGGGCCTTCGGAAAGGTTTGGCAGAGGAGGCTCCACCACAGTTGCACTGCACTTACATGTGACCGGAGCACCGTTGGTGTCCGACATATTCTTGGTGCTTTTTGGGTTAAAATGTCACTTTTTTCAAGTGAATATCAGTTTAAGCAAAAGCTGATTGAAGAAAGCATTTTCAAAACAAAAGAACAAATAAAACATTTGAATGACCAATTTCAAAGCATCAAAACTCAGCCCAAAATAATTAATTAACAACTCTAGATATTTCCTTCTAGTTGGTCTGTTTGGAATGACGATCTGCAAGGCCCGAGATGCCGTCACTGCAGTTCAGTATCCTCGATGCTCAGTCGCTTTGTCCATTGTCTATTAATGTCTTTGTTCATGTGAAAGTAGTTTGACAGGATGGTACAGAGGCAGCGCACTCGTCTTTTAATCATATAATTTGGGTTTGATTCCCGAACCAAGTATAAACTGTCTGATTGGTGCCGCTCAGGCAGGGTGTTGCATCACAAAGTGCGGCGTCGCTCAGATGGACATCCGCATGGATGGATGACCTGTCTGCAGTCATTAGTTTGGTGGATGTTAAAGATCCCACAGTATGTTTTATGAGTACGCTAGTTTTCGCCGGCAACCTGAACAAGTAACCAATTCCTGCCCAAATCAGCTCCAGTTGAACCTCAGGAGACTGGCCAGTTGGTTCGTCAAAGACTTGGGCCAAAAACCTTTCACTCTCAGGTCCACAATAGTACCACCAATCCTACTACAACTACAACTATAGTTGTACATGTGAAAGTAGCACGACATTGAAGTTTCCTGATCTATTTGTCCCACATGCAATATACCTAAAAACTTTAGATCACTGCACTAAAAAAAGGGAAACAAAAGTCAAAATTCAAAACGGGAAGTTAATAGATCCATTCATTATGGAGATTAAGCAGCAGTGATCAGCAAATACAACTTCAGGGAATTTCTGTGAAACTTCTCAGAATTTTTTCTTCAGGGAACTTCTCAGAATATCTGTTGAAGCATCCACAATTCGATGTGAATCGAACGACGTCACACATATCTACCTTGACCTCGGGAGAAATTACCGGGAAACTCACTGGGAGTAGAAGGAATCTTCACGCAAGGGGGTAGAACAAAAGTAATTCTCCTTTTTTGAAATTCCCTTTGTTATGTGTTTCATTTCAAAGTTCCGAAGCATCTATTCATCCTCTTCAATGTCATTCTTCCCTCCAGGTCTTCACGACAGCTGTTCATCACCATCACACATTGTCCCCCAATCCCAAACATGAACCTTTTTCTAACCTCGTTAACCCCTCCCTCCCCAAATTCCTCCCCCTTCAATTTTCCAGTTTCCCCCCTTGGAGTTTCCTTCTGTAGCCATATTGTCCAGCCCATGTATCCTCTGTGGCCATCTTATCCACCCCAAGTATGCGTGTTTTGCGTCCTGTTTTTGACTGTTACGTCGTGATCCGTTCAGTGTACTAACTCTTCCATGAGTCCCACGCCGTCAAAAACAAACAAACAAACAACAAGCAGTCATAGACTGGTACTTACGAAATCGTCAACTTGACCTCTGACCTTGTCTAATAAAAGCTGTCTCTAGAGAAGGTAGCGACGCAAACCAGAAGTTTCTACGATGATTCTGTACCAAACCTCTCATAAAACATCCGATTTTTACCAGAATTTCGACAACCGAGTGTTAAGCATACTTAACCGTTACCAAAATTGAAGACAGGATTGAAATTGACTTAAAACGAGCGCGTAATGCCGTGTGTTACAATCCCCTCATTAGCATAATCTTCAGTTAAGCCTCAGATACGACACCCGACATAAATCTCATAACACATCCGATTTTTACCAGAATTTTGACAACCGAGTGTTAAGCATACTTAGCCATTACAAAAGTGAAAACAAAATTGCGATCCGAGTTAAAACGAACTCGTAACGTCGACCGAAGCAAAAATCTCCATTTCTCCACGCAATTATTTAATATTATTTTATCAAAGTCACAAAACCGTAATATTCGGCATCCACCAACAATCTTTACATAATCCGACGGCTTAGCGAGTCAGGCATGCGACGATAACCTTTATTGGGATAAAAAAATGACTTTTAAAAACCATCTTTATCGAAAACACAGTCAGCGCGCACACGCAAAACCTTTACGTGACTCAACGACGCGTCTGCCGAGCGCGCTGCACCACGTGACGAGCCGTGACGCAGCGAATGAAATATTTTTTATACAATCTTAAAACGTCTCCAATACATCTGATTTTTACCAGAATTTCAACAACCGAGTATTAAGCGTCCTAAGCAATCGCAAAAACGAAGACAAAATTAAAATCAAAGTTAAAACGAACTCGTAAGTCGACCGAAGCAAAAATACTCCAATTCTCCACATGAATTTACAGAATTATGTTTGACCTCACTGTGACCTTGACCTTTGACCGATTTTGACCAAAATCTAAACAGCGCTAGCCTCACCCTCCTGAATCACGTGGTGTAATTTGACATTGATAGCTTCTTCCGTTCTCGAGTTATCGTGCCTACAAACAAACACAAAAAACAGAGGACGAAAAGTCATCAATATACTTACGAAATCTAAAGATTTCGTAATTAAAAAAACGATGAGACTCCGAAGTAGGTGTGCAATTGCAGGATTGATCGACAAACACACAAACGAGTTTGTGGCACTTTAGTGTGTTCAAGAGGTCTTGATTTAAATAATCCACAAAAATAATGCATTGAAAGCCAAATCATCCAGATCTGAAATAAAAAAAAAACAAATCAAAAATCCAAACCAAAGATGAAAAGTTATTTTCCTTTTTTGGACCTGGAAGTTACAAGTTTGTAAGCTTCACACTTCCCCAGCATCCTTTTTCCCCTGATATCGATGGCTTCTCGTCTCGTATGATGCTTCCCCAAATAAAAATGGGGAAATCATCTCTAGTGCTGTTTTTCTCCATTCCAAGGTGACAATAAGAAGGGTGTTAGCTGCTCAGCGGGTTGTGGGACGGCCAGAGAATCTACACATAGTTGGAGTTTTCAGGTGTAACTCGGATATTCCAACGTGATCTCCAAGGTCACTCGACACTACACAATTCATTTGCAGCACACGAGCATAATGGGGTCACAGAAAGAGGACAGGTGCCAACAGTCCTGTCTCGGTGTGATAACATTGTGTCCGGCTTGTTGGCCAAGCACAAAGGAGGAGGGAAAAAGCATATTTACCAGCAATACAAAGGGAAAATAAGTCACGCAAATTTTAGGAAAACAAACTTGAAAAACAAAATATAAACGATGTTAATTATGCAGTATGCACGGAGAGAACGGGGCCAGTGACAGGAGAAGTAGGACAATGGTTTACAGGAAATAAGCTTAAGAGAGGAGGAAATCAGTGAAAATGTTGGCTGACAGGATATCTCAGAGGTAGCTTACTCATCTTTGAACAATGTAGTCTGGGTTGTACTCCAAACCCCACTGTAATTAAGGTTTGGCATGGCATTCATGAGCATATGACCAGGAAAGAAGTCCCACATCAGCTGTTGCTGCATGCATCCTGACCAACAGAAAATGACTGCCACACATTAACCTGTCTGTGGTACACAAAACAGTTCTGGGGATAGCCAGGAACAATTCAGATTATAAAAAGGCTCTTCTGACTAAACAGTTGCAGAGACTCCGCTTATTCGGCATGAGCTTAGCAGATGTACAGCCCCCTACTGCAGATTGGACTGCAGCCAATACCAGGAAGAGTATTTCATTCTTAATTTCAGAGATCAGTTCAGCCCAGGGAGGGGAACATCCACGGACATGTGTTTCGGGCTTGTTGGCCCTCGTTAGCGTGGAGCAGAAGCACCATCCCCGGAGTATGTAGTTTGTAGATATATATATATATATACATATACACACACATATATTTTAATTGGGATGCAAAATATTAATTAACTTTGACTTTTCCAAAATATAATAAAATAAAAAGCACTCCTTCATTTGACCTCGAGCACCAGCACGTGGCTGGAAATGAGCGGTCATATTGAAATAATAACCGGACACGTGCCAGGGCAATTATGCCTGAGGAAGCCGGTGTGAAGCTGCTGAAACGTCGCCTGAGACGGGACTACTCTTTGCTCAAATTAGCAGAGGCGATCTAGTTTTTTTTTACTTTTGGCTGGAAGTGCTAACTTCTTTTTTAAAAAAAAATGAAATCCCAACCCCCCAAGCCCCAATCTTCTACATGTATTATATATGTTATGAACACACACACACACACACACACACACACACACACCCGGATCACAACATTCACGGTTCCAACATTCGCAGGTTCTGTATATTTGCGGTTGATAATTTGCGACATGCTCCTACATTCGCGGGAAATTTCCCCGTGTATTTGCGGTTTTTGCGGAATTTTTTTTTGAACGAGCCGCAAACTGAACACAGTTCGAAAACATGTCTTCCATGAGCCAAGCACAAAGCAACTGGATGTGAGTACAGTACAATACTGTACGCAAAAAACATATCTTCCACGAGCCGTGAACATGACCTGGTTCCTGTACGTGTATTGTAGCTTCGTGGGATAAACATAGTCTCGTGGGACGTCTCCCCATGTGCACTTTAAACATACGGTACTGTATTGTAGCTTCGCGGCATAAACATAGTTTGACGGGATGTCTCACCAGTTTAACACGTCATTCCCAGCGATGTTATCCCCGTGAGTTACTTACAGAATGAAAACACGAACAGCATCTATTGATGTATCCATTAATTACCAGTTCGTCACACATGGACATTACACAATGGAAACGTTCAGTGCATCTTGGTGTAAATCACCATCTTGCTACAAACAGCACTATCTGAGCTGTTACATTTTAAAAACGCTCAGCATGATCTACCTGCAGATAGGAAAGATTTCAAGTCCTGTGAGTTAAAGAATGGAAACGTTCAACATATCTATTGGTGTAATTACATCCAGCAACATATGGACTAATTACACAATGACATCGCTCACCACATCGATTATCAGCTGCCGAATACAGCATCACCTGTAAAGATCCCCCACAAACAATGTGCAGACGACTCACCTCTCCCGCAGTTACCCACAATGCACACGTGATTTACAGTATGCTACATAAGTCCACCGTTATTCCCACTTGTCTCCATTGTAACAATGATAAAACACTCATGGATTTTTCCCCAACATTCACGGATTTTCGTCCATTTCCACACATTTTCCTGCATTTTCACGAGATTTTCCGCAACATTCGCGGATTTTTCGCGGGTCGGGAAATCCCTGGAACCTATCCCCCCATTTCCCATTGAAACAATGCCTTCACATTTGCGGTTTCAACATTCGCGGGGGTTTCCCAGAACGTATCCCCGCGAATGTCGGGTCCTGGTGTTATATATATATATATTATATATATATATATATATATATATATATATATATATATATGTATATAAATATTCATATATATCAAAAACATGTGGCATGTGCCCCAATCCCCAATGGACATCGTCCTACACCAAAGTGTCACCTCTAATCCGGAGGCCTCGGCCTGGCGACTCTGTGAAACAGATAGAGATTACATGGTCAACATCAGTCAAACATGAAATGGAGCCACCTATCGGGCTTGTTTGCCCTGTTTTCCCTTTCCAATGGAGATCGGGGGAGTGCTCATCACACTCCACATGTTTTTGTTTCACCCTCCGATCGCATTATGCGTCTTCTGGTTGAATGGTTTGCATTTGAGGGAACAATCATCTAGGTGGCAGATGGACGGTTGTTCTTCGCAGATTATGCGGTTTTACTGTATGAGACATAATCCGTGGCGATGCTCACCATAACATTCAGGAGGTGCGTCTGATTTGTGTGTATATACGTATGTGTGTGTGTGTGTGTGTGTGTGTGTGTGTGTGTGTATATATATATATACTCATAAATAAAAAAAGGAATAAATTTTTGCATGAGGCTAGCGTGAAAAAATTCTGACTCAACCCAGGACTCAAAACCGAAGGACCTTACCCTCATCACTTACATAGCAACAGCCCACTGAGCTATTGAGTCTTTGCTCACACAGCAACAGCCCAATGAGATATTGAGTCTTTGGGATATCCTCAGAAAAAAAAATATATAAACAAAGATGGCTCCAAAAATGTCAGAAACACATTAAAATTGTTCAAAATATGCAGCTTAAATTATTGCTTTCACAAATGTTTATCCAGCTTATGAATTAAGTACAACAGCTTATTGGGAAATGTAGCACAAGGAGCAGAATCAAGAGCTCGAAGATTGTTATGATGATCAAAATTGAAAGGTAACAATGACAGGCCAGATGACGATGGGACAACAGGAGTTTAAGAAAAGAAAACACAATTTTTAAAAGGTCAAATAAACTAATTACTGACTGACAGGATATGACTATGCATCTGGAAATGAACGAAGACAGACAAGGTTTGGTTTGGAATGTTTGAATTTCCTTTTCAGATTTCACAAAGCATAAGGAAGTGACAAAGGACAAGTTTATCAAAGCAGTTGGCAGGGTAGTGGAGGCCCGCACTCTCGGCGGTACCCCGGGGCGATCACGACAAGTCGTAAACGTTTCCGTGGCGAAGAAGCAATCCTCGAAATGTTTGCACGCTATGGCAGGATGCGAACATTTCCACTGAGCAGGCATGGGAGTCAAATGGCCACAACAGGGCAATGCAACAATTCCTTTCCCCCAGGAGATGTTGAATCGAAGAGTATGAAAAATAGTGCCATGAAAACAGCAAAGATCTTGAGTGGATTGTGATACACTGACAACCCAGTGTTTTACTATGCTGATCTTATCATGTGAAGGTCGAAGCAAGTGAATGGGAGACAGCT
Source organism: Eptatretus atami (assembly GCA_035128595.1). Taxonomy (NCBI): domain Eukaryota; kingdom Metazoa; phylum Chordata; class Myxini; order Myxiniformes; family Myxinidae; genus Eptatretus; species Eptatretus atami. The sequence continues at coordinate 178,501,174 of CM068952.1, forward strand.
CCAAAGTCATTTGTTGCGAGCAATTCAGTTTGGATATATTGCTGTTTAAATTTTCTTTCTCTGGGAAAGGAGCTTGTTGAACATGTCATTTTGATCAAAGGGATGCTGGAAAATTGCTGCGAAGAGATTTAAGCGACTGGATTTGTTGGCTGCGGAACCACTCGCTCAACATCAATCTTAACCGGATGGCACAGAGACACTGACAATGTAGTAAGAGTGACGCTCCAGAAAGGAAGAAAGGAATTGTGGCCTTGATGGAGCAAATCCAAATCCATAATTGTGTTCCGAATGCAAGTCTGTTCGTGGTAATTCACTTAGTATGCCATGCGACAGATCAGGACCAGAGGCAAAAACTTCTCTCAAATCGGTTCCTTGCACAATCGTGGAACATGAGGGTGACGTCGGGTTACACGACAATGCGAGCATAGCATTTTCCAAAAAAAAACTGTGCATTGCGGTCATTATCTTACCTGTTCCACGGACCATGTCATAAGAAAGAATGTAAGTCATTGGCCAATTCAGTACAAAGCCGAGGATTTTGGCTGCAACACTTTTGTGAAGAATGTCCCAGCATGCAAATGATAAGAATGACATGGCACACAAGGGTGAAAACGTCTTTTGGTAAGAAAGGATGACGGATACTTTGAAGGAATGAAGTACTCGAGGTGGACAACCAGAAAACATGTGAGTGAAAAGGAGAAGGCAAGCCATGGCATTTCACCGATGCTATTACTTCAAAACATCGGTGGCTTCTTTTGGTCTGAAGGTCATGATTGTGAAAAACGAAAGAAAGATTTAAAGACCCTTTCAAGCAATCAAAGAAGACTTTTTAAGAATCCATGCTCACAAAAATGTGAGAGTAAAAGATCAACCAAGTTGAGGTTTAGTCAAAAAGGTCAAAGGCGAAGAAAGTCAAACGTTTCAACTACATTGTGCCCTTCATCGGGGAATAACACATACCATGTGTGCTGAGATCTGAAATTCCCTCTTTGAGAAGCACAGTGACACAGGCCTGCAATAGACAACGAAACCTGGATAACTTTAACTCGCTGAAAATTCCGACTTCATGAACCTGTCTTTGTGACAAAACCTCGAGTCTGTTGTGTTGTTATTTAGTCCACTCTGCCGTTCTTGTGTCACGGTCACTGTCACTGCCACCCATCAAAGTAGATGCTTTGCTATGAGTATGACACTTGGTAAACCCACCATTCAGGTATATCTGCAATTAGGGTTCAGTACACTCTTAGAGAGCCAAAACGTGCCTTTGTTGATGGGTGTTGCGAACATTACCTTTGATTTTCTCAATCGTTTATTTAGTGAAACCAAACGGGAGACAAATACCTCGGTGACAACAGGCTCACTCTTCCATGAGCCTCGATTTTTGTATGGAATCAAAGCTTGTAGCCATCTTGGATCAGCCTGTGCACATGCCATGTGAAGAACCAATTACAATGAAAAACTGAGTCAGAAACGAATTTGCAAATCTTGGATACCACCCAGAAAGGACGAGAGTATAAAGAGAGAAAGAGACTGTTGTGATACCATTTGTGTCCATCAATTATCCGACACTTGAAAAAGAGTTTACTAAAGCATCGTAAAAGTTAAAACCCATATATCCAACACTCTCATAAAGATGAGTAGCATGGAATCATGCTTAACATGAAAATGATAATTCGCCATGCACAACACCAAAACTGCACACCACGAACATTCATTTGAAGGAAAAACTGAGATTCAGGAGTTTTTCACAGTCACCGCAATTCCATGATCTCAATCCAGTTGTGCATCATTTGAATCATTATTATTATTATTATTATTATTATTATTCTTCTTTCCCTCGTTCTTGTGGAGTGGGCCGGGGGAAGTTTGTGGCCCAAGTCTTTCATTAAGCGGCTGGAGAGCCTGACGTTCGACTAAGGTTACACAGGAATTTGGAATTTGGCACGGTGTTGGTGATAGCTCGCTTAAATCATGTGAATCACCAAAAAAATTGATTTGTGTACTAGGAAATCACCATTCTGCATAGGTGCATTCTAAGGGGCTACAAGATATTCGTTTAGCTTGAATTTATTTATTTATTTATTTATTTCTAAGGGGAAATATATTCATTGTATCTTGAAATTTTTAGAATGCTTGGACTTCAAATATACAATTATTGAGGACATAGCTCTTGATCATTATGAAAAAAAAAAACAACCTAGATTGAATGCCTCTTGTTATCGATCTCTAAATCAATCAGACGTTTGAAAATATATTTGAAGATACTCTAATTTCAATATTTGAAGATACGACTGAAAATTTAAGATACTAAAATAGTAATGATATTATACTGTATTTTTATATCTGAAATGTATTTATTAGGAGGTTTTAACGTATATAATATATACAGTATATATGAAGGACAATATTTATATAAAGTTTTGTTTTATCATTTTGTTTTTTTGTATATATATATATATATATATATATATATATTTCGTTGATCTTTGAAGCAACAACGATAACGCCTTCATGCTCTTCAAATTTATATCTGAGTTTATTCTCAAATGATACTTAATCTTGGCATTCTAGATCATAGTATGAAAGAAAGTTATTACATGTCTGGTTTTTAATCAAAATACAGTAGAATTAAAATTTTAGAAAACTTACAATAAAGATGACTTTGTAATGGAGATGGTATATTTAGAGTGGTCTAACATAGTGAATGTCTATGCTGTGATGTCGATAATTTAGGAGATAATTAAAAAAGGAAATTTATTCTGGTTTTAGATAGAGTTGCTCCTTTTGAAACATGTACAGATTAAAAAGCATATACAAAAGCCATGGATTAATCGTGAGCTTTTAGATATGATTGAAAAAAATCGAGTTATTCAGGAGTTTCGAAGAAAGTGGGACGAGAGAGGAATATGGTGAGTATTGTTAAAGTGACAAATGCAATTTAGAGGAATGTGAAAGAGTTGAAAAAAATCTTTAAAAAAAAAAATAAAACAGAGAAATGTCAAGGGGAGAGAAATTGTGAAAAAAGATGAAAAATTTATGGGTTATAATGGGAGAGAAAACAAGAAAGGCAGAGTATAATATTTGAAAGTTAATTACGTAACGACGACATTAGAACCTTCATATTGCTTATACTTCTAATGATCACTTTATTAATGTTACTTCCAATTTGGAATCACTCTTCTTCTTATACTTCTTCTTCCATATGCAACACATGGCTGTGAGTGCTGGCTGAGGGCACGGCTGTGCCGCTGATGCCATGCCCTCTGTATGTTAGTGCAGGAAATGATATTTTGTTCAGCGTGCCGGCGATAGCTTGCCTACTCTTCTTGAAAGACACTGTGGGATGTTTAATGTCCACCAACTAATGCCAGCAGATGGGACGCCCAGTTTAACATCCATCAGAGGGATGGCACCCACATCGATGCCTCGCCATGTCTGCAACACACCGGGATGACAGTTTATAGCTGGGCAAAGATTTGAACCCAGTCTAGACAGCTCAGAGGTGAGTATGTATACCTACTTCCAGGCCATCCTGCCAGCCCAGAATCAGGCTTGCCCACTTGTCTTCACTGTGTTTATAATTATAGACCTATTTATATTCATAGTTCTGTTGAAAGTTCCAAGAAAGAGAAATCTATGAGCATTTGTTCAGGTATTTGGGGGGTCAAAGAATGTTTGTGCTTCCGCTGACGAAGTCGCCAGAGGCATTATGTTTTTGGGTTGTCCGTCCGTACATGTACATACGTCCATGCTAATTTTCTCTGTTTTCTCCGCAACCACTTATCCAATTGATAGGAAATTTTCACCATTGGTGCAACTACTCATGTAGAATGTTGCAATGATAATTATGATGTCATAGTTCACGTGGTGTGGCAGTCATGTTGTAAAAAATGGAAAACTTTGGACCTCTGTATCTCTGAAACCACTCCATGGAAAAAATGGAAACGTGGCACATGTCAAGCACTCCCCATGGGGAATAAGTGTTATTTTTTATGATGTCATATGTGGCTTCGTTATGACGTCATAATTGCATCCGTCGAACGCTTTATCCAATCAGTATTAAAATATTTGAGCATCATCTGGAGCTAAATTGTATCGGGAGAAAAAAATTGATGACGTCATCGGTCACATGTTTCAAAAGCCTTTTTTGGGGGGTTAAAAAAAAAGCCTTTAGAAATCTTCGCCAAAACGGCTTAACATTTCGAGGCGAAACTTTATAGGCATGATTGCCTATCGATGAGGAACATAAAGTTCCTCCACCAGCTATTATTTTTTTTTGAAGAATAAACATTTTAAAATCTTCTCCAGAACATCTTAACAGATCGAGGGGAAACTTCACCCACATGTTCCCTCAGCCTTGGGACTACCAGGGTGTTAATGAATGATGAATAGGTCACACGGTCTGGCAAGCCATATGGGATTGAATACAATCTTAAAATCTTTAAAATCCTAATCTTAAAATTTTTATTTTTTTAAATTTCGGAAACTTTTCTAAATCTAAATTTAATTTATTTAAAACTAAATCTTAAAATCAAATCTTTAAAAAAAATTACTTCTCTTGAATAGCTTCATAAATTGATGTAAAACTTCAAAATTATGATCGAGTGGTCATTGGGAATAAACTTTTTAAAATCTCAACCTGATCGGATGCATGGTCTGGCAGCCAGAATTATTTAATATCTTGAATCTGGGTCCAGGGATTTAAATCAAACTTCGTACAATAATGTATAATGATGTCATAATGAGGGCGGAAGCATATCTGTCGACGTCATGACATCGTGACGTCAAAGAATTCCCTTCTAGTTTTATATGAATTGCAATCTGGTTTTAGAAGTAACTTTTTAACAGATACCTATCTTTTTTACCTAACTAATTATGTTAAACAGATTATGGCCCACGGATTATATCCTAAAATGGTTTTATTAGATCTCAAAAAAGCTTTTGACTCCCTGAATCAGGCCTTTGTCTTAACGTTTATCTTTGAAGTGGTTTCATTGCTATTAGTCACAGCTATCAATCAAGATCAATAGTGTTTTTTTTCCCCCTCTGCATGAAAGAAATATTTTAAGAAGAATCCCTCAGGGGTCACTTTAGGAGTTTAGGGTCTCTTTTGTTTTTGATTTTTCAAAATGATATTGAAAACGTATTTTGTAGAAAGTTATTATTGCATGCCACTCTATTGGTACGTATCACTCTTCCAACTGCTTATCGACTTCAAGCTCCTTATCGTTCTTGAGTCTTCTGAAAAAGCACATGCTCAAACAATTATATATTTAATTATGCAAATGTAGAATTGCACGAAATTTGAAAACGTCATACACTCTTTGGCGAGGAGTAAAAAAACATGTAACTTTGTCTGCAACTAAGTGTTCAAATTATTGTACAGACGGATAAGAAAACAGAAATAACAGAGTAATTTAGGGAAAGTTCCATATGGAGAGGTCTCAACATCAATCAAATAAATGTTTAAACAAATGCAAACGTACAGGAAGGCATAATTCTCCGATATAACCTCCTTCCTCGTGTTTAACTATATTCCAATTAAATAGTCATATTTGTCGGATTATCTGACCATATATATTGTTGTGGGAATGGCCATAAAAGGAAACAGGGGAGAGTTTGGGGGGGGGGGTGGTAAGATAGACTAGTTATTTCATGAATAAACATATAACATAAGTGTTTGGCTTCTGTAGTAGGACATGTGTCTGAAGTATATTCAGAAGCAGATAAAACGTGACTTCTCCCTTTTGTAATGTGTCTAAAGCCCCCACCATTCCTCACCTAGTAATCCTTCAAATAGCTTTCTTCTGTAATCAGTGTATGTGTTTATTTTCATGAATCATTCTGCACCTCTGCAAAACCAGCGAATTCCTCCCCTTCTGGAGGGCGAATGGAGCGCCTTGCGGATATCCGTGAAGGTAAGTGAGAGGCCCAGGGAATGGCAATCTCTCTTTGGACTCAAAGCCACGATAAACACTTAAAGATGCTGGGAACCGCAGAAGCAGCCAGAAGTTGTGAGAGGCCCGACGGCGGGCCAATGGAAGCTTGGGGCCATGCACGGTCGCGAGCTTCTAAAAGCGGGGCGGAGTGAGTTGAAGAGTTAAACATTTGAATTGTTGAATGGTTGAACAGTCATACAGTCTGAGTCTAAGCTTGAGTCAGCATGTGTGGAGAGTCGGAGAGAGCTGCGCGTGATTGTGTGGTTGAGAACGATTGGGAAGTGTGGCGGAGAAGTTGAGTCAACGAATGGAATTGTAAAAGCACGCATGTGCATTAGCCTGGAGCCACGGGCCCGGACTCCACACTGCTTGCGATCTCCCTCCTGCCACGATGACCACCACAAATCTATCATCACCTCACGTAAGGATTGCATGTGGAAAGGTTTCTTTCTGTCTCTTGACCTTCAATCCTATTTTAGTGCATGGGAGTGACTGGACCCCTAAGTTATATTGTTGCGGAAATGGCCCT
>CM068952.1:178521521-178537878 GCA_035128595.1 Eptatretus atami
CATCCCAACAAACCCCCGATCCAAACAGCACCCCCACTAATCCACACCCACCATTTCCCCCCCCCTTCTTCGCACTCCTGGAGAAAGCAGGCATGGTCAAAGATGCCTATGCATCTGCAGCGACGTGTGGTGAGGCGTGCGTAGTGCACCGATCCACAACAGTTTAATAATCGGCATGAAGTACCATGTCATTAGACAATAAATTAAAACAACATGTGGAACTTAAATGGATCATTCAAAAGATGCATTTCCAAACTCTGATGTTTGGATTTATAGTTGAGCAAAATTAGCATGGTGACCGCACCCAACCCTCCTCATCTCAGACCCAGAGAAATCCCCGCCGCACCCACCCCTTCCTCCCCCCCCCCCCCCCGCCCTCCCTCCAGCTCCCCTCCAGTCTTCTACGGATCACATAGACCGACAGGCACAGTGCCTGGAACTGAACTGCCAGTCTGGACTGTTGCAAAGCAAACCATTGAGGCGGCCACAGCTGTGTGTGATGCTCTGCTGCCATACTTTCCTGCCGAGAAGAAAATTCCCGTCCACCCCTCCACCTCTCCTCCCTCCACCCCTCTACCGCTCGTCTGGTTGAATCTTGCAGGCAGTCTTTTTCTCCCCACCACGGCAGGCAATCAAAAAACACATCACCACTGAGTGTTAATTGCACTCCCCCTACTCCACTTCCCCCCCATCTCAAAACAGCACTATAAGGCAATTATGAGAGAGTTTCGTGGAATAATTGTGATTAGGACATTCTCAATCTAAAGAGGCATCTTCGAGTGAATTTTTTTTTTACAATTTAACGATATTATCAGTCTTATACACAAACCATTAAACCCGACTGCATCATCAGCTTCGCATGAATCGGTATCAGAGCCTTAATTCATCTATTTATTACGTACTGCAGGGAGGATGAAAAGTTTTAAAATTGAGAAAGGAGAGAGAGAGAGAAAGGAAGGTCAGTTGTGTGCGGGCAGTGCAAGAGAAGGGAAAGAAGTTTTGGAGATCAGAGTAGGAAGATGGAAGGGAGGAGGAATGTATGGATCAAATGGGAGAGGGTGGGGGTTGGTGGGGTTAGGTATCTGTCATATTTCTGCTATAGTTGCATTTGTAGTAAACAGATATCTTTTTACGGTGTGCAGATGAAGGAAAGCTTTTACGATTTATGATTCCATTTGGCGAAAGCATTTAGAAAAAAAAAAAAAGACCAAGGTCCAGGAGATACCTTTTACACTGACCATCGACTAACAGATTCCAGATGTGCAACACTGTGCTTCCAAAGCTCAGGCCTAACAGGCTGCCACACTCACAAGTAGCACTTTGTAGTTCTACGAGAGAGAAGCGACACGACCCAAAACCTTTCTTTGACAGTGGACTCATCTCTACTTGTTAGGCTGATCCGCAGAGTCATGGAGCCGTGATTCACATGTCGGAAAATCGGGCAGGTGCACATGTTAAGTGTTTAAACATCCCACGCACGCCTGGAGACAAGTGTGCACAATGGTGGGTTGTTTCGGAAGACCTGCTCTGCAACTGCCATAGTAACCTATTGGTGATGGATCACTGCAGATGAAGGCCCAAGGTTTGTTGAGTAACGCGAATAATTTTCTAGTCTAAAAAGGACATAACTCTGTGAAAAACTTGACGAATGTCACGAAACTCGAACTTGTTCTGTAACTTATAATAAAGCCAAAGTACCAAGTTTCAGTTGAATATGTTGAACGATATGGGGAGAAAGTCTGAAAACCGCAGGTAGGACGGACTGGCAGACAGAGAGCAAACCTCTCGTCTCTCTCAGGTGAAACCTGTAGGGGACTATAAAGTAATCCCGTAATGTGATTCAGCCAAGAAAGAGTGGCCATATTAATCAGGTAGAACTGTAATGGCATTCAGCCAATCAAGAGAAGAACCTTTCTTTTTCACATCTTCAGATGCACAGGGCTGCCAAAATAGGTTTTCTTTGGCTCGGGACCCAATCCTCGATGGGTTGCCACTCTGACACAGGATACTCAAATGGCTCATTCTTCCCAGAAAGCTGGTACTCATTGTGCCTACCTTGGAAGGACACAGACTGGAGTCAACCCAAACTGGTGTTATTTAACGCATGACAGGGGGCTCAAACTCAGGACTCTAAGAACTTAAGCCAGCCACCTTAACCGTTAAGCCAAATCAGGCTTTGCAGACAATCAGGAGTGGCCATGTTAATCAGGTAACACTGTAACATGGATTCAGCAAGAAAGAATTTCCAGAATTAATCAGATAGCGCTGAATGTGGATTCAGCAAGAAAGAGTGGGAATATTAATCAGGAAGAACGTTATGTGGCCTACGCAGTTCTCTATAAAAGGTTTCAGAAGCACAAGGGCTTGATGTTCTATCAAAGGGACATTGTTTATAAACTGTGTTCCAAAGCCAGACAGAGGAATTTTCACTTCTTCTCCCTCCCGAAACGCATCGAATGGCCTCGGTGGTGAAATTATTACATTTTCCTGAGGATGATAGTGCTTGGACGTGTACAGTACGAGAAATTTACTCAAATATTTTCTCGGCGATTGAACAACAACCAAGCCAGACTCGAATTGCCACATGCTTCACATCACTACTTCGACGACAGAAAGAGTAAACTACATTGTGACATCTTTAAATGGAATATAAATAATTTGTATGCAAAAACACGGAAACAAACAAAACACCTCAAATTGTCATTTGCCCAGCTGACCTGTGCCATATCCTCATCACAGCATTTCCGATATCACATTAACTGAGCAATAAATAAAGTGGACAATACGAGTTATCAGCAGTAGAGGAAATGATATCTATCTTACTATATATATATATATATATATATATATATACATATATATAAATATATAAATATATATGCATATATTTTATATATATATCATATTATATACATAAAAATATATATACATATAAGTATACATATAAATATATATAAATATACAAGTAAATATACCGAAATAAAAATTAGATAAATATCTATTTATATGTATAAATACAAATATATATTGACATGAATGTATGTATATAAATTACATGTATAAATATATATATATACTGAATATACATACACAGGGGGCTGCAAAAGTAGGTAAACAGTGATGAAAAACAAAAACGTGCGCAACAAAAACGTACAATAATAAACATATCAATAATAACAATTAATCCCTCAAGTGTTCAAATTAATGGAATTCTAGTATTAAATGAATCCTAACTCAGGACTTTTTGGGTCCCAAGCCGCTGCCCCTAACCACTGCGCCAACACCAGCTATATGTGTATATATGTATATATATATATATATATATATATATAATATATATATATATATATACTATATATCTTCTCTTCTTCTTCTTCTTCGGCTGTCCCGCTTAGGGGTCGCCACAGCGGATCATCCGTATGATCCGCATAGTGATTGGCACATGTTTTACGCCGGATGCCTTCCTGACGCAACCCTGGTCGCCACAGGATATGATACACCTATTTTAACCGGGGTATACACCGGCCAGTATACTGGTACTCATTTCGCCGACCTCGGAAGGATGACAGGCTGAGTCAACCCCCTGGCTGTATTAATTCAGTGGCCGAACGGGCTTGAACTCAGGACTCTTGGCATCCCAAGCCGCTGCCCTAACCACTGCGCCAACACCAGGCTTTTATATATATATATATAATATATATATATATATATTATATTATATATATATATATATAAATATTATATATATGTAAGTGTTCAAATATATATAAATATAGACATAAAATAATATGTGTAAATATATTTATACATGTATAAATATAATAAATATATATCAATAAATATATATATATACCTATATATACATATATATATACAGTATATGTATATATATATTTATATATATACAATCCATATATTTTCTTCTTCTTTATATATTTACATATATATATATATACAGTGGAGAACAAGTTTTGATACAACGCGCGATTTTGCTGTTTCCCACTTACAAAGCCACGTAGAGGGGTCTGTAATTTTTATAACGTACACTTCAACTGTGAAGACAGAATCTAAACAAAAAATCCTGAAGATCACATTGTATGATTTTTAAATAATTAATTTGCATTTTATTGCATGAAATAAGTATTTGATCACCTTCCAACCAGTAAGAATTCCGGCTCTCACAGACCTGGTAGTTTTGTCTTTAAGAAGCCCTCCCATTCTCCACTCATTACCTTGTATTAACTGCACGTTTGAACTCGTTATCTGCATAAAAGACAGCTGTCCACACTCAATCAATCAGACTCCAACCTCTCCACAATGGCAAGACCAGAGAGCTGTCTAAGGACACAGGGACAAAATTGTAGACTTGCACAAGGCTGGGATGGGCTACAGGACAATAGGCAAGCAGCTTGGTGAGAGGAAACAACTGTTGACGCAATTATTAGAAAATGAAGAAGTTCAAGATAACAGTCAATCTCCCTCGGTCTGGGGCTCCCATGCAAGATCTCACCTCGTGGAGGCCTAATGATCATGAGAAAGGTGAGGGATCAGCCCAGAACTACACGGCAGGACCTGTCAATGACCTGAAGAGAGCTGGACCACAGTATCAAAGAAAACCATAAGTAACCACACTACGCCGTCATGGATTACAAATCCTGCAGCGCACCGCAAGGTCCCTCTGCTCAAGCCAGCGCATGTCCAGGGCCCGTCTGAAGTTTGCATGACCATCTGGATGATCCAGAGGAGGAATGGGAGAAGGTCATGTGGTCTGAATGAGACCAAAATAGCAGCTCTTTTGGTTTAAACTCCACTCGCCGCGTTTTGGAGCAAGAAGAAGGATGAGTACAACCCCAAGAACACCATCCCAACCATGAAGCATGGAGGTGGAACATCATTCTTTGGGATCTTTTCTGCAAAGGGACAGGACGACTGCACCGTATTGAGGGAGGATGGATGGGCCATGTATCACGAGATCTTGGCCAACAAACCTCCTTCCCTCAAACAAGAGCATTGAAAGATGGGCGTGCTGGGTCTCCAGCATGACAACGACCCGAAAACACACCGCCAGGGCAACTAAGGAGTGGCTCCGTAAGAAGCATCTCAAGGTCCTGGAGTGGCCTAGCCAGTCTCCAGACCTGAACCCAATAGAAAATCTTTGGAGTGAGCTTGAAAAGTCCTGTGTGCCAGCCGACAGCCCGAAACCTGAAGGTCTGGAGAAGATCTGTATGGAGGAGTGGGCAAAATCCCTGCTGCAGTCTGTGCAAACCTGGTTAAGAACTACAGGAAACGTCTGATCTCTGTAATTGCAAACAAAGGTTTCTGTACAAATATTAAGTTCTTGTTTTTCTGATGTTATCAAATACTTATTTCATGCAATAAAATGCAATTAATTATTTAAAAATCATACAATGTGATTTTCAGGATTTTTGTTTTTTAGATTCCGTCTTTCACAGTTGAAGTGTACCTCTTGATAAAAATTACAGACTCTACGTGCTTTGTAAGTGGGAAAACCTGCAAAATCGGCAGGTGTATCAAAATACTTGTCTCCCCACTGTATATATACATATATATATGTAAATATATAAAGAAAAATGTGTAATATATAAAAATAAATTAAAAATAATCTGTATATTTATATATTTATAAATATACATTTATATATATATGTATGTATAATATACATTTAGATATACATGTAAATATATATCTATATGTATATATATACACATAAAAAAACATTAAAACATGTTGATAATATACTATGTACATATATAAAGTACATATATAAATACATATATAATGTATATTCTTATAAATAAAATTATATTTACAAATATAAAATAAACATATATATATACATATATATGAATAATAATATAAATAAATATAAAACATAAAAAAAATAAAATATATATAATATATTAAATACATATAAATATAAATTATATAAATACATATATAATTATAGAAAAATATAGAAATATATATAAATATAAATATGTAAATATATAAAAATATAAATATCCATAAATATGTTATTTACTATGATATATATATGTAATATACATATTAATATAAATATATTAAATATTAAAATTATAATAATATTTATTATGTAAATATAATATCATATATATATATATATATATATACAATATATTATTATATTATATATACATAAATTCTATTCTTCTAATTATATATATATATATATATATATCTATATAATACAGTATCTCTCTCTAAAAAAAAAAAAAGACCAAGGTCCAGGAGATACCTTTTCACATGACCATCGACTAACAGATTCCAGATGTGCAACACTGTGCTTCCAAAGCTCAGGCCTAACAGGCTGCCACACTCACAAGTAGCACTTTGTAGTTCTACGAGAGAGAAGCGACACGACCCAAAACCTTTCTTTGACAGTGGACTCATCTCTACTTGTTAGGCTGATCCGCAGAGTCATGGAGCCGTGATTCACATGTCGGAAAATCGGGCAGGTGCACATGTTAAGTGTTTAAAACATCCCACGCACGCCTGGAGACAAGTGTGCACAATGGTGGGTTTGTTTCGGAAGACCTGCTCTGCAACTGCCATAGTAACCTATTGGTGATGGATCACTGCAGAATGAAGGCCCAAGGTTTGTTGAGTAACGCGAATAATTTTCTAAGTCTAAAAAGGACATAACTCTGTGAAAAACTTGACGAAATGTCACGAAACTCGAACTTGTTCTGTAACTTATAATAAAGCAAAGTACCAAGTTTCAGTTGAATATGTTGAACGATATGGGGAAGAAAGTCTGAAAAACCGCAGGTAGGACGGACTGGCAGACAGAGAGCAAACCTCTCGTCTCTCTCAGGTGAAACCTGTAGGGGACTAATAAGGTAATCCCGTAATGTGGATTCAGCCAAGAAAGAGTGGCCATATTAATCAGGTAGAACTGTAATGGCATTCAGCCAATCAAGAAGAAGAACCTTTCTTTTCACATCTTCAGATGCACAGGGCTGCCAAAATAGGTTTTCTTTGGCTCGGGGACCCAATCCTCGATGGGTTGCCACTCTGACACAGGATACTCAAATGGCTCATTCTTCCCAGAAAGCTGGTACTCATTGTGCCTACCTTGGAAGGACAACAGACTGAGTCAACCCAACTGGTGTTATTTAACAGCATGACAGGGGGCTCAAACTCAGGACTCTAAGAACTTAAGCCAGCCACCTTAACCGTTAAGCCAACATCAGGCTTTGCAGACAATCAGGAGTGGCCATGTTAATCAGGTAACACTGTAACATGGATTCAGCCAAGAAAGAATTTCCAGATTAATCAGATAGCGCTGAAATGTGGATTCAGCCAAGAAAGAGTGGGAATATTAATCAGGAAGAACGTTATGTGGCCTACGCAGTTCTCTAAAAAGGTTTCCAGAAGCACAAGGGCTTGATGTTCTATCAAAGGGACATTGTTTATAAACTGTGTTCCCAAAAGCCAGACAGAGGAATTTTCACTTCGTTCTCCCTCCCGAAACGCATCGAATGGCCTCGGTGGTGAAATTATTACATTTTCCTGAGGATGATAGTGCTTGGACGTGTACAGTACGAGAAATTTACTCAAATATTTTCTCGGCGATTGAACAACAACCAAGCCAGACTCGAATTGCCACATGCTTCACAATCACTACTTCGACGACAGAAAGAGTAAACTACATTGTGACATCTTTAAATGGAATATAAATATTTGTATGCAAAAACACGGAAACAAACAAAACACCTCAAATGGTCATTTGGCCCAGCTGACCTGTGCCATATCCTCATCACAGCATTTCCGATATCACATTAACTGAAGCAATAAATAAAGTGGACAATACGAGTTATCAGCAGTAGAGGAAATGATATCTATCTTACTATATATATATATATATATATATATATATACATATATATAAATATATAAATATATATGCATATATTTTATATATATATTCAATATTATACATAATTATATACATATAAGTATACATATAAATATATATAAATATACATGTAAATATACCGAAATAAAAATTCAGATAAATATCTATTTATATGTATAAATACAAATATATATTGACATGAATGTATGTATATAAATACATGTATAAATATATATATATACATGAATATACATACACAGGGGGCTGCAAAAGTAGGTAAACAGTGATGAAAAACAAAACGTGCGCACAAAACGTACAATAATAAACATATCAATAATAAACATATTAATCCCTCAAGTGTTCAAATTAAATGAATTCTAGTATTAAATGAATCCTAACTCAGGACTTTTTGGGTCCCAAGCCGCTGCCCCTAACCACTGCGCCAACACCAGGCTATATGTGTATATATGTATATATATATATATATATATATATATATATATATATATATATATATATATCTTATATATCTTCTCTTCTTCTTCTTTCTTCGGCTGTCCCGCTTAGGGGTCGCCACAGCGGATCATCCGTATGATCCGCATAGTGATTGGCACATGTTTTACGCCGGATGCCTTCCTGACGCAACCCTGGTCGCCACAGGATATGATACACCTATTTTAACCGGGGTATACACCGGCCAGTATACTGGTACTCATTTCGCCGACCTCGGAAGGATGAAGGCTGAGTCAACCCCCTTGGGCCGCCCGGGCTGTATTAATTCAGTGGCCGAACGGGGCTTGAACTCAGGACTTCTTGGATCCCAAGCCGTGCCTCACTGCGCCAACACCAGGCTTTATATATATATTATATATATATTTATATATATATATTATATATATATATATATAAATATATATAATATAGTGTAAGTGTCAATATATATATATAGAATAAAATAATATGTGTAAATATAATTTATACATGTATAAATATAATAAATATATATCAAAAATATATATATATACCTATATATACATATATATATAGCAGTATCATGTTATATATATATTTATTATATATACAATCCATATATCTTCTTTTCTGTTATATATTTCTATATATATATATACAGTGGCGGGAAAAGAACAAGTCTCTCTAAGGATAACCGCGCGATTTTGCTGTTTCCCACTTACAAAGCCACGTACAAGGGGGTCTTGTAATTTTTATCATACGTACATTTCAACTGTGGAAACAGAATTCAAAAAAAATCCTGAGATCACATTGTATGATTTTTCTAAATAATTTTAATTTGCATTTCTATTGCCATGAAATAAGTATTTGATTCACCTTCCAACAGTAAGAATTCAGGACTCTCACAGACCTGGTAGTTTTGTCTTAAGAGCCCTCCCATTCTCCACTCATCTACCTTGTATTAACTGCACGTTTTGAACTCGTTATCTGCAATTAAAAGACAGGCTGTCCACACTCATCAATCAGACTCCACCTCTCCAAATGACGGCAAGACAGAGAGCTGTCTAAGGACACAGGGACAAATTGTAGACTTGCACAACGGCTGGGAATGGGCTACGGACAATAGGCAAGCAGGTTGGTGAGAAGGAAACAACTGTTGAGCAGTTATTAGAAAATTGGAAGAAGTTCAAGATAACAGTCATCTCCCTCGGTCTGGGGCTCCCATGAAGATTCACCTCGTGGAGGCTAAGATCATGAGAAAGGTGAGGGGATCAGCCCAGGAACTACCGGCAGACCTGGTCAGATGACTGAAGACGAGCTGGACCACAGGTATTCAAAGAAACACCATAAGTACACACTACGCCGTATGGATTACAAATTCCTGCAGCGACCGCAAGGTCCCTCTTGCTTCAAGCCAGCGCATGTCAGGGCCCGTCTGAAGTTTGCCATGCACCATCTGGATGATCCGAGGAAGGAATGGGAGAAGGTCATGTGGTTCTATGATGAGACCAAATAGCAGCTTTTTGGTTTAAACTCCACTCGCCGCGTTTTGGAGCAAGAAGAAGGATAGCTACAACCACCCAGAACACACCCAACCATGAGCATTGGAGGTGGGAAATCATTCTTTCGGGATTTTTCTGCAAAAGGGAAGGACGACTGCCACCGTATCATGAGGGAAGGATGGATGGGCCATGATATCACGAGATCTTGGCCACAAACCTCCTTCCCTCAAACAGAGCATTGAAAGATGGAGCGTGGCTGGGTCTCTCAGCATGACAAAGACCCGAAACACACCAGCCAGGGCACATAAGGATGGCTCCGTAAGAAGATCTCAAGGTCTGGAGTGGCCTAGCCAGTCTCCAGACCTGAACCCAATTGAAAATCTTTGGGTGAGCTGAAAAGTACCTGTGTTGCCTCAGCGACCAGCCCGAAACCTGAGGTCTGGAGAAGAATCTGTATGGAGAGTGGGCCAAAATCCCTGCTGCAGTCTGTGCCAAAACCTGGTTAAGAATAACAGGGAAACGGTCTGATCTCTGTAATTGCAAACAAAGAGTTTCTGTACAAATATTAAGCTTGTTTTTTCTGCATGTATCAAATACTTATTTTTCATGCAATAAAATGCAAATTAATTATTTAAAAATCATACATGTTGATTTTCAGGATTTTGCTTTTTTAGATTCCGTCTTTTCAATTGAAGTGTACCTTGATTAAAAATTTACAGACCTCTACGTGCTTGTAAGTGGGAAAACCTGCAAAATCGGCAGTGTATCAAATACTTGTTCTCCCCACTGTATATATACATATATATATGTAAATATATATAAAGAAAAATGTGTAAATATATTAAAAAATAAATTAAAAAATATATCTGTATATTTATATATTTATAAATATACATTTATATATATATGTATGTATAAGTATACATTTAGATATACATGTAAATATATATCTATATGTATATATATATACACATAAATAAAAACATAAATACATGTTGATATATACTTATGTACATATATAAATACATATATAAATATACATATATAAATGTATATTTCTATAAATAAATATATTTACAAATATAAAAATAAACATATATATATACATATATATGAAAATATATATAAATAAATATAAATACATAAAAAAATTAAAATATATATATAAATATATAAATACATATAAATATAAATATATAAATACATATATATATATAGAAAAATATAGAAATATATATAAATATAAATATAAATATATAAAAATATAAATATCCATAGATATATTGTATACATTTACATATATATAAATATATATATTTGTAAATATATACATATATATATATAAAATATATAAATATTTATATATATACATAAATATTTTCTATTTATATATATATATATATACATAAATATTTCTATTTATACTTATATATATACATAATATATATACATAATATATTCTTTTTTATATATACATATATATATAATTATATATTACATACATATATATATATTATATACACTATACTATACATATGATGTGTATATATATGTATAAAATAGAAAATATTTATGTCATGTATTATATGTATAAATAGAAAATTAGATTAATATTATATATATACTATATATATAATATATATAAGAAAATTTTTATGTATTTTTATATGTGTATATATATATATATATATATATAAATACATATAAATATATATAAATATGTATATATATCTACATATATATATATATATATAATATATGTATATATATATATGAAAATCCATCCATTGGGCCATACTCTGTTCGCATTGGTGCTGCCGAAGCAGTCTCCTTGGCATATTGTGACACAATTCCTGGATGCGTCATCTGACACAGATAAGTATAATATGTAGAAAAAATTATATATATAAAAAACACATATATAATATATAAAAAATATAATAGTATTAAAAAGAAAAAATATAATAGAGACATAAATAAATATGTTGTAAATATATATACACTGTATAAATATAAATAAATTATATATCAATAAATATATATATACCTATATATACATATATATATATATATACAATCCATATGTAGGAACTAACTGGCCAGACAAGACATTCGACTGAAGGCGATTTGGCCAGGGATTTGTAGATCATTCAGTGTGCCTGCGATAACTTGCTGACTGTTCATGAAAGACACTGTGGGATCTTTAACATCCACCAATAACCAGTGCTATCAGACAGGTCCACTTGCTTAACATCCATCAGAGGGATGGCACATGCACTGATGTCTCGCTCTGTCTGTGAAGAACCGGGATGACAGTTTATAGCTGGGTCGGGATTCTATCCCAGGCAAGACAGCTCAGTGGGGGAGTGTGCATACCTCTCGGCTATCGTGCCAGCCCAATGCACGATATAGGGAGAAAAATAAATAAAGCAGTCTCACAAATGCCCGACAAAGAAAAACTAATAAAGAGGGAATGACCCACCATGCTTGCTTTCCACTTAGATTTTCTTCTAATATTAAAAAACTGACATTTTACTCTTTTTAACTACGAAAGTTTTCCTTTCCCTGCGAAGCACTTTATCCTAATAAATCCTCGACATGGGAATTCCTCCGACATGCAGAATCCATCAAAAAAACAGCTGCCGCCATGGTCCTCCAAAAATGGATTTTCCAACAAGCGGTTACAAGTGATGGAGAAGTCTTTATTAAAATACAACACATGCGTTGTGCATTGCGGTGTCATGTCTGCACATGTGATTACATTACGTGTGAGACGATGTACACTGCTGGACACATGTGACCAGAAATGGGAGGTAAATGACCAAAAAAGATGAACACTCAATCAATAGATCGGGACCATTATGTCCATATTCCAGGAATAACCTCACCTGGCATGCCTACCTGAGCGCGCACGCGCACACACACACACACACACACACACACACACCACACACACACACACACACACCACACACACACACACACACACACACACACAGAAAACAAACCTGAGCTCTGACATACTGGAACTGATGTCGGATCTCACAATTTTACAGTCCGACTCATTTTTTCCGAAATAATCCATTACTTGGAGTTTGCAGTTGCATTCTCCCCAGTTGATTCATTACACCACAAATAAAACCAAATTCAATTTTGGCTGACTGCCTGAACTGCCGAATTATCCCATGAAACAGAATGCAAAACAGCTTTAGGATTTCACCTCAACATATTTCTGCAAACCAACCCCACCCCCCCCCCCACCTCCCTTCCCACCCTTAAACCACCTAGCATCCTCCACTTGCACTTTACTGTTTTTCCTTCCCTCCTCTCTCTTCTGTCTCCTTCTTTTGGTCACTCCCTTATTCATTTTGTCGAACTGTGCTCCGATCCAGTACTTAAAACTCTTTGCCCACTGCTATATATTGTAGCGTTGTGTGTGTGTGTGTGTGTGTGTGTGTGCATCTCCTTTGCAAGCATACTAAGGGAACTCCAAGGAATTGCATGAGTAAAAATTGGGTGTTTGGGTTAATTAAAATACCCCTTTTGTAGACAATCAATGGCCTTATTTAATTAATCCTTTATCAGGCGCCATCCTCGGTGACCTCACTCTCGATGGGGTCTTAAGGTGCATCATGGGTTACCTCGCTGGGGTCTGAAGCTGCCATTTTTTTTGGCCTGCTCAACCATGCCTTGATTTGGAACAGGCCGCAACAATTTCTTAATGATAAAGTTCTTTTTTCACTTTCCTCACTCATATTATCGAATGCCTGTTCATCATAGCTACGAATTGCTGGTTATACGGTAATGCTTATAAACATCCGGAGACGCCAGCATTCATGGAATTATTTCATTTCCACACATGCAATAACCTCGAGAATTTCTTAAACTAAGCCGACTTACAAAATTTAAGCTCCAGAAGTTAACTTAGCAGCAGTTCCGAATGCTAAAAAAAAAGTGTTCATTTGTCCAATTCTGACATTGCTTAGGCTTTTTTGGGTGTTTTGGTTTATATAACCGGTAATCGCTTTCCAAACCAAGCGTTCTGTTGGAGTGCTTGCTTGAGTGCTTAAGCCACTTGGCGAGTGCTCACCAAGCTGCTTGGTTGGTCGTTTCAAAGCCACACTTCACTGATGGAAATACCAATCTTTGTGTAATTGCTTAAAAAAACACAAAGGACTAAAAATTAACTCTAACCCTTTAAAAATCATGCGAATAAATTATTGAAATATCAGCTGATTTTTTATATCCTTTTCTCACCCGTGTTGCAAGTACAGCAACCTGCTTTGTGATGCTATAAACGTTGGTGCATAATCAGCATTTTCTGAATCTAATCGATCTGCGAAATGGAATTGAATGAGACTCACATTATTATAAGTGAAGAAGAAGATGAAGGAGGAAGAGATTTTGTGCTCGGTTTTACTGCATATGGAACATGGTGGTTATAAAGAATACGTTGCTGTTTGGGCACGTTTTATCGTCCCTGTATTGCCTTGGTGCGCTGCCTACGCTCCCCTCAACCTTCCTTCTTTGCCCTTACACTGCCTTCCCTCCCCCTCCCCTCATGTTTCTTTCCCTTGCCCTTACACTGCCTTCCATTCCCCTTACACAGCCTTCCCCTCCTCTCATGCTGATTACCCTCACCTCACATTGCCTTCTTCCCCTCCTCTCACACTTCCTCCCCATTCCCTCCTCTCACGCTGTCTCCACATTCACTCCCCTCACGCTGCCTTCCCATTCCCTCCCCTTTCCCTCACACTTCCTCCCCCTCCTCGTCTGCCTCCCCCCCATTCTGTTCCCCCTCTCGCACTGCTTCCCCTCCCCTGATGCTGCCCCCTCACACTGCCTCCCCCCCACACTTCTGTCCCTTCCTCACGCTACCTCCCTTACCTCACACTGCCCCCCATCACATTGTGCATCCTTCCACCTCCCCTCACGCTGCTCCCCTCTCTCTCCCACTTGCCTCCCCCTCCTCATGCTGCCTCCACCTCCCTCACACTTGCTCCCCCCTCCTCGTGCTGCCTTCCTTTCCTCATGCGCCTCCCTCCCTCACGCTGCCTCCCCCCATGCTGCCTTCCCCTACACCTCATGCTGCCTTCCCTTCACCCTCCCCCCCACCCCCACACTGCCGTCCCTCCCTCACACTGCCTTCTCATCCCATTGTGCATCCTCCCCTCCCCTCATGCTGCTCCCCCTATCCTCACACTGCCTCCCCCCCTCACGCTGGCCTTCCCCTACCCCTCATGCTGCCTTCTCCTCCCCTAACTCTGCACCCCTCACACTGCCCCCCCCACTGCCACCCATCCCTCAGGCTGCCTCCCTTACCTCACCACATCAGCATCCTCACCCTCACCCATGCTACCTTCTCCTCCCTTGACACTGCCCCCCTCCTCATGCTGCCCTCCTCACATTTCTCCCCCACACTGCAGCCCCTCCCTCAGGCTGCCTCCCCTTACCTCATGCTGTCTCACCACCCCATCACGCATCCTCCCCCTCCTTTCATGCTACATCCCCCCCCCCCTCATGCTGCCGCACTCCAGGCATGCTCCCTCGCCCCTCACTTCCCCTCACCTTGCCTTCCTCTCCCTTCCCTCATGCTGCCGTCTCTTCTCTCATCTCCACACTGCCATTCCTTCCCCTCCCCTCACGTTATCCTCCTGCCAAACCCCCCCCCAGCAACAGATCCCCGGAGGTCAAGGAGAGGAAGGCTGTCAAAAATGTGTGAAGTGGACAAATGAAGGGTTGTTTTTTTTTCAGTTGGAAATGCTGCTTGGATCAATTCAGTTTATATAAAGCAATGAATCACCAGATCACAGCAGATAGCGAGAGATATCCATGCTTGCTCTAAGCCGTCTCACTGAGTTCGGATCCAGACCCAGACGATAAACCGTTTCCCGGGTTCCACAGGTGGGTGATTCATCAATGTGTGTACCGTCTCTGGGATAGACATTAAACTGACATCACATCTGCTGGAATCTCTCCCTTGCTCTCCTCTCCCCACCCTCCCCCCCTCCCTGTCCAACGCCTATCCTACTCCCTCTCTTCTCCCACCCCCTCTCCCTCTCCCTGTCCAACGCCTATCCTACTCCTCTCTCTTCTCCCACACCCTCCCCCCTCCCTGTCCAAACGCCTATCCTACTCCTCTCTCTTTCTCCCACCCCTCTCCCTCTTCCCCTTTATATTACTGTCAGCAAAGTGACGAGTTGTTATTGCTAGTCTTCACAAATAAAAGGCAATGTGTGTTGTTGTGGTGTGTGTGTGTGTGTGTGTGGTGTGTGTGTGTGGTGTGTGCGCGCACGCGTCAGTGTGTGCGCGCACGTCAGTGCGTGCGTGCATCAGTGCGTGCGTGCATCAGTGCGTGTCTCCTCCATAACTCCAAAACCATAAAACCTAGCAGCCTGAAACTTTGCATGCATACTAACAAAACTCCAAGGAAATGCAAGAGTGAAAATTTGGTGTTTGGGTTAATTAAAACACCTCTTTTGAA
>CM068952.1:178540123-178552623 GCA_035128595.1 Eptatretus atami
AAATTTAGGAACGTGCCAAAATTAACCAGCTTCATTGAGCAATATGATTTAATGCATTCACTGCAAGACCTCGTGCCCTGTCCCCTTGTGGGACTGCCTCCCACAGCGTCTGCCAGATCTATGTCTATATTTTCGGAGGTTTTGTGAGGTGCTCTACAGGGAATCAAAGCAAACCTGGTAAAAAACGGATGTTTTAAAATAAAGTTATTACGCGTAAGCGGACTCCGAAGATTGTACCAAGTGACGCGTGCACAGACGAGCAGGCAAAATGGAC
Source organism: Eptatretus atami (assembly GCA_035128595.1). Lineage (NCBI taxonomy): Eukaryota > Metazoa > Chordata > Myxini > Myxiniformes > Myxinidae > Eptatretus > Eptatretus atami. The sequence continues at coordinate 178,540,398 of CM068952.1, forward strand.
ACTTTTCTGCAATGTATATTCACGGGCGATTGAACTTTGCGATGTCTCCAGGGTTGTTCTGCATGAAGCTGCAACTCTTTTGTGGATGAAGTCATTTTATTTCATTCACTGCTGCGTGCGCGGTGAATATGGGCTTTAAAGTTAAAAGGATCCTTTGTAGTATGCAGCGACAGCCTGTCCAACCGTTCCTTCTAAACCAGTTAATTGGAGTGCTTGCATGAGTGCTTAAGCCACTTGCCGAGTGCCCATTGTCAACAGCGGTAACACGCTACGTTGCTCTGAGTGAATTGTTCACTCTCTGCGGATGCTTTTGCCGTGCCACGTTAGTCAGAACGAGTGGTTAGTGCTCCGTCACCCTGATTGAGTTGAGAAATAATTCCTGATTTCCAAGCCGTTTGCCGTATTAACATATTTTCTAAATTACTGAGCTAATTTTTTTCCACGCGTCACACGCAGCTGTTTATAAAGATTAATGTTTGTGATCATCTCCCTGAAACGTTAATATAAATGCAACATTGTTCTTTGGTGAAAGCTACTCAAGGCTTCTGGGTTATACACAGTACGTACTGTAGTCGGTAATCACACTAACTCCAACCTGTCGATTCCCGATTAAACTGCCGATATCGGCCAAGCGTGCGTGCGTGCGTTGTTCATAAAGCATAACATATTCTTCCTGCTAACTCCCCTATCCCCACCCCGGTCTCTCTCTCTCTTTGACTCTCTGTCTCTATGTCTCTCTCTTTCTCTCTCTCTCTCTCTCTCTCTCTCTGATCCTCTCTCATCTTCGTCTCTCCTCTCGACATATCCGGACGGTGGTTATGTTTGGACGGTGTTTGTCTCTGGATGCGTCTGAGTAGTGTTTGTCTCCGGACACGTCCGGCCAGTAGTTATGTCTGGATGGGAGTTTGTCTCTGGGCCGTGTTTATAGCATGACCAGTAGAAAATGGATTTCAGACTTTATTTTGTTCAATCTTCACGGTTATTCTCTGCAGAATCATTTTGGAGACGGTATGAATCGTAATTAACGCTCCACCACACGTCTGCCTTCCCTTCCTCTCACCTCTCACTGTCTTCCCTTCCCCCACTCCTCCTCTCTCCCCCTCCCTCCTCTCTCCTTTCCCCTCCACCTCTTAACTCTCCCTGCTCCTCTCCCCCAACCTTCTCCTCTCTTCCCCTCTTTTTCTCCTTCCCCCATTTAGTATTACCTTCAGCTTAGCGCGGGTGTTATTTGTATATACATATATATATATATATATATATATATATATATATATATATATATATATATATATATATATATATATAATATATATGATGAAAACTTCAAATTGAACACTTGGCGTTTTACATCACAAAAACTCTGGTGTTGTCCAGCAAGGCCAAATTTGATCACAGTATGTCCCAAAAATAATTTATCGGTGTACAGTGTGTCCCAGGAAACATCACTTTGTGGAAATATCACCATCTTTAATTGCCCACCGGAGGTGGGCCGAGATGGGCACTGTTGCAGTGAATGAAATCTGTGTCCCATCACGACTAACGCCGTCGTGAATTTTAACAACCATGTGTTGCCTACAACGCAAACACAATGCCTATGTCAACACAAACAGGGTTAATATGCTGTCGAGAATGGCATTTATGTGCACCAACTGAAGTGTGTGCCACCCAATGGGTGAACAGCATGCACAGCGTCTGCAGTGTTGATGACATTTTCGAAGGCACCTTCCCAAGTCAGCAGCACAGGCCGGAGTAGAAAATGACCCAAACGTGGACATACATACGTGCCTGCCTTCTGGCGACTGGCAGCATCAGTATGCTATTGATCATCACCCCCTCCTTTGGCCTGACAAAGCGTCTCATCTGAGCTCACTCCTCTCTCCTGGCCTGTGGTGCTGACTTAGCACGGTGCTTCCAAATTCTCACTGACACTGCACATTTCCATGCACAGGCAGCCAATTTGGTGTGTTCGCCCATTTGGTGATGCACACTTAAGTTAGTGTATGTAATTTATGGATTAATTAATTAATGAATTAATTAGTTAACACCAGCCTATTTTCAGTCCACTTCAGGCCAAAAGGCCCCCCTCGTTTCTCACCACAATTCTCACATATAATAGTCACATTTAACTGGTGTGGGTGGGCAGGAGAGAGAGAGTCAGGACAGGAATGTGTGGTTTGTTCAGGATGTAGGCAATAACTTGCCTTCTATTTCCATGGACACTGTGGGATCTTTAACGTCCACCAACCGATGCTACCAAACACCGATACAACAACCTGTCCGCGCAGCACCAATCCGCCAGTTCATAGCCGGGTCGGGAATCGAACCTCAGCACCGTCCTCTCATACAATGATTAATAATTACAAAATAAACAAAAAAAAAAAATCAGAAGAGTTTCATTAATCGGAACTGTTCTTGAGACAAGTTTTCATGAAAAATTCATTTGAAGGACCGTTGCTCGTTTTTTTTTTTTTGATTTCTTCTCAACAAGATGGAGGTTCGTGGAAGAGTGAGGCAGACAGACAGAGGGTAAACAAAGGCAACGACCTGACATCCTGGCAACAATTGGACACAAGCATTGGAATGAATGAACGACAGAAAAGGAGACAGCGGAGAGGGAAGGAAGGAAGGAAGGAAACGCACAGGAACCTATGAGTTTGAGGGTTGAGGTTAGGTGGGGTTAACTTCCTGTACTCACGAATAAACCATTCCTCTTAATAATACACGACAGTGGGTAATAAAGCCTTTTTGCTATTGCTAACAGGATACTATATTTTGGAGGGAAAAGCAGAAACATTATTACATTCAGCCGAGCTCAAATCAACCACTTCAGCTGAATGCAGGTCTGAATGCAGATACAATGCCCGCGCCAAACAAAAATACCAAAAAAATTACAAAATACTATGGAGGTAAACATAAAAAGGAGGGAAGGTGGGAGGTGTAAAGGCCTTAAAGCATGAAACATGGTCAAATTAAATAAATATATTAGAAGCCTTTTTCAATGATATATGTATAGAGCTGAACATCTCAGCAAACTGCACCTGTTCATAAGTCTTGTTACCTCCTCATTGTTCACCTTATACATACAGTAGTTTACTTGTTGGGGTAACTACACTCATGGACCGTCCTGTAATCATTTGCCTTCACATCTCGACGTTATGTGTTCCACCGACATGAAAAACACCCGCCAAGGGATTTTCACTCATGCCAACGCACGTGATCAGTCCTTCAATGTACACGTCTGCACATCTTACATGTGACCACACAGCTGCACTTACATGTGACTTGCGTTAAACCTAATCCATCGCCTCACAAACTCCGGTGCCAGATCCCCGTCCCCATCACAAGCTGTTCCCTGTTCTCATTTTCCACCCACATCTGCAACTTTCAGCCACTTATTAACAACTTCCAACAGCTGCCTGCCACCTCTCAAAACAACTTGTTCAGCTCCTTCCAAACAGAGGAAATAAATTATATACAGTGGGGTGATTTTATATATATATATATATATATATATATATATATATATATATATATATATATATATATATAATATATATATATATCAGTGGGGCAAGCTTGAACACAACAAGCATGAAGTGCATCCTAAATGCAGACGTAGTAAATACTATCGTGTTCATATAACATGTTACCCCACGTAGGGTTTACCTATAAACTTTAATTTAAATAGAATCATGATTTTTAAAGATTGTTTAAAAAAAAAAAAAAACATCGTAAGATGATTTGTGTTCTGGTGTCCAAGTATATCATTCAATTGAAATAGAAATAAAGATTGTAAAAGTCGTATAAAACAAGTTAATTCCATAAGTTTACCACCATTGACGGAATGTCGATCACACCACCCTATCTAACAAGTTACATTAGTTATTCATACCTGTTGTTTGTGTCCTTTATGACGTCCTTAAAAAAACAGTAAGTTTCCTGTTTGGAATGATTTTCAATTTTGTTTGACTGTCAGGCAGGTAGATAGAGTTTAAAAAAAAAAAAACTGTCTCACTCCTCTCTGAGAACCTTGCACCTCGTTCAATGTGCCTGGAAATGGTTGCAAGGTGCAAGCCTTTCGGAAAAGCCACGACGCCGTGTGATAGCATCACCCACAGCCCATGACCCTGTCATCACGTGATCTCATGGACGTACAGCATCCATGACGGTGGGAAAAAAAAAAGGCGACATCCTACGATTAATTTGCAATTGCTCACTGCCTTTGACACGTATTGAACGGTTTCAAACAGAGCACCTTGCCGCCATTAGAGCATTTAAATTTCATCACATGTGGCAATAATTGTGAATTGTTGCTCCTTGCTTGCTGGCTGGATGACAGAAGATGCCATTTCCATTTTTGCCACACCATCCCTGCCCCGTTTAGAATCCTGTACGGGCAACTTGTGGTTATTGATGGTTCTTCACCCACTCGGGGGGCTGGGGGTGGTTGGATGGTGTTGCTTAACCTCTCGATCTCCTGCATAATCAAGCCAATGCAATTCCAGTTTAACTTCACAGCCTCAAGTCCATGTGATATCGGCTAGACATCTAGAAAGCGTTAACGTAATTCGAATTCAGACAGAAGACCTGCAAGGATAGCTCAGTTGGTAATGCGACGTGCTCCGCATTGAGTTGTCTGTTCCTCGTTTGAGGTTTGTTTGGAATCAAATCCAAACAGAGCAAAATTTCCTTTCGTGTGCTGCTATGTTTGAAAACATGTAAGGAAGGAAAAGGGATCTGCGTATATATGCACACCTGTACATCAGAATCGGTAGTAAAGTATAAAGTACACAAACAGTGAACATAAGGCTCACACAATACTTTGGGTGATGTCAAAAGATGTCGGAAATTGTGCAGTTTGAAAACAAGCTTGGTACAAATCCAACAAATTATGATGTCACAGCTACACAATGCCGCAGCTACACAATGCTGCAGTTAGATAATGCTACCTGACGGATCAACAAATTCCTTTGGTTTTCATTCTCACAACAGGAGCGAAGCACAGAATTACGGTTAAAATACTGATTTGGTGATAGATCACAAGGTGAGCTGTCACACCGATGGACATTAAGCCGGGTGTCTTGTCTCCTATAGCATAAGTAGGAGGATGTTAATGATCTTTCGCATCTTTCGCAAAGAGCAAGCAAATTATCTCCGGCACCCTGAATGAATTAGGGCTTCAAGACAGCTGTTTACCACTAACTCAGGCCATCCCCCATCCTGTCCACATGATATTGTCTACCCCAAATGACCAAGCTAACAGCTGACCCCACAACAAGATGGGAATAATTGGGGGGCGTTAAACAGGTAGTAGTAGTAGTTGTTGTAGTAGTAGTAATTATTTTCACGTAGTTAATTGAAAATTTGATTTCATGTTGGTTCAACTGGCTGACCCTCTGAATTAAAGCGTAATGACTGTGGATTCTAATCTCAAGCCTTCTGGCTTGAGTGGGTTAAGCATGCTAAGTGAACCAGTGTATTCCATTGGCTAAAAACTGCTCTAACAACACTTTTTATCTCCTATTTACTGAGGTACAATGGAAGGGCAGAGTTGTGAATTAACAGTGATAGTATTCCAAGGAGGAGGCATGGAGAGATAGTCACAGCGAACTACAAAAGCTTTCAACAACCACTCAATCGATGCGGGAGATTTTTGAACGTCGTGACTCCTCAATGATAAAACTGTTGATACACACAAGTTAATCAAAAACAAATATCCATTTGTTCCAGCATAAACAATCGCCGAGATGATCTTGACCAAGTATCCCAAATTCCCAGGAAAGTTTAACACATATGTATTGTGAGCTGTTTGGGTATTGAAGCGCAATAGGCAATCACGGTACGTACCTCACATAGTCTGCATCCGTTTCCTGCAAGACAAAGAGACAAACAAACCCGTCACTCAAGCTCAACCTGGGTGAACAATTCAGCCAGACAATGGCAGGCTGTGGAATGAATGAGAAAAACAGGTTTAGAAGGTCTGCAGACAAATCGCAAGTGCATTTGTTATGTTTGTGTGGTCCTTTTTACCAACCAAATACAAAGAAGAAGAAGAGGAAGTAGTGGAAGCCCGAGGGAGGACAGGGCCAGTGTGATACCAGAATTGGGTTTGCATTTCCATTGCTCGACAGCTGTGTGGAATAATGTCCCACTCGGCCAGGGTATTCATGACGTGCCGTGGCGACAAGCTCTGGTGGGGGGGAATTGCTGCACGCCCTCCTCCCTCTAACATACGGGCCAAACTTCTCTGCCTCCCCTAAACTACACAACCAGATAAGGCCTAAAATATCCCAGCAAGAACCATTGGTTTGATCGGTCCACTCAACACAAACTTATTTGACTTACAAGAGGTCCACGTAACAACGAAAGGTGTTAAGAGTATAATTTTTATATTTTTTCTTCCAGTTGCTTTATCTCATGACTCCTACCGATATGAGTGATGGTCAATGATGCTGCTCGTTATCCATGATGTGATATCATGGTTACCAAGAAGAAAAGGTTTATAGTCTCAAGATGGCTGCTTTGAACAGTGGCTCCACTCTTGATTTGGCAAACTTAATGATATAATCAAAGTAACATGCATGGCTGCAAAACCGAACCTCCGACTATGGATCGCAGAGAAAAGCATTGGAGCTTTAGATCTTGAAATGAAAAATTTGACCAGAAATGAAAACAAACAAACAATCAAACTTAGGGAAACATGACTTAAGTGCGAAGTCAAATGGGTTTTAACTCGCAATTTGTGATGACAACAGCAGTATCCATATGGGATGGATTGCCATGTATTTCTTGCAAGAACAAAAGTATCGTATGATAATGCGGAGCCATAGACGTAGAAACCGGGACGTAGAAACGAGTTTCGAAACATTCAACTTGCATTTATTTTGCTTTTCATCCGAGCAGCCTCGTCCGTATCCAATTACTCGGTGCTCATGAGAACCCCAACAACAAAGCAGAAACTCCAAGCTCCTTAAGCACAGAGTGTGACCGAACATCCTGATCCTTGTTTCTGCCCAACAACAATTTTTCTCGAAAGAAACCAATTGAAAACACCAAGAGCTTTCTGAAAAAGTGCTCCACAGCCAGCACATGTGCTCACAGCGGGTGAAAGATGAAAGGGGATGCAAGGATCGACCTCATCCTCGTGTACACCCCAATTACGTGCTCTGACAAAGTTTGTCCTTTCTTTAAGGTTGACCATCACGTGCGCAGGGGTAAGTGTGCCTCGAGCTCTGAAAATGGTTTGAGTCTCGCACTGGGTGACGCGTGGTTACACGGCAGGCATTGCCAATCAACATCTCAGGATGGATGGTGAGGTATGAACGGAGGGCAGAGCATGAAAGACAGAGTGAGTGGTTACAAATGAAACCAGGCCCTCCTATACCAGGATCCACCCCCACCCACCCCATACAACGTTTCGCATCGGCGAAAGCAACACTCCTTCTCTCTCACCTCTCCCTCCTTACTTTCCACTAACAATTCAAGCGAAAAAGAACAGTGCAAAAGCAGGTCCTGCACCTATAATTACAATCTCTTTGTTGAAGGTATTTCAAAGAAACTAAGTTTTTTTTCTCCCGCCAAAGTCGGTCATAAAAATCCAGAAGATAACTAAATGCTGAACAACCATATAGAACATTTAAAGTATTTACTTTGCAAGCTCACCTGCAGAAGGTATGCTGCAAGCTCGAATGCTGTCTTGTCATCAACTTGCAGAAATCCCTGTGGGAAGGACGGACACCGACCGTGCTGGTTATCATCAAGCGAAAGAGAATAGTACTCGAAGTATGAGCGGGGCTTTCCTTTTCACCGCAGCCCTCTCTCTCCCTTTCTTTAGCCGTCACCAAAATCGCCGAGGGGCCGAACTTTCAAGAGGGGCATCAGAGATTGGTTGGAATGTACCATCGCCAGAAAAGGGGGGGGGTGGTGGCATTCGGTTACAAAGAGAATCGGCAGGGCTCGAGCCAACAAAAGCTTCCCTTCCCTCCCCACTACCAGGAAACCAAATCTTGCGGTTGTTCAGCAAAGCATAGCAAACTTTTTGCAGTTTCTTGGCTGTGCAAATCACTATTTTCTCATTCCTTCGCAGACACTTGCATTTGCAAGGTTCAGTCGCACAGTTGCGGTGGGAACCATTTGATTGTGAGGACCTGATGGATCAAAGGGCATTCCTTTGCCTCCAGCCAATGCTGCAGTCTTTGTAATCTCTCCCTTAGTAGGCATCCACAGTCATGTCTGTCCATATAAGCTTTGGGGAATTGCCGTCGATTGTATTCAACTACTCAGCAGACAAAGCACGACTAATCTTTTTGCGGGATTGCGATCTCGTTCACCCTGGCTCGCCACAACTTTTCATAAACCAGCTTATTTTCGAGCTACCTCACAATTAAGCACGCCTTAGATTGCACCCGTCCAGAGTCACAATGCCTCGACTGTATTGGCCCAAGGAGGCATGCAGGGACCAAAAATACGCCCCATAATCACGAGAAACTCGCCACGGCAGGGAAACGGTGACAACCGTGCTGTTTGTTTTCATTTCTAGATTCTGATTCTGAAGCAGCAGTTAAATGTCAAAATTACAACAAGCAAAACATACTGCGAAAAAGAAAACCAAAAAATAAACAAGCAGTCATAGACTGGTACTTACGAAATCGTCAACTTGACCTCTGACCTTGTCTAATAAAAGCTGTCTCTAGAGAAGGTAGCGACGCAAACCAGAAGTTTCTACGATGATTCTGTACCAAACCATCAAAAATCGAATGTTTGACCTCACTGTGACCTTGACCTTTGACCGATTTTGACCAAAATCTAATCAGCACTAGCCATCACCCTCCTGAATCACGTGGTGTAATTTGACATTGGTAGCTTCTTCCGTTCTCGAGTTATCGTGCCTACAAACAAACACACAAACACACACACAAACAGAGGACGGAAGTCATCAATATACTTACGAAATCTTTAGATTTCGTAAGTAACAAAACTCCATCCAAGTATGGCCATTTCAAGAGAAAAGAGCGATGAACAAAATTATTCGGAATTCGATTTCGAGTCTTAGCCAACTGGCCTTGGTGTGAAGTCGATTTAAGACTTTTGGAGCACGTACTAGCAACGGGGTTAGTTGAATACTGTGTGCTCCGGTCGATTTCAAAGTGACACGATGGCAGTTTCATGCCTCCTCTGAAAGAGGAAACTTGGAACACGGCGGGTTCTACCGCGTCCGAAGGATTCAATAGGCTCAAGCAATCGCGGGGCGGTTCTGGCTCCGATTTCATGACGTGCAACCTCTAATTACCCTGAAAATTACACCAGTTCAAAAGCAAAGCTTGGCTTTTGGCTGAGAGAGAAAAACTCAGCAAAGGGCGCGTACACATTGAACATAATGACTGGTGCAGCATTATCAGAGCGCCATTAAAAAGGAGCTTGGAGACGTGTGGAGCAGGAAATAGATGACATTGTGAAGGTTTTGTTGATGGTGATGATGGAGATTAAAGTCACCTGAACAGGTTTTCGGCTTCCCTTAATCCGCAGATGTAATTTTCTTGTTTTGGAAGGCTACTGCCACTGCAACAGATGCCTCTCTTCAATTGTAGAAATGGGTCACAGGTAAGCCCCTATGGAGGTTTCAATTGCTACACATCCACTGGAAACTTTTACAACAAACCACAAGTTTGTAATTTAGGGCCCGATGCAATAAATACCGTTCATCGTGGACACGATTCCATGGCCCAGGTGCGTACTTGGCCTGCTAGTTTGGAGTCAAGCTTGCTCTATATGTCTGATGATGAACCTGGGACATATGGACACGATGTAGACACAAGCAAAGATAAATGTTAGCTATCTGGTAACTTTCTGGAAGTTAACACGTCCCATGCTCTGGATAAAACCCCTCATAACGAGCAAGCGAATGAATGGAATCCGACAAACTGAAGGCAATTCTTTGAAAGAATCAGGCTAAATGCCTTAATATGGTTCAGCAGAACAATGCATGTCGGTTCAGTAAATCTTCCAAAAAACGCTCGCAAATGCCCCCCTCAATGTGGTGGGCCAGATGACGCAAGAACGGTGCTGCTGCAAGTTGAGGCCTTTTTCTTCCAACCACCTGCCGGTGCTAAATCAGATCGCCGGGTATTATGCTCAGAGGGACACGTTCTGTGTCTCTCTTCAGAAATGCCATAAATCCCATGGGCATCTAGAGAGAACAATTGGCTGGCTGTCCACTTAGACAATCTGTCGCGAAACAGGCAGGCTATGATGGTTTGCAGAGGCCTGCGTTTCAATCCACTTGGGCCACAGGTCAGGCCAATAAGCTTAAGGCACAGTCCAAGCCGAAGGATAAGCTTTGATGCTCTAATGAGCAACTGAAAGCGGCAGATTTAAATCCCAAACCTCTGGTGCATGCCATCTGAGAGCGGGTGTTATGAGGGATAGAAAGACCTCTTGGAGACTACTGTGTGAAAGGAGGTAAACGGAGCAACTCAAGTTCTTCTCCATCCATAATTGACCCAGTCCTTCACTCTGATAGCTACACACAAGAGCATGCAGGGATTTGGAGAACCTCCTTTCCGAATTATTCACACCTGGCCACCCATCCTGGAGAATTGCTCAATCCCTTTTGTGGATATCAGCTGCTGTAGTCGATTCAGTTGAACAGGTAGGTTCTCTACCGTAACGCAAGGCATTCTGAGCAGTGGTTCAAGCTCACAATCTCTCGGTCATAAAATGGTGAAACCCATTATGGTGAAACATCGCTTGCAAGCTGTGAAAATTTGATCGACATCAAACCTTTGTGGCACTTTATCCGGCCTTCAAGCTCAGCCATTTTGTGGACCTCCAAGCATCGCCGACCAGTGGACCTGCGCTTTGGGGGCAATCGCTGCTTTTGTGAAACAACCACAAAATGCAGTGCAAGAGGTCACTACAAACTTCACATTCTGACAGCTGTCACAGTCGATAGGAACAAAAGCTCAAATGCACAGTAACAATCCCTCATCGCCCCCCACCGCACCCCGACCCCCGCCGGATGGAGGCTACAGGTCACACTAATGAGCATCCTTTCAAACGCGCTTTCTTAGCTCATAAAAATCCAAGTCTTTCATTGCAATTCAGATTCTTATCCTCCGTTTGCACAACCATGGAAATGCATCACTTTCTTCCAATCCCGTTATTACTACACACTTATTGACACCAGTTAGGCAATTACCTTTATCGTACTGTGACTGCCTTGGCATCTCAAAATATGCTCAAGTTGTACCAATGATCAGTGTGGGCTCATTCGTGGGGATAGGGAGTGGGGAGTGGGGAGTGGGGGTAATTTGCCTCCATTCATTTCGGATATAGCTCAACAACGTGCGCTGCCCATACCTTTGCAACCTGCTCTTTTGCATTGAGGAAGAAGAGTTCCACAGTAATGTTGTCTTTCAAGTAGGTAACGCTCTCAATGTAGAACCTTTAAACAGATAAAAGGAAACAGAATCACAAAATGAATATTGTTTTGATAAATATTGATTTGTATTGTTCTGCGACACCGTCTTCCAGAAAGTAACACATATTACTCAAGCAAATGAACAAACGAGTAAACAAATGACTAAAAAATGTTTTGTTTGTGAACAGGATATCTCAAGAAGTTGTGCACAGATTCGGACGAAACTTGGTGCATGAGTTGGTTTGGTGACAAGAACAAGCGGATAAAATTTTAGTTCAGGTCCGAATCCAGATCCGGCCTATCAGTGGAATACAAAACATAAACTAATCAGCCTGGCGGAGGTATGTGCTCTACCGAGTGCCCTTCTCATTTGAAATATTCTCTCCCTCTCTCTGGTGTACCATCATTTTTGCAGAGTGTTGGTGCTGCCGAGATAGCTTCCTGAGCAAGGGTTATACTGGGTGGTTCGCCATTGCCTTCCCAGCAGTCGTTCGGGCAGGAATTTGTAATTTGTTTATGGTGCTGACGATAGTTCGCCTACTCTTCGCGAAAGACACCATGGGATCTTTAACGTCCATCAACTAATGCTGGCAGACAGGACACACAGTTTATCGTCTCCATCGAAGGGACGGCATACATATTAATGAATCACCCTTCCTGTGAAACACCAGGATGATGGTTTATAGGGGGGGGTGATGATTTGAACCCAGGCTAGACAGCTTCGAGGAGAGTGTGCATACCTCAAAGCCATCGTGCCAGCCTTGAAATATTAAACACGACATAAAAAATAAAATAAAATAAAGTGTG
>CM068952.1:178567015-178582389 GCA_035128595.1 Eptatretus atami
AAGAGAGAGATGTCACGGCGCATACAGGCCGTACTGGTCACACGTGGTGGCCTAATGCCCTATTAAGTGGCATTGCATTGATGACTCCATTTTTTTTTGTCCACGACATATATTATATATATATATTATTGTGAAAAATAAGACCCACACCGTCTCTCACCTGTCATTCCATCCATTGGGCACCATGCTCTGTGGACAGAGGGAAGTGCGAGAAATTATCAGGGTAAAGTAACTTTCAGGCTACCCTGTAGATATACATGTATAATTCGATCTTCCCATGCTCTTAAGCTGCATAAAGAAGCTTCCTAAGAAGCTGCATAAAGCAACCATGAAAGGCAACCCAAGATAAGCCCTTTGCCGTTCAAACCCTTCCCAGAGTTCTCCACAGCGATAAGACGTTCACACATCGGACACACATGAGAATCCCAATGCTGCACATCCCCTCAGCTGCCAGACCGGTTTCCTCGCTTTTTGGCGAATCATCAATGATGCGCAGACAGAATGCACACCAATGAAGCTTCCAAACATGTACCACGTGTAAATGTCAAAATGACGTTTACACGTTATCTGTTCACACATTTAACGCTGTCTACGTTGCGCTTACACGCTTATACGCTGTCTGCACTGTCGCTGGTTCTACGTCAACAAGTGATGAAACTGATCGGGCAGCTGAGGAGGTGTGTAGCATTGGGATTCTCATGTGTGTACTATTTGTTAATGTCTTACAGCTGTAGAGGAACTCTGGGAAGAGTTTGAAACAGCAAAGGCATACCTTGGTAGCTTTCATGGTTGCTTTATGCAGCTTCTTTTGCTGAAAGAGCATGGGAGGAGCTGACATATATCTATATATATATATCTATATATATATATATATATATATATATTATATATATATATATAGATACTCCACCACCGAAGGAAAAAGAGGTTGTTTTCACCCCTCTCTGTCTGTTTGTTGACTTTGTGCAGGATATCACAAAAAGTTGTGGACGGATGCAGATGAAATTTGGTGGCAGATAGGTTGTGTGACCCAACGAACTTATTTGATTTTGGTGAAGATCTGGATCTGGATCTGATACTGAATTGTTTAATTTTTCTTTTTAAAGTTATTCTTCACCAGTGAGAGATGGGGCCAAAAAAACCATATGTAGCATGTATTTCAAAAAATGTATTGGACCGATATGTTTTATAATGTGGGCGATGGTATGCGCTCTTTCGAGTGCCGTTCCATATTATATATCTTCTTCTTCTTCTTTCGGCTAGCTCCCGTTAGGGTCGCCACACAGCGGATCAACCGTCTTGTTGTCCGCATAATGATTTGGCATAGGTTTTTACGCCGGATGCCCTTCCTGACGCAACCTTGGTCGCCTCTTACGACACACAGCGATATGGTACACCTATTCTAACCGGGGCATACACCGGGCCCAGTACAACTGGTACTCATTTTCACCGCCCTCGGAAGGATGGCAGGCTGAGTCAACCCCTGGTGTTTTCGACTTGGTATATATATATATATATAATATTATATATATATAATATATATATATATATATATATATATATATATACATATACACACATATATATATATATATACACATATATACATATATATATATATATTAATTCAGTGTCCCAACGGGGCTTGAACTCAGGACTTTTGGGTCCCAAGCCACTGCCCTAACCACTGCGCCAACACCAGGCTTATTATATATATCTATATCTATATCTGTATCTATATCTATATCTATATCTGTATCTATATCTATCTATAATGTATCTGCATATATAATATATATATTATATATATATGTACATTGTTGCGGTTCTCGGAACCGCATGCATACAACAGAGAGGTGTCCCAAGACAGTTATTCCATTAATATACATGTAGTTAGTCCCCTCCCCTTTGTTCCGGGACAACAGGGAGTGGCTTGCGATGGTCAATAGTTAGGATTATTAAATCATTTTCCCTTTTATTTTATCCCCACTCTTTTCTTTTCATTCCTGAGGTAAATCTGCCGCTTGCCCCCTCGTCTCGTCTCGTCTACCATAACCGTGCACAACGTCTACCCGAAACCAGACATGTGCGGCGAGCACGTACTCTTTGGCAGCAAGATGGGTGGGGTGCACCGACGTCTACCCGAAACCCGGCCCAGGCTGGTGGACCACGTGAGAGGTCGGGGCCAGTCAGAACGCCTGACTCGGGCGATGACGTCGGATTCGGCATGGCCCTCCCCCGAGCCTCGGGCTCTATAAAAGACGAAGAGGTCCTAATGTTGTGTTCGGTGGGTGTTGTTTTTCACGAGGAGTGTTCCTACTTCTCGACTCTGCCCACGTCTCGCCTCGACGGCCCGCCCCTGTTCCTCATCTCCGCCCACACGACGTCGATGAATCGCCTCTTGTTCCTCGTCTCTGCCCACACGATGTCGACAAATCGCCTTCTGTACCTCGTCTCCGCCCACACGACGTCGATCTCGCCTCCTGCTTCTCGACTCCACCTACTGGTCCCGCCTACTGCTCCACCCTCGCACTCTGGACTCCGCCCTTCTCCACTCAAGCTCCTCCTTCAGAACACAGGCTCCACACGTGCGACTTGGGCCAGAGACAACGCGACTACTGTTGGTACCGCACCATGGAGCATCCCTCTCCCCGAAATGCCCAGGTACGAGAGTATAACTCTAACTCCCATCCCTCTTGGCTTCAAAAGTCCCTTCTCATGGGGGTTTCTTTTTCTGTGTGTGTCTGAGTGTGCTGGCGCCTGTCTGTTAAGTAAGTCTGTAGAAGTGCATTATTGTTGTTACTGTTATTTATCTCCCATCAAGTCTGCACTGTGCTTGCTTTCATAAGTTGCTTGTATTATTTGCACCACACCTTCTCTCCTCTTTCCCTGCGTTACATGCCAATAAATCTTTGTCGTACCACATACTTTCTCGCTTGCTTGTTAATAAATAATTATCATTAGAATGTCCTAGCTCGTCTTTGTCTTTTCCTCCCATTGGTCCAGCATGGTTCGAATCCAAGTTTAGCCGGGTCCTTATTCCTAACGATCCGTTCCTACTTTAGCCGGTACATCCTTGCAGTGTCGCTCGGCTGCATCCGATCCGGAAAGGTGATCCGATCCGGTAGAGTGATCCGGTTCGGACAAGGCGTACCGAGGGCGTGGTTCCCCGAAAGTTAAAGCACATGATTAATTAGGTAGCCCGATTATAGACCGGGAGGACCGACACACCTCCTCAGCTGCCCGATCAGTTTCATCACTTGTTGACGTAGAACCAGCGACAGTGCAGACAGCGTATAAGCGCAACGTAGACAGCGTTAAATGTGTGAACAGATAACGTGTAAACATCATTTTGACATTTACACGTGGTACATGTTTGGAAGCTTCATTGGTGTGCATTTCTGTCTGCGCTATCATTGATGATTCGCCAAAAAAGCGAGGAAACCGGTCTGGCAGCTGAGGGGATGTGCAGCATTGGGATTCTCATGTGTGTACGATGTGTGAACGTCTTTATCGCTGTGGAGGAACTCTGGGAAGGGTTTTAAACTGCAAAGGGCTTACCTTGGGTTGCCTTTCATGGTTGCTTTATGCAGCTTCTTAGGAAGCTTCTTTATGCAGCTTTAAGAGCATGGGAAGAGTCGGACTTGTTACATGGTATAGGATATACAGGGGTCCGAGAAAGTTACTTGTACCGCCTGATAAATTTGCTCGCACTTCCTCTGTCCCTTCCCCTCTGCCCTCGCACCCCTCGCCATCAGCTCTACTGGTTATTTTAGCGGAAAACACTTGACCTCAAGAAGAATGATGGAGCACATACAGATCAATGACAAATTAATTATTGTAAGTACTGTATAATAAACCTGTGTGATATTAAAAGAGTTCAAGAATTAAAAACCGCAAATATAGAGTGGGCTTTTTTTTTTCCCAGACTGGAGAGGAGGGGAGAGAAAAAAGGGTAAAGGGACTTTCAGTGTCCACTCTGTATACACACACACACACACACACACACACAACACACACACTCTACCCACCACAACTTACTATACATAATCCTTAGCCATTCCTTGGGTTTGATTGGATAGCTGTGATGGTATTTGGTTATTCCCCTCATTCACAGGTGGTTAGGGTGGATGGGCTTAGGGATCTTAGGATTCCTGAGTTCCAAATTCTACCTCGGCTGTTTGAATAATACCAGGTGATGTTTGACTCTGCCTTCATCCTTCTGAGGTCAGCAAAATGAGTGCAGCTTGCTTGGTATTGCTTATTGGGTGGTGACCTGTCCAGATTGTACCTTCTAGGGCAAGGAAGAGCGCTTTAGGCAGCACCAGATCGCTTTGCAGAGAGGCAATGGTGGAAATCAGGTCCCAACCTTGGATGGATTAGAAACTAGTGGAGACTTTAGTGGTGGGAAGGTGTCTGTGTGATTTCTTCTAATAGAATATATATAATATATTATATTAATTATTTTATATTATATTCTAATATATATATATTATACTATATATTATACGAGCCGTGGAAATTTTGCACTCACCATAAAGCCTCAGATCAGTTACTTGACGCCTAGCAAGTTATTGTATTAGATTTCTCACCGTTGTATTAGACGGGGATTTCCGTGTTCACAGAGCGCTGTGGATCCTTTGAGATACCCGTTGTAGTCTTCTTCTCTATCTTAGGTTTTTTGCAATTCAATTCCCCCAACAACAAAAATTCGCCAACCACCACAACGCCCCCAACAACCCACACCAAACCCCCGACCACCTTCGCCCTTTCTCCCTCCTCTAAACATCAACAATGCTAACCCCAAAACTGAACATCGCCTTCGTCCAGAGACAACGCCGAAGTCGCGATATCTAAAGCGGCCAGTGGGTGAATTTCTACCACAGTCCGCTCCGTCAACGCCTGAATCGCGCTGTCTAAGGCCGTTTTGGTGCATTTCTACCATGGTCCGCTCCCGTCAACGCCGAAGTCGCGCTATATCTAAAGCGCGCCGTTCAGGGTGATTTCTACCACGTCCGCTACCCTGTCAACGCCGAAGTCCGCGCTGTCTAAGGGACCGTTTGGTGATTTCTACCCCGTTCCGCCTCTCGCCGACCGATTGAAGCCTCGCACCGAGAGGCAAAAGCCTCCGGTGACTACATCAACATCGGACTGTCGGGGCGGGACGCGAATGCGCGCATGGCGCATGTGACTCGCGTGCATTACACGCATCGGTCGGCGGGCGAAGCCGCCTGGCGGACGGACTCTTGTGCCATAACCACCATCGCAGTGAATCGCAGGCAGATTCGGAACGAGATCGGAATTGGCAGTAGACTGGTGCATTACATGCACGGTTTCGGCGGGACGAAGCCCCGGTGAAACACACACGCACACATCGGCTGTGTCGGGCGGCGAAGAAGCCGCGTGGCGGGACAGACTCGATGCTTATTAACACACACCAGTGCCGGCTCGCCAAAGGGAACGAAAGCCGCGCGAAAGGCAAACGCCTCCGCGGTTGTTTAGCACCCATTCGGACTCGTCGCAAAGACGATAGCCGCAATTGAGCTGCGACGGAAGATTCGCTTGTGAGTTTACTACCACACTGCCGGCATCGCCGGGAGCGAAGCCGCGCACGAAATGTGCAAACGCCTCGGTGTTACACCCATCGGCTGCGTCGGCCGCAGAGACCCCGCAGCTGCGACACTGACACATCGCTCGGCCGGAGTCGAAAATTGTACGGTCGACGCAAAGCTTCAGGCGTACAAACACACCATTTTTTTCAGGGGCCGGACCCCTCGCTGAGTATTTGAAAGCAGAGCTTTGACAGGGCGCGGCTTTGGTGATTCCTCCACGTCGGCTTTGCAGGCCGGCGGTCAAGTCGGTCGACGCTGACGGGGAGGCCCCGATGGATTTCCATCCAGGGTATGCTTTCAGATGGTGGGGTCAAAGGTCAGGGGTCGGATTCTTCACTCTCCGGCCTTATTATGGGCGAGCACAACGGGAGCCGGCGGAGACGGTGGGCTCCGGTGTCGATGGGAGGAAGGTAACGAACTAGGACGAAAGCCGGTCAGAAGTGAGAGGCGAGAGGAGCGAGAGTGTGTTGACGGGCAGTCGCGGAGAAGGGCTTCAGGAAGGCAAGCAGAGGGTGGGTTACATTTTTATTTAGTGGACCACCGCTGGAAAAAAAGGGCGTCGGTTGGGATTGTTGGGGGGGGTTCGGGATACATCGGCCTTCTAAGCACCAGGTAGAACAGGAAGTATATTGGCTCTGGAGGCCTAGGTAAGCATGGCTAAAAAAAATATTGTCCGGGTCTAATCAGCTTTTTTTGGATTCCGGAGTGCTCACGGAAGGTGAGCAGTCAGCAAATTCCCGCCTTCTCCGCATACGATGCTTGCGGCTGAGGTAAATCACTGAGAAAGCACTTAAAACATGGTAGAAATTGCGGTAACCCCCCGTATCGCAAACACAAGCCAAAAAAAAAAAAAAGAGGAGCAAGTATGACAGTGCTGAGAGGCATGAGCCCTTTTTCTCACACTCCCCCTGCCCCATACCTCGGCTGGATCATACAACCCTCCCTTCCTACCAGGCGATCAGACAACCATACCGAGGCAATCCAACATTCCCACCCCCCCCATAGCCTTGAGCATCTGCGCTGTGGAAAGCGCCGGTATAACCCCGTCCGTTCCCTTCCTCCCCCAACCGTGGGTATGCCGCCGGTGATTAACGCAGCGAAGCCTCGCGCGGAGAAACGCCGGGAGAGAGCTGAAATTATCCGTATCGGGGGGTGACGGCGAGAGTGGGCGCTCGGCCGATTCTCGAGTGCGGTGGCGATTCACACGCGGGGCGGACCAGAATTAAGCGATATTATATACTACTATATATAATATATACTATACGTTTATTATATTATGGTCTGGTATATATATGTATATGTCAGTAGGACAAAATAATGGAGTCATCGAGAATGACTGACTGAGTCGTCTTAATAGGGCATTAGGCCACCACGTGTGACCAGTACGGCCTGTATGCGCCGTGACATAGAGTCCACCAGCATCTGGAATTCTGCAGGAGGGATGCAGCATCATTGTTCAACGAGAAAGTCAATCAACTCACACCTGTCTGATGGAGGTGGAAAACGCTGTCTCAGGTGTTGTTCCAGAATATCTCTTAAATGCTCAATTGGATTCAGATATGGTGAGTGATAAGACCATGACATATGGATAATATCAGTGCGTGCTCATCAAACCATTGGGCGACCGCATGTGCTCTTTAGATAGGGCAATTGAGGGGTCTCCTCTTGCAGCCATGCGAGCCATATTATAGGCAACCAGGCCTGTGCAGCATTTTTATACATGACCCGAAGCATGCTGGGATGTTATTTGCTTAATTAACACATGGGCCTCACCCGTGTGGAAGCCATTGTTTTGGTATCCTTCATTTTCCAGGTGTTTCCATTTTTTGTGCTCACCTGTATCTATATTGTAAAAGTAGCCATGTCTTTCTGTTGTTTGTTTGTCCCCACTCTCTGTCTCCCACCCCACTCTCTCTCCCACCCCACTCTCCTCTCCCTTCTCCTCTTTCTCCAGAGAGAGAAGAGAGAGAGAGAGAGAAGAGAGATTATATACACGCAGTGTGTCTCAATAAAACGTATGCAGATTTTATATATCGAAATCTATACAATGTTGTCATTCTGCACTGCCTTCAGGGTGACAGCTGATGAAAGACGTGCAATCATTCCCTCACATGCCAGCCCATCTGTTTGGTTTTAGTAACACTCAACATCACCCATCTCTTTGCGATGTAATGAATTTCTCTGAAATATTGACAATTTGTATGCATTTTATTGGGACACCATCATATATATATATATATATATATATATGTGTACTTTATATATATTATATATATATTATGTCCAGTACTGTATAATCCCATCTTTAATTGATCTCGAGTATTCGAACAAAACCATTTGAGCAGTTGTTAAAAGTAATTGGATCTTTCAGCTATTTTCACCAACCATGGAGAGTATACTGCATGCTGTTGGAACAAGCATCCTCATCTCTCAAATACTCCCACCCAGCAACTACCTCCCCCAACATCCAATCTCCACCATTGCCATGAAGAAACTCACCCTCACCTCTGATTACTATCCCTTACTGAACAAAAAATCGTTAGGTTTTGATAAAATATTAAGGAAATATCAAATCCTTTGTTTCTAGAATCCACTGCTACTTCTTTATCGACACCAATTAGTCACACATTCTTGTGGCGTCGGCTGGGGAACGTTTTGTTCAAAATCTTTCACGAACTGGATGGGCAGGTTTCATGATCGAGTGAAAGTTGCAGGAATTTGGAGTTCGGCCAGAGCGCCGGCGACCATTGTTTGTTTATATAATGGTTTCAATGAAAACAACATAAACATTCGTTCAATCTATGACAATACAAGTGTCAATGTGTGTGTGTGTTCGGGTGTCTCCTCCATAACTCAAAAACAATGAAACCTAACAGCCTGAAACTTTGCATAAGTACAAAGGAAACTCCAAGGGGAGTGCATGAATGAAAACTGGGTGTTTGGTTCATTTAAATACCCCTTTTGAAGATAATTAACGGCCTTATTTAATTATCCTTCATCACGGCTTCATCCTTGGTCATTCCCTTTGTCAGCCTGCTCTCCCTCGCTGGGGTCTTAATTCGCCATTTTTTTTTGGCCTGCTCAACAATGCCTTGACTTGGAACAGACTGCAACAGTTACTTAAAGATAAAGCGCTCAATTTTTGTTTTTTTTTCACTTTCCTCAATCATATCATCGAATGCCTAATATTCATACCGATGGTACAAATCGCTGGATCCATCGCAACGCTTATAAACGCCAGGAGAAGATGGTGCTCGTGCCTTTATTTGATTTCCGCATGTGCGATAAGCTCTAGAATCTCTTAACCTGAGCCGAATTTCAAAACGTAAACTGTGGAATTGACCTTAGCAGCAGTTCTGACTGCTAAAAAACAAAAAGTGTTTATTTGTTCAATTCGCACATTGTTTGGCATTCCATGCATCTCCGAGTGGTGTTTAATATGACTGTTCGGCGATCGCTAATCGCTTGCCAAGCCTGACATTCCTTATCAACCATTTCATTGGAGTGCTTGCTTGAGTGCCTAAGTCACTTGGTGAGTGCTCCACAAGGATGTTTGTTTGTAAGTCTTGGTGATACATGGCAAAAGTATCCACACTGTCACTCTGCACCGTCCCTTTGCCGAACACAATCAAAAATACGTCGCTCGACGTACAAAGTTCAGGCCCCACCTGCCTGTGTTGCACCCCATGGTGTCGTGCGGCGTCAAGCCTGCCATTCCTCATCAACGAACGGACGGAGGGAAGGATGGATGTAAGGGATGAATAGGATGGAGGGAAGGAATGGAGGGAGGGGATGTACCAAACTGATGTTTGTCAGCCATGGCGATACAATCGACAGCGGTGTAATTGACCTTTTAAAATCACAGCAGTTGTTGTTTTTAAAAATAAAATTACAAATTGATATTTAAGACAATGTTAAGGTGATAAAGTAAATAAAGTACATGTATCAATGTGTGTTCCGTTGTCTTGGTTCAATCCGACAAAAGTAAAAAATGTAACCCTTGCCACGGAGAGTTCCAGTTCCAGAGCGGATGCCCAGGGTAGCATTAGCTGTTTGAGTCACATCCCTCAAGGGAAGCCCATGTTATAATCTCTTTAAAAATGGCTTGTGCTGGTTGAAAGTGATGGGTGGTATTATGGGGTTGGAGGAGGGAGGGGGAAGATTGGGATGAGGGAGGGGAGGGGTGAGAGGAGGGAGGGGTTTGGGTGAGAGTCTGGAGGGGATGGGGTGGGAGGAGGTGGGAGGTGGGGTGGGATGAGAAG
This sequence comes from Eptatretus atami, assembly GCA_035128595.1. Lineage (NCBI taxonomy): Eukaryota > Metazoa > Chordata > Myxini > Myxiniformes > Myxinidae > Eptatretus > Eptatretus atami. Next base: position 178,576,890 of record CM068952.1, read on the forward strand.
GGGTGGAAGGAGAGACCCGGTGTTGCCTGGCAACATCGGCTACCTTTGCTAGTATTTAAATAAATGTCGAGCTTGCAGGCAAAACCAGCCAAGCCAATTTATCTCTCCTGGTCTTAGCACGTAGCATCCAAAGTGAACCTCAGACTGCACATGCTCAGTCGTTCCAAGTCTTTCCTTGATAAATTGGAGCTGCTCACAGTAGACAAAGACTTTTTGCATAGTTCAATGGAGTACTGCTCTCCCCTATAGGCTGGAGCGGCAGCATCACATCTGTCTCTCCTGGATTCTGTGGACACAACGTCTCTCAAGATTTTTGAATCTCCTCCGATGTGGCCAAAACACAAGATCTGTTTCTCTCCAATCACAGACAGGTTGATGGACTGATTTATTTGTTTTTTTTTTGCCGCCTCTCCTCCACTTTCGGTCACCTGCTCTTTCAGTACTTCGACCATCTGTAGCTCCCACACAACATATTCATTCTTCCCATCATCCCTTCCTGTTCATTGTTCAACCTCCCAAAGTCCAGGCTGCCAGCATGAACTCCTTTATTCCTCTCTATTCCTGTTTGTGGAATTGCTTTCCATCGGCCATTGAACCACCCTCTTCCCTCTATGTATTCAAACGATCGGTACAGCACAATCTCATTTAATTGCCAAACCCTACCAGCGATCCTTTCTCCCCACATTACCCAACCAAACACAACAACTTACTAGTGCGTTATTGTATTTCCTTCTATCCTCTTTCTCCTCTTTTTCCGTTCATTCATTCCCTTACTTTATTGTCTTTTAACCTCTATCACATCATTCTGACCCTAGATCCTGCAAATAAAAGGAAATATGAGCCGCTCGCATTAAACTCTTTTTTTTCCAAGGATACACACCGTGAGAACCAGCTTGGTGTATAACGAGTCAAATCCCTTCGTCCAACAGCACGTTTTAACCTCATAAGGCCAAATCCCACCATGCCATGTGAGCAATAGCAGGCAAGTCCTCTAATTCAATCAGGGTGACCATAGACGCCTTCACTAATTCAAGATGGCGGCACCCCGTGGAGATGCTGCAGGGACCGGCAAAATAAATGATGATTTACACTGTTATTCCATCAAACTAGAATGAAGGAGCAAGGAAATGAAGATCGAATGAATCAAGGGAAAGGAAAAAAAAAAAAGCAATGAAAATGAAGTCACTAGATTGCGTCGAACTGGGAAACCAACGCGCCTTGGCGGGAATGGTAAATGAGTCAATTCAATCCAGTTTGACTGTTAACCGATAGAGAAAATTGCGAGTCCAGTCTTGATTATGTTGCCTTAAGATGTAAACAGTAGATACACCAGATACAATGGTTGTCGTAACAGCTTGCCGCGGTCAAACGTGGACTTTAACCGAGTTTTTTTTTTTCCTGAAATTCAGAGTGAATCAAGGTATTTAAGACAATTGAATTGGTTTGCTACTCAATACCTGATGACTGTTTTACACCTTGGACTTTTAGTGTGTGTGTGTGTGTCTCGTTAGTTGTTATCTCCAGATTTGTGTTCAGAAGTGGAACGGAGTCCTCTCCCAGGTGTGAAGAAATGAATCAATTTGGTGAAGATCCGTCTCCAAGTGATTCTTCACAAATTTGAGAGATGGGGCCAAAAATGATAAAAAGCATGATATTTCACAAACTTGTGGACGGATTATGACAAAACTTGGTGGATAAGTTTGGAAGGTGACAAGAACAAGCCGATTGGATTTTGGTTCAGGTTCGGATGCAGATCCGGCCGTCAACGGATACAAAACATAAACTGTTCAGCACGGCGGAGGTACGCGCTCTACGCAGTGCTGTTCCACTTTGTTTTTGGTGTTTCAAGCATATAATGCTACATTTGCTTTGTTATGTCAAAATATTTGGTGTAAAGTGGAGTCGTTATTTGTTTCCACCTTTTGTGCCTGCATTTTAAAATAAGAATTGAGGCTTTTACAGTTGTCCATCCTGCCATACATACTTCCACTGAGATTTTATTGGCATTGCCATTGGTGGAGCTGCCTGAACAAACACCAACCACCGCCACCACCACAATGAATGCGACTCCCTCCAGAAAACCTCTCTTCCCTTTGATCTCACCTGTAATTCTTCCTCCTCTCTCTCTCTCATTTGGAATAATAAATAAATAAATGTCGGATGCGTCCAAATTTTGTGCGTGCGTTGAAGGATTTCAATTTCCCGGTTGCTTTTTCTCTCCGCAGGAGACAGATGGAAATTATACGCCGGTTAGTTTAACTGATGCTTTGATAAAGATTTGTGGGGGGATAATGAGGAGTTTTAAGAGCAATCATTCGGAGAAGTGTAGCTTCATTAAAAAGGGTCGAGGAAAAATAATGTAATACAATTTTGCAACGCATTTCAATTCTCGAACGCAATCGTGGTTTGGTTGAGTGGAGTCGTGGGGCCCATTCCATGCATTCAGGAAAAATGATAGTTCTACAAATTGGTTTGCCGGATTATTTTAAGGATGTTCCTATTGATCATTTAGCTAAACATGTCAGAGATGATGTGATTAGCATTGCCCTAAGTTTTTGGGATGAAACAAGATCTCAGAGCAAAGAAGATTCCACGATGAGAAAATGAGTGGATGAACGAGAAGTCTCAAATATCGTTCGTGGAATCGAGGAAGAATCTCCATGGATATCAATTTAAGATTTCACGGCATTGATACAGGAGTACCTGGTACAAGTTTTGCATGGAAAAGGTCAAAGTTCAAATTCCTTCTCTTACACATATTTTTGTTTCATGATTTGTGTTTCGAATGCAGGATTTGAACCAAGATGTCTCCCTTCTTTCCTTCCTTCCTTCCTTCCCACCCATGTCGAAATCCCGACTTCCACTCTCAATACTACGCCCTCCTTCTCAAGCTTATCCAGTTCTATATCCAATGAGCAGAATACCCGCCCATGGGCGATCTTGTTCAAGCATGCAACACTTTCTTTGATGCATACCTTTATTTGGGCGGTGTATCGGCAACTGACAGCTCTGTGTCGGCAACCCCCCCCCCCCCAAAAAACCTGGGTTCCGTGCATGAAGGAAAGCATTCCGACTGCGTATAATTCAAAACACCTCTCAACAGTGGACACTTGTAATACCTCTTCCACCTGTAGGCGGCACGACACGATACACATTTTCATCATAAATTTGCGTCTCCCCCCCCCCCCCGAACCCCCACCCCTCCCCAAGACCACTGGCAAAAATAAAAACACCCCTGTACATTAATTGGGGTCATGCTGATCCTCTGTAGCAAGTTTGGATGTAATTGGGCAAGAACTGTAGGAGGAGGAGCCCGACAAACAAACCCACAAACACCGGACCGTGAATTATGGAACGATATCCAGTACAATCTTATTGCCATATTTACGATTAACTTCTGCTGATGCACCTTGGCTTACTACTCAATCAAATCTACCTGCAATGAAAAAGGGGAAACAAGCCGGGAGGCGACGATGGTTCACGAGTGGTATTTGACGATGTAGATTGTTTCAGAAGTCAAGGATGAGACGATGTGATAATTTTTGACCAAGTTATAAAAATTATCAACATGATGTGGTACAGTGACGGGTTATTAGCTGCAAAATGTCGAAAACGCAGTTTCGTTCAACAACTTTCAAAATTTGACCTTTGCATAACCTTTAAAGGTCACAAAACAATGTTGTGGACATTAAATAAGGAAACAGGATACGTGCGATAGCTTATTGGAGTTAGTTCGTCGAAGAAGGTCGAAAACCCGGTTCGATTCCACAACTTTGAAAATTTGACCTTTGTGGCTTTAAAGGTCAAAGGTCAAGGATTATGACCTTTGGTGCAAAATTTCCTCTTGAACATTCCAGGAACAATATAACGTCATATGGCTATATGGCATTTCACACTCCTCGGATTATCCATACTTTGATGAAATCAGCGTAAAAACAAACTTGAAGGGGGCGCCACGGGCAAGGTGTTCGAGATAGAGCAAAAAGGTTTCAAGACTTTAGGTGGGGAATGACCTCAAGATTATGCATAAAAAATATTGTCATCCTAGCTCTCAAAGTTTGGGCGTCGTATGATTTTTATGTCAAAATTCACAATTTTCGAAGTTTGACCTTGTGACCTTGACCTTGGGACGAAAATGAAAAATTGGACAACGACAAGTTTTAGATAATTCATTTTGCTATTCAAATACCGAAGAACCCATTCCATTCAGTAAGTTCCCTAGGAGAAGATAGATTTTTAATCCGACTACCCCCTAAAAATGGCTATTTTTTGGGCGTGGCTTCACCCACAATGGGCGTGGGACGCCCATCGCCAGGAAGACAAAACTAGGCATTGATATCAACATCATATTCAAGTTTCATCCAAATCGGATCACATCCCACGAAGTTGTGCTCTGGACAGACAGACAGACATACATACAGACACACAGACATAACGAATATAGTGGTCACTCTGGCTGGCGCTCGTGAACCAAAAAAAAAGTGAAAAACGTCAACATCAGCAAGCTGTAGTGGACGTGTTGCAACAAGCGATTGGAGTACAACAGATACGCAGACCACATAGCTGCTCAAAAGCAGACAAGTTCACAGAACATTCGCAACAATAGCATGCTGGAATTAAATTAATATGGTCAGGTGCCTCTTCTTCATGAGCACCTAGTTTGAGAGAAACAAACAAATAAACAAATTATTCTTCTTTGTTTGGGTGCAGCACAAGGCTGCGGGGTAGCATCATTCCCCGAGGGCGTGGCTGTGCCGCTGATGCAATACCCTCTGCTGATTCAGGCAGGAAGTTGTACTTTGTTCATGATGCCAGCGACAGCTCACAAACTCTTTGTGAAGGACACCATAGGGTCTTTAACACGCACCAACGAATGCCAGGGGACCGTTTAACGTCCATCCAAGGGATGGCACACACACATTGATGAATCACCCTGCTATGAAACACAGGGATGACAATTTATAGCTGGGTCGGGATTTGAACTCAGGCTAGACAGCTTCGAGGCAAACAAATAAACAAGAAAGACGTCGTGCAGAACACGATACTTGCCAAATCGCTCAAACAAATTTGACCATAAAATTAATTGGTGGTTGAATTCAGTGACATGATACGCAAATCCTCTTCAAATTTCAAATCAATTAGATGAAAATTGAGGATTTATGCAATCTCACTTGAGTTGTTGACCTTTGGCCTATGTTGACCTCAAAAATAATGGGTGCTTCAATTCAGTGACATGATATGCAAACCATATTCGAATTTCAAGTAAATTGGATGAAAATTGACAATTTTCGAAGTTAGGCCTATGTTGACCTTTCAGACCACAAAAATAATTGGTGGTTGAATTAAGTGACCTGATATGCAAATCCTCTTCAAATTTCAAATCAATTAGATGAAAATTGAGGATTTAAGCAATTTCACTTAAGTTGTTGACCTTTGGCCTATGTTGACCTCATAAATAATGGGTGGTTGAATTCAGTGACATGATACGCAAATCCTCTTC
>CM068952.1:178595756-178620271 GCA_035128595.1 Eptatretus atami
TCAGTACCAGAGTATATTTCAGACATCAGAATCCTCCATGGGGCAGCCCGATTCACTGAATCGAATGCTTTGCAGAGATCAACACAGGCTGCTAGCAGCCCCTGCTGAAACTATCATGTGTCTTCAGTGAGGACCGGAAGAGCAAGGATATGGTCAATCGTTGACCTCTTTGGTGGAAAGCCTGAGTGCTCTGGGTGCTGGTGCTCAAGCAGATGGTGGCGAACCCTATCAAGAATTATCTAAGCAAAGACTTTGCCCGGCACTGAGAGCAGCGTCACCCCCGCGGTAGTTGTTGCAGTCTTGGCGATCACCCTTCCCTTTCCAGAGAAGGACAACAAGGACCCTCTTCCAGTCAGTTGGGATGACATCTGTGTTCCAGGCAGAGCACAGAACTGCATGCAATGACACGAGTGCAGCATTTCCACCAGCCTTGATAAGTTCAGCATGGATGCCACAGATCCCAGGAGCTTTATCCCTTTTCAATTGTTTCACCGCAGCCTGTTTTTTCCACAAACAAAGGTGGATCACAGTTGATTGGAGGGTCAGCAATACCGATAGTAACACCCCTGACATCCAACTCGACAGCTGGTGGATCAGCCTGGTACAGCCGCTCAAAGTAACCGGCCCAGCGGGCCTTCACTTCGGACTCCTCTCTCAAGAGCCTACCACCCTCCACTCTAACTGCAGTACACCGAGGGATGGGCTTGGAGGAACGCAATGTGTGAATTCCCCTGTAAGCAGGAAAAGAATCACTTGACCACAGGTGATGCTCTACCCCCTCACAGATTACTCGTACATCGACTTCCTTGTCCACCCTTAGTTCACGTACACTTTTAAGCCTCAGCTCCCTGAACAGCTCAGCTCTGCCATTCAGCCTGGCCCTGCGACTTTGGTCAATGGTATCCGGTGTCCCTTGAGAGAGAAAAAAATTATTCTTCACTCGATGGTGAGTTCCAAGACATCCACCGGCAACATCAATGACGGGGTCTTGAAAGCACTCCACAACTCTTCAGGATTCCCCAAAGCACCCAGACCCCCCCCCAATCCCCACTTAGCCTGTTCACAAACTCCTCAGCTTCCCTCTCATCCTTGAGCTTGCCAACATCCAGCCTAGGCTGGGATGGTACCATTCTCCAAGATTTAAGCTGCAACTTCAGAGTTCCTACCACAAGCCTGTGGTCAGTAATGAGGAACTGATCACTCCGGTAGACCCTGCAGTTCTCGATCATCCTCCAGGGAACATCAACGAGCACACGGACACTATCCTTTGACACACCGCCAGCGTTGGAATACCAAGTCCAGCGATGAGCCTGTGGGTGCTGAAACCATGAACCAACAACCATAAGTCCATGACTTCTTGCAAAGTCAAGGAACTTAGTGAAATTCTGGTTCACAGTTCCAGACCCATGGGGACCAACACATGTCTCATAACCATCCCTATCAGTTCCAAATCAATGCATTGAAATCCCTCAAGACAAGAACAGTTTCTCGGCTGGGGCACTGATCAACCACAGACTCGAGCATGGCATAGAATGTGTCCTTCATGGTGAGATCACTCGCCTCAGTCGGAGCATAAACAGAGACCAGGGAAGTGACACCCAAGGAGGGACAAATCCTTAATCTCATAATACGCTCGATGACCGGTGTTACCTCAATTATCATTGGAGTCAGCTTACTGGACGCATCGACAGCAACTCCTTGGGCATGGTAACCATCAGAGTGATCAGACAAATAATAGGTGTAATCACCTGCCATGATCTCGCTGCTATCCGGTCTTCAAACCTCAGAGAGTGCTCCAATACGGATGTTCAAACGCTTGAGCTCAGATGATACCAGAGACAGGTGATCATCCTCTCTTTGAGATGGGACATTCCAGGCACCCACTCAAAGGGACTGCCTCAGGATAACCCAAGGAGACCGCCGTCCTGTGGATGACACCTCAGCATCACTCCGCCACACGCCACCGCAATCTGACCCTGGAGGTTTACCCCGTGGTTTTCCTCCTATCGTCAAGGATATCAAGGTTTTCCTCCTTTGGGGGTTCCGAAGGCTTTGCCCCAATCCCGTCATCCGGTGAGCTGCCCTGCAGAGGGCAGTTGCACACAAGGTATCCCACGGAGTGGGTTTACAGATTTCCTTACATTTGTGGGTTTTGCGGAATGAAGTGTACTACGGTGGCCGGAGTGCAAGTCTTGTCACCAACCTCCCTCCAAAAAGCAACCCAACTGCAGGAGGACGTTCGCAGACACAGTTGGGCACTATAAATAGATGGCAGTTGGCTCACAAGGAGCTACTCCGCCCTTTGACAGGTTTTGTTTTGAATCCTGCTGGGTGTCCATATCTATACACCCTCCTCATCAGAATCCTGGTGGGGGAGACGGTTTAGTCGCCGACAACCCGACCATGAAACAGGTTAGCACAGGTCTACATGGTACCTGCAGCAAGTCACTGATCTAATCTGGCTTGACCTGACAATAGGAGAGCAATGGGTGCCTGGAAGGGGTCGCTTGGCATGGAAAGAACTTCGGTGATCTTCCGTCAGGCGGTAGGCCCAAAACCGTGTCCCAGCCGAGCCTTCGTAATGCAACCCTCACTCCCAAGCAGTACTTCGGAGGGACAACAGGCATGGATTGGAAATCTGCGCTGGTGGAATGGAACGAGGTTGCCAAGGTTACCAGCTCCACCCACCGCAACATCTGCACACTGCATATTTACACTGAATTCCCATTTCTCTCAATGCACACACTCCAAAAAAAATTGCTCATTTGAGTTCAGACATCTACGAACCAGTCAGTGATGGATACCTTGCGATATATAGGATACCCATCACTCCACGAGTGTATATATATCACCCTGGTGATGCCTGTGCTTGCCCCCATTGTACTCAGTGCCACATCTCCACCCCCATAGTCTCTCTCCGAGTGAATTTAAGTTGATAAACTGTTTGATTGAATTAATATGGTGTAGATGTAGCCTTGCGAGGCTTGATCGGCTGAATGGCCTCCTCCTCCTGCGTCAAAGTCCCTTGTGTACCCTTGTCCTTGTGTAACTTCACACCGCATGATACAGTGAAGCAGGCACCTTGAAGTACACGAGTCAAGTGACATCGAGTGAAGTTTTGTTAAAATTTTGACGAACCAGGCAGATAATAAATAACGGGAGGAGGAAGAAGGAAATGAGAATTGAAATGGGGATGAGAGAATAAGGAAGGAAGGGGAATGTAGGAGGGATGGGAATAACTAGAGGAGAATGTATAAATGGGGGATGTACAGGACATAACGGGAGGATAGAAGGTTGAAGACCGAAAGAACAGATTCTGCCTGATGGAAGCCTGATCATCCAGCAGCCACCCCCCCTCTTATAATATTAAAGCAAAGGGAATCCTAAAGGAACCATTTTTAATCCTGAATGATCCTGAAAACTACAATGAAACGGTTGGAGAGATTAAGCAGCTCCAGTGAGAGGTTCCAAGGTGTTGCGGTGGAGTGGGGGTGTGGAGGGTTGAGGTTGGGGTTGGGGAGATTAGAGTTGGTGGGTGTTAGGCATGGGGATGGGGTGGGTGTGGGTGTGGGTGTGTGATTTGTGTGTGTGTGTGTGTGTATATATATGCATGTCTCAAGTCTGTGTGTCTGAGTATGCATGTCTGCGTGCCTGTGTGTCTGTGGATGCATGCCTGTGTGTCTGTGGATGTGTGTCTGTGTATGCATGTCTGTGTGCCTGTGTGTCTGTGGATGTGTGTCTGTGTGTCTGTGGATGCGTGTCAGTATGTCTGTGGATGCGTTCTGTGTGTCTTGGATGTGTGTCTGTGCATATGCATGTCTCAAGTCTGTGTGTCTTAGTATGCATGTTTGCATGCATGTGTGTCTGTGATGCGTGCCTGTGGTGTCTGTGGATGCGTGCCTGTGTGTCTGTGGATGCGTGCCTGTGTGTCTGTGGATGCATGTCTGTGTGTCTGTCAATGCATGTCTGTGTGTCTGTGATGCGTGTCTGTGTGTTTGTGATGTGTGCCTGTGTTTTCTGGATGCATGTCTGTGTGTCTGTGATGCGTGTCTGTGTGTCTGTGGATGCTGTCTGTGTGTCTGTGGTGCGTGCTGTGTGTCTGTGGATGCATGTCTGTGGTCTGTGGATGCATGTCTGTGTGTCTGTCAATGCTGTTCTGGTGTCTGTCGGTGTGTGTCTGTGTGTCTGTGGATGCATGTCTGTGTGTCTGTCGATGCATGCCTGTGTGTCTGTCGATGCATGCCTGTGTGTCTGTTGATGTGTCTGTGTATGCATGTCGTGTGCCGTGTGTCTGTGATGTGTGTTGTGTATGCATGTCTGTGTGTCTGTGGATGTGTGTCTGGGTATGCATGTCTGTGGATGTGTGTCTGTGGATGCGTGCATGTGTATATGCATGTTTGCATGCAGTGTGTCGTGGATGTGTGCTTGTGTGTCTGTGGATGCGTGCCTGTGTGTCTGTGTGATGCGTTGACTGGTGTCTGTGAGGCGTGCTGTGTGTCTGTGGATGCGTGACTGTTGTCTGTGGATGCGTGGACTGTGCGTCTGTGATGCGTGACTGTGGTCTGTGATGCGTGACTGTGTGTCTGTGGATGCGTGACTGTGTGTCGTGATGCGTGACTGCGTGTCTGTGGATGCGTGACTGTGTGTCTGTGGATGCGACTGTGTGTCTGTGATGCGTGCTGTGCGTTCTGTGGAATGCGTGACTGTGCGTCTGTGGATGCGTGACTGTGCGTCTGTGGATGCGTGACTGTGTGTCTGTGGACACGTGTCTGTGTATATGCATGTCTCATGTCTGTGTGTCTGTGGATGTATGACTGTGTGTCTGTGGATGCGTGACTGTGTGTCTGTGGATGCGTGATGCTGGTGTCTGGTGGATGCTGTGACTGTGTGTCTGTGGATGCATGTCTGTGCGTCTGTGGATGCGTGACTGTGCGTCTGTGGATGCGTGACTGTGTGTCTGTGGACACGTGTCTGTGTATGCATGTCTGCATGTCTGTGTCTGTGGATGCATGTCTCCATGCCTGTTTGTCTGTGGATGCGTGTCTGTGTATCTGTGGACGCGTGTCTGTGTATATGCATGTCTCAAGTCTGTGTGTCTGTGTATGCATGTCTCGAGTCTGTGTGTCTGTGTATGCAAGTCTGTGTATATGCATGTCTCAAGTCTGTGTGTCTGTGTATGCATGTCTGCGTGTCTGCGTGTCTGTGTATGCAAGTCTGTGTATATGGATGTCTCAAGTCTGTGTATGTATGTATGTCTGTGTCTGCGTGTCCATGTCTGTGTGTGCGCGTCTGTGTCTATATGCCTCATTCTGCATTTGCATGTCTACATCTGTACATGTGTGTGTACACGTACAAAGAAGTACATCACATTGACTGAAGAATCGTTTTTTTTTTAACTCCAGTAAGTATTTTTTTTCCCTGTTTAATCAGAATGGAGGTAGTTTCCCTATTAATGGCATGAATCATCGTGCAGTATCATATTTAGCCTGTTCTTTCCAACCTTGTCCAGTTCTTTCCAACCTACTCGGATGCATTTTATTCCAACAGCAAGAAACACACAGCTGATGGAAACAAAATGGCCAGTTCGAGTACACAATATAAAATCTTACATCGTCACATGGTCTCACTCTCCAAAGGAACACTTAGTGGCTCACAATCTCATTGTGAGGTTAATTATTGCAAGTCGATGTGGATATCGAACCTCAGTATAAAGTAGTGGCCACACCATCGGATGAGTACACGTACAATAAATAAATTGATGGATCCATATGATTGTGAGAATTGGATACAGCACAGTCATGACGGTCCAAACGGCCTTCTCGGTAAGGGTACACTTGCAAGCACAGTGCATGCTTCATTCATTCAAACTCGTACTTGAGAACTCCATCTCGAGCGACCCGCTCAGTTTCCACTCAAACACACATCCACACGTTAGTCTCGTTTTCTCAAATCACTGCCAGTGACTTCAAGACTCGTGTAGACGCCATGAAGCTGTGTTATGACTGAGGTCAAAGTACACCCACCACATACAGCAGTCTGTTTTATGTAACAATGTCATGAAAGAGAAGATGTCACTGCAAAGTAAACTCGGTTAACATCCCTGGGGTTCGTCAGCAGGCCTCACCTGGACAAGCAGTTCCAGAGTTCTGCTGTCGGGCAGGAGAATTTCACATCTTCGGCCTTCGGTCATCTGTAAGGCAGCGGTCGCAGGGATTGAAGATAATGAAAACAATTTTTTCAAAGAGTAATTTCTTCTCATTACCTAAAATTCAGTTAAACTGCCATTTCAAAGAGTCGGGTTTCTTTATAACCAGACATGCCGGTCGGACTCGGTGCGTGCCGCTCCCTTCAAACTCTCCTCCACCCTCCCAGTAGTGCATTCCTGTGGAGGAAGCACAACCCCCTTTCTCCGCCTATGTATGACATGGGGGCAGTGAAACAACCAAGGTCTCAAATTAAATGGCTACAAGCTACTTGATTCATTTAACCCATTTCTTAAGCAGGTATCATCACTTTAAGTAAAGGGACTGTAGTGTCAGAAGTATTTGTTATTCTGATTCTGCAACTGGACCAGGCAGCATCGGCTCACGTGTACTAAAAACATGTTCTGCTGCTCTTACACACTCGTTCTGCTCTGTTCACCTTATCATTGCCATGGGTCATCTTCCGTCTGCTTGAAAGTCAGCCAACATCACTTTCTTACATTAAAAGGTGCAAAAAACTGATCCCCTTTAACTACAGCCCAATCAACTTTCTTCCAATCATCAGTAAGGTCATGGAATCCATCATCGCAGTTGATATGAAATCCTGCCTTTTCTCCAACGACCTCATCTCTGATCACCAATTCGGATTCAGACCAGGCACTCCACCATGGACATGCTGCTTCTACTCTCCCAACAATGGATGGAGGCCCTCAATGTCAGACCTGAGATCAGGGCCATCTCTCTGGACATATCTCGTGCTTTTGATGTCGTCTGGCGTCCTGACTTACTCTCCAAACTCTCTGCCTCTGGCATCGAAGGCCAACTCCACACTTGGATTATGGACTTCCTCTACTCTCATAGCCAACGTGTGGCTCCCAAAGGAATCTGTTCATCTCCTCTCCCTGTCAAGGCTCCAAGGCAGTGTTCTGGGTCCAGTCCTATTCCTGATCTTCTCATTCTTCTGATACACAGGCAGCAACCTTTTTCCTCTCTTCAGATAATGATAGAAACACAAGCGGTAAAACACTTGGAATATGTCTTTCAATCCTGACATTCTCGATCGCTCTATCTCTATCTCTATCTCTATCTCTATCTCTATATCTCTCTCTCTCTCTCCCTCTCTCTCTCTCTCTCTCTCTCTCCTCTCTTCTCTCTCTCTCTCTCTCTCTCTTCTCTCTCCTCTCTCTCTCTCTCTCTCTCCCTCTCTCTCTCTCTCTCTCTCTCTCTCTCTCTCATACTTTTGGGCTTCTCCATTGGCCATGATCTTTCTTGGGAAAAAAAGCATACTTCTCAATTGGCATCCAAAGCCAGCCGCCGACTGGGCAGCCTCAGTCGTGCGAGGTCCTCCCTTGGCACACCTGAACTCCTATCAACCTACAAGGCTTTCATCCACAGCTTGATGGAGTCCTGCTCTCCCATCTGTGCTGGCACCCCTGCCTCACACCTTGCTTAGCTTGCTTGACACCATGGAAACTAAGGCCTTTGGGATCATTGGAATCTCCGACAATGATGCTGAGTTTATGGGTCTATCACTTTCACATTGCAAACATGTTGCTAATCTTTCTGTATTCTATAGTCTCTTTCTGGTCTTGCACTCTCTGCTCTTTCCGTGCTCTACCCCCCAGGTTTCTGCACGATGAATGCAGTTCACCATCAACTCCCTTCTGGTGAAACTCCAAAAATCTAGAATTACTGCTCACCTCCCCTCATTTGTTCCTCTTTTTTTTCCAGCCTGTGGAACCAACTTCCACATTCTCTATAATCTCATTCTTTCCTCCAGGTCTTCAACACAGCTGTTCACCACCATCTCAAATCACCCCCCACCCAAGACCATGATCTTTTCTTCCCTCGTTAACCCTCCCCAAGCCAACCTCTTTCCAACTTTTTAGATTTTCCTTCCCGAGACTTTCCTTGCGTATCCATCTGGTCCACCCTTTGTGTCCTCGCCTAGCCCCAATTCTTCCACACCTCCCTTATTTATCCAAGTCTCCCTCTAATTTGTCCATCAACATTGCTGTTGGTGTCTCCCCCCTCTCTCTTTTTACTGTTCCTTTTATTCCGTTTCATCCTAATCCATTCTATGTTGTAGCTCCTACACAAGCCTTCACAGTCATTCCGAAGGGCATCAGACGAGGAAGGGTCATTAAACAAATTAGTTAGTCAAATGCGGACCCGAACATTTTAAGAGCTTGCGGCTCTCCCATCCTTTAGGCAGGAGCACCTTTTGATAAAGGAATACGATTTGTAATGCCGGCCACCACCAAAGGTAGCGCTATTTCCTCCACATATGTCGGCATATACGTATTTGGAGGTGATGTGTCGGGATAATTTACGTGCATGACATCAGTGTCGTACGTCACATCACGGGTCAGTGTGCTCCTTACGTTTAATATATTATTCCTGACTGCAAACCTCCTAAATGGTAATCAGCAGGGCAGAGACAACGTGTTTGTGTGGCAGACGAGAGAAGAAGAATTTGGAAGGAATTTAAGGATTTCCCCAATAATTTACTAAGTCGACCATTTTGGCACACTTCTGGTCACATGATCGGCACGACCTCCACAATTTAACATCCATACCCTGGCCTAATGTTGTCATGCAAATTTGGTTGCATTCTGACCAGTGGGTCAGAAGAAGAAGATTTTTGAAGAAATTTACTAAGTCTGCCATTTTGACTTACTTAAAGTCATATGACCGAAACAAGCTTTGCGATCCCCGTCACCAGTCAGGAGCGGAACCTTGCTGCCAAATTTCATCCAGATCGGCCTAGCCGTTTGGTTTTGGCCTGAGAAGTCGAAATAGGAGACGGATGGACAGACGGACGGACGGATGGTGCACGATGACAATACCTTATCTGCAATTACAGATAAGCTAAAAATGCAAGTTATGCCTCAAAAATAAAATCAACCGTTTGCATGAGGAATTCAGCGATAAACATGTGACATCAACTTTGTGACATCGAGTTCAATTGAGAATGAGATGGTTCGTGATAGTCTGTAGGAGGTATCTTGTGAAATCTGTGCGTCAATTGTGGATGAAATGGTTGTTTGTGATAGTTTGATAACATCGATGACCCAGAGCAAATTATTTGTGATAGGTTTCTCTTTCTCCTGACCTCACCCTCCCTTTCCCCCTCTTTCTCGTATTTCACAATCAAAGGACAACATTGACAGCAGGTCCATAAACCTTCAACAAATGTTCTTCTTCGAACAAAAAGGTCTCTCTCATATGAAAGAGAAGAATCAACATTTCTTGTGAGCAATGTTTCGATATCTGAACATACACCTCAAGTCTCCTAATATGAGTGACACGTTGCCAAGTAACTGCACAGTTGTGTAGGCAAAGCAACATCACGATTACGAAACAACAAGATCGAAACTTTCCACGTCAGGCCAAATTGATCGGAGAGACGAATTGTTTGGAAACCTTGGCGGCTCCAGGCATATCCTTTAGAAAAGTTCAATGAAACACAGAGCTTTGATGGAGAGTTGAAAACATCAACAATGGGACACATTAAGTAACTTGTGCCGATAATTAACCTTTGGTCCAAAGACCCAAGACGACAAAACCTCAACTCAATGACGTGGCTTTACAACCGCTCTGAAATGCAAGAGAACAAGGAAAACTCAAACAAATCTCTACATGTACAAGCACAAAGTCTCAGGTTACCTGTAATAAACCTCCTCCTCCGCAACACCCACCTACCCATGCCCAAAGTTTTCGGATCAAGAACAAGCACGAGATTTACCAATATGTTCACCAAATACCTTAATGATGATGAATAAGAGTGGCTTTAAAGCAACATTAGGCATGTAGGGCTTTGAAAATAAAAATGATTGGAAAACTTTAATTACTAATAGATAGAAAGACTATTCTGTGATACGATTACGAAAAATATTTATCACTCAGCGATCCGACAGAAAGAGATCAGAGATTAAAGAAGAGGGAAGCTAGGTCGAAGGGTAGTGAGGATATCGTGTGCCACTCAGAGTAGATAATGCATGGAATGATCTCCCTGGAAAGGTAGTGGCAGTAGAAGAGTGGTACCTCAAAGCATTTGGGATGGACATGGGCATTGGCAGTGTAACCGCGTCATAATTGTGATGTCAGTGAAAGGGTCTCATTACAAGGAGGATGTGCTGTCGGTGTTTGTTCATTCCTTACAGGACAACGTTCTCCATCACACCTCCCTGAAGCACAAACAACACCATGGAGACATCCCTATACCTATCCGACTGTTCGCCTCCATACTCCTCATTCTCACCCTCCCCCTGTGGAGGAAGCACAACCTCCTCTTATTTATTTGTCAACTGGTGCCTCAAAAACATATTTTGTGCTTAGAATCTAAAACATGACCTGTGGCAGGGTATCAATGGGGTTTGAGGGCATGGCAGAAAGAGTCAAGTTTGGTTATATTACATTAATCTGAGGCTCATAGAGGAGCTTGTGCACGAGGACACTTCAGCATATTTTAACGTGATTAACAAAGACATCAACAACCAAAGGACAAACACGGAGAGTATATGGGATTTTAACCTGGGGCACCCAGCATCATAAGGAAGTGGTTCAGATTGGAATGTGAAACCGCGGACTGTGGTAAGGGTGGTGATGGAAGGTAAGAGAAATGTGCGATTGTCTGGAGAGGGAGTTTAAGGGCTGGGCCAGGTGAAAATGGTGAAAATGAAAAGGCCATTTAATATAATGATCCAAATCTTACTGCAGAAAAATTACAGAGATAATTTGCCTGCGATGCTCACGCACGCAACGACCAAACGATTCCTCTCCACTTCATCAAAATGTTTAAATGTTTTGTGGAATGTCAAATCTTTATCCGTTAGGGGAAACAACATTAATCATGCCACTGCTTGTAACATGTCTCTTTCTCAAGTTGATGGCAATCCTATTTGCACTTCCCATCCATATTACAAACAATTGCTCTGATAATTCCGCACAGACCGACTTGTCCACTTTTGAGAATCACAGAAGGCTCACAAACGAGACCAAAGGTGGCACAAAGGACATCATCGCTGCACGAGGATGCATTGATTATATCCATGAAAGCTAAGCAGTTTCATGGCAGTTTCACTACACTGGATGGTTTTCCATTGCCTTACCAGCATTGTTTGTCGCGTGTTATATCTGACTCAAGACTGAATGCTCTGACCATTATGCCACACAGAGAGAGAGTGTGTGTGTGTGTGTGTGTGTGTGTGTGTTGTGTGTGTGTGTGTGTGTGTGTGTGTGTGTGTGTGTGTGTGTGTGTGTGTATATACATTATAAAGTAATCCCCGCTATATCGCGGTTCACCTATCGTGCCCCGGTTCATCGCGGGGTTTCCTTGGAACCTAACTAATTTTTTCTGCGGATTCCCCGTATATCGCGGTAATATATATAAATATAAATTATTTAAGCAATAAATTATAACGCGTGGCGCTCGACCAGTCACACAACGCACGAGACAATGTTTCGCTTGTGAACTTCGAATATTTTCTACGTTTTTTCTCCAAGCCCCACGATGCCGCCCAAATGCCCTGCACCTTCTAAGGCTTCTGGCAAGGAACCGAAGCGCCAGAGGAAGGTCCTGACGCTCCAGGAGAAGTTTAAGGTGCTCGATATGCTTCGGAAAGGAAAAAGGTTTGCCGCGGTTGGACGAGCACTGCCAACCGACCAGACCAGACGAGTCGATCTCCGGCACCTCGAACCCGATCACTGCCAAGGCGACCAGACCAGACGAGTCGATCTCCGCACCTCAAACCCGATCACTGCCAAGGCGCCAGACCAGACGAGTCGATCTCCGGCACTCGAACCCGATCACTGCCAAGCCGACCAGACCAGACGAGTCGATTTTTTTGGGAGGCAGCCATTCATCGCGGATTTTCACTTCTCGCGGGGGCGTTTGGAACGTAACCCCGCGATAAACGGGGGATGACTGTATATGTATATAATATATATGTATATTTATGTACATATATGTGTATATGTATATGTATGTATGTAACGTATGATATATATATGTATATACAGTATATGTATATATATGTAATATATTGTATATGAGGTGCCGCGAGGAGGAGTGATGTAAAGAGACATCCGGCCATTTTGGAGTTAATGCCATATAGCACTATTTTAACACTTACCCTATCATCCGATGCTATCATCATCATATCATTAAAAAATGTCGCTTACATCACTCCTCCTCGTGGGGCCTCATATATGTATATATGTACATATGTATATATGTATATATATATGTGCATATGTATATATATATATATGTATGTATAATGTATATATTTAAATATATATATATAATATATATCCAGGGTGCAGGGTACCCGTCGTTGACGGGCTCATCGACATCTCACCTCAAATGAGTGTGTATTGGTAGAATTCTGTGTAAATATTCAGTGTGTTGATGTCGCAGTGGGTGGAGCTGGTAACCTTGGTAACCTCGTTGCATTCCACCAGTGAAGATTTCCAATCCATGCTTGATGTACCTCCGAAGTACTACTTGGGAGTGAGGGTGATCTTATGAAAGTTTGGCTGGGAAACGAATTTAGGCATGTTTTGGGCCTACTCCCTGATGGAAGATCACCAAAGTTCTTTCCATGCCAACCAACCACCAACAGGCACCTATCCCTCTCCACATCACTTATTCAGTCCCCAACATGCCCCCTCTCTCGATACTCCCCATAGCTTTGCTTTCGGCAATTTCCATTCAATATTTCATTCTAGTTTCCCATTTGATGATCCATAGATCAGTCGTTTCAGTTTCACTTTTCAACATCAGTTTCGATTCGTCATCGCAACTTGTGATGCACCGCCAATGGTGCACGAAAAACGTCATCAAAAATGATTTTCGAGGGAACCTTTTTCGATTTTCTAAAGGGTGTAGAGGGGTCTAAAGTGGCTTAAGGGTCTTAAAACGCTCAAAAAGGGGTCTAAATTGTTTAAAGGGTCTAAGGGTCTTAAATGTGTCGAAAGGGGTCTAAGGGCAAAACAGCAAAAGCAGTCTGAGGTGTCCAAATGGTCTGAAATTGTCCAAAGCGTCTTAAAAGGTCTATACGTCTGAAAAATGTTGAAAGGGTCGAAGATGGTCTATACGTCTTAAAGGGGTCTAAATGGGTATTAAAGGGTCTAAGTGGTGTAAAGGGGCTAATGGGGTCTACAAGCCGTGTTTCACAAAGTATAACATATTCTCGATGACACTCCCCTACCCCACACCCCCTCTCTCTATCTCTCTCCCTTTCTCTCCCTCTCCCCCCCCCCCTCTTTCTCCCCCCTTCCCTCTTTCTCTCTCTCTCTCTCACTTTATGGACGGTGGTTATGTCCTGGCAGGATTTGTCTGTAGACGTGTCCGGATGGTATTCATCTCCCGACGTGTCCGGATGGGAGTTCGTCTCCGGATGTGACCGGGCTGTGTTTATGTCCAGATGGGAGTTTGTTTCCAGACATGTCCGAGCAGTGTCTGTCTCTGGACTGCTTGGCTCCGGACGCGCCCGGGCGTTGTTTATCTCTGGACATGTCCGGGTGGTGTTTGTCTCTGGGTGGTATTTATAGTATGACTGGTGGAAAATGGATTTCAGACAATTTTGTTTCCATCTTCACTGTTATTCGATGCAGAATCATTTTGATGAGACAGTGTGAATCGTAATTGATGCTCCACCACACGTCTGCCTTCCCTTCCTCTCACCTCACACTCTCTTCCTATTACCCCCTGCGTCAGAAGAGCGTGGTTAATGCTCGGAACAAGATCGCCCGAAGGGCGGGTACTCTGCTAGTAATGTATACAACAGGGAGGGCAACAATCCAACAACTGTTATGAGAGAGTTGGTTTTAGTTCTTCTTTGTTTGCTGCGTATTTTGTGGAATTAACTTTAAGCACAAGGTCTAAATGTGAACATGAGGAGCAAAAATATCTAATGTAGCATAAAATATTTTAGCTTGTAATATTTCTTTTTCTTTGTGGTTCAATAAAAATGTCATCTTCCAATTCTGCATCAATATGTCTTCATTGGGTGTCAAACACACCTTCTATACGTGGGTGTAATGTCAGGGGGTAGGAAAACTTCCATTGGATAAAAGTCATTTCGTCCGATTGATTCAATTTGGATGTGGTTCTTGGTATGAGTGTCTATTATGCAAAAATTGATAATTTGTTCAGCCTTCGGTTCATGGAACAAAGTTCTAATGATTACAAATGCAAATTTTAGATTTTTTTAAGTTTGATCCCAGTGTGAACAATTTTGCAGATTTGTTCACAATATTTGCACCATGTTGGAATGGCACTGGCTACTGTATAGTGTTAAGTTTGGTTATTCGATCAAGGTCATGGTAAAGGTCTATAAACCGTGGAATCGTTTTTAGCTCGCGTTGAAGAACAGAGAGCTATAGCGATACCCCGGCGTGAGCGTGAGCGTCAGTGTGAGCGTGAAAATGTTAACGTTTTTGGTGCAAGTTATTTCTTTTAATGTTTTTATCTCCACAACTATTTTTTACTGATTACAATATAAATATATATTGGCCTTTAAATTATTTGGATCAGATTACTGCAATGCTTTATAAAAATATTATAAGATAGTCTTTGAGCTTTCAGCGTAGGCGTGAAATTGTTAAAGTTTTTGGTGCAAGTTATTTCCTTTCTAATGTTATCTACTAGCATATTTTTTATGATTACAATATACAAATACATATATTGCTTAAAATTATTTGGTCAGACTTCAACTGCAATGCTTATAAAATATTATAAGACTAGTCTTTGAGCGTCAGCGTCAGCGTGAGCGTGAAAATGTTAAAGTTTTTTGTGCAAGTTATTTCCTTTCTAATGTTTTTTATCTACAACACATTTTTTTACTGATTCAGCATATACAATACTATGCTTTAAATTATTTGGATCAGACTTCACTGCAATACTTTATAAAAAAATATAGCTAGTCTTTGAGCGTCAGCGTCGTGAGCATGAATGTTAAAGTTTTTGGTGCAAGTTATTTCCTTTTAATGTTTTTATCTACACACTATTTTTTACTGATTACAATATACAAATACATTATTGTTTAAAATTTTTGGTCAGACTTCACTGAATGCTTTATAAAAATATTATAGACTAGTCTTTGAGCGTCAGGTAGCGTGAGCGTGAAAATGTTAAAGTTTTTGTGCAAGTTATTTCTTTCTAATGTTTTTTCTACCAAACTATTTTTTCTCGATTACATATACAAATACATATATTGCTTTAAAATTATTTGGATCAGACTTCACTGCAATCTTTATAAATATTATAAGACTATTTTGAGCGTCAGCATCAGCGTGAGCGTGAAATGTTAAAGTTTTTGGTGCAAGTTATTTCCTTTAATGTTTTATCTACACAACTATTTTTCCTGATTAACAATAACAAATACATTATTGCTTTAAAATTAATTTGGATCAGACTTCACTGCAATGCTTTATAAAAATATTATAAGACTAGTCTTTGAGCGTATGCGTGAAATGTTAAGTTTTTGGTGCAAGTTATTTCCTTTCTAATGTTATCTACCACACTATTTTTTATGATTACAATATAAAATACATATATTGCTTTAAAATTATTGGATCAGACTTCACTGCAATGCTTTAAAAATATTTAAGACTAGTCTTTGAGCGTCCGCATCAGCGTGAGCGTGAAATTGTTAAAGTTTTTTTGTGCAAGTTATTTCCTTTCTAATGTTTTTATCTACCACACTATTTTTTTACTGATTAAATATCAAATACATATATATGCTTTAATATTTGGATCAGACTTCACTGCAATGCTTTAAAAAATATTATAAGAAGTCTTTGAGCGTCAGCATCAGCGTGAGCGTGAAATGTTAAGTTTTTGGTGCAAGTTATTTCCTTTCTAATGTTTTTATCTCACACTATTTTTTACTGATTACAATATACAAATACATATATTGCTTTAAAATTATTTGGATCAGACTTCATGCAATGCTTTATATAAAAATATTATTAGACTAGTCTTTGAGGTCAGCGTCGGCGTGAACGTGAAAATGTTTAAAGTTTTTGGTGCAAGTTTATTTCCTTTCTCAATGTTTTTATCTACACAACTATTTTTTTTCTGATTACATATACAAATACATATATTGCTTTAAAATTATTGGATCAGCCTTCACCTGCAATGCTTTATAAAAAAAATATTTTAGACTAGTCTTTGAGCGTCAGCGTCAGCGTGAGCGTGAAAATGTTAACGTTTTTGGTGCAAGTTTCTTATTGTTTTTATCTTTTTTGTCACAACGTACTCAAAAATGGTCGTATCGACTTCAAACGAGGCTTAAAATGTTCACAATTCATATTATCTCTAATTATGATTTTACACATTTTCATGGGAGGTTTGATCTCGCGCATGCATAGCTTGTCACTATTTGAAGTCACAAGGTCAAGGCAAATCTGCGTGACCTGAAAGATCAAACTCCAGGTTTTTGTTTTTTCAGAGATCGTGGAGATATGACAAAGTTATTCCGGCAATTCCTTGCTCAACGAGCAATTCATCCGTTGTTGCTTTCGCTCTTCTCGCACAGAACTTTTGTGTTTTTCTCCGCAACTGCTTGTTGGATTGAGACGAGATTTTCACCATAGGAGCGACTACTCAGGTAGAATGTTTCAATGATAATTATGACGTCATAGGTGACGTGGTGTGGCAGCCATATTGGAAAAACGGGAAAAATTTGGACCTCTGTATCTCTGAAACTGAAACAAGGAAAATATTGAAACTTGGTACATAGTACTCCTCATGTGGAATGAGTGTGATTTTTTTATGATGTCATAGGTGCCCTCGTTATGATGTCATAATTGCATATGTAAAACGCCACATCCAATCAGTAGAAAAAATTTTGAGGGTCATCTCGGGATAAAGTGGTCCACAGAAAAAACAAAAAACATTCATGACGTGATCCGTCACGTGATTCGGCAGCCATTTAAAAAAAAAAAATTTTTTAATCCTTCAAAATATTCTTCTCTGTAGTGGCTGAACAGATCGAGGTGAAACATTACATGTATTGCCTGTCCATGAGGAACAAAAGGTTCACACATATGATGTCATTTGTCACATGGTTTGGCAACCATGTTGGATTTACCCTGAAGCCTATAAAAATACACGACTCAAAGGAAGTCCTGGCAAGGGTTTGCAATGTCTGATTGCTCTTTTTCTTGTTTGTATTGTTTTGCACATCCCAGAGTTTAAGCATTATGTGAATGCAACACAGTGTAACTCTTTGGATTTGCTCCAACCTTTAAAGAGATTAATTCAGAATGAACTAGAACGACACTCGGTGGAGCACATACCTCAGCAAAGGCTGAACAGTTTACGTTTTGTATCCACTGACCTGAACCAAAATTGAATTGGTTTGTTCTTGTGACCTACTCAACTCACCCGCCATGTTTCGTCCGAATCCATCAAAAAAAATTGAGATATTGTGCTCACAGACAGACAGACAGACAGCCAAGCATGGGTAAAAGCACAACCTCAGTCCACCTAAGTTGGACGGAGGTCACAATGTTAGGACCCCAACGTGAAGTGTTTTCTTCTACGAGTACCTTCGAGTTAAATCGTACCACAAAATGACATCTACAAGTAGTATTATATCTGCATCCTGAAAATTGACTGCCAGCTTGTGATCCACTGAGCCACAAGTTTAGTCTTGTACAGGGGGGGGGGGGGGGGGGTAGTTCCAGGATGATATGAACTTGTTATTCTGGAAAATAAAAAAGTAAAAGGAAATCAATAAAACACCTACTTCTCAGGCAAGTACATATCCGACATGCCTGCTCCGGGGTAATACCTTGATGCCAATTTTGTACATAAATCCTTGCGACAGGTACACAACCATTTCGTGACATGCTTTTATGGCATCGTTTGCAAACTTGGTGACACCCAGGTGGTCTTTGGGAGGTCCGAAGATCCAGAGAGATCAATATCACAAGATAAACAGGCACGGACTGTATAGGGGGATGATTTAGAACTTCCCAACTGACAGGCCGAACACCATTTGACGATGAACATTATCATGCAGCAAAGTCACGGTCTGAGACAATACATTTGGCCTTCATCTGCGTGCTGAAAAATCTCAGTTCATTCACTTCACAGTTAACTGTTCTATGCACATGCATGATTTTCACATGTACAGGAAAGAACAAGATTTAAATGGTTCAAGGCCCAAAACACTCTTGCCATAAGCTTTTTGTATGAGAGCTGAAGTTTGAATTAATTTGGAGATTGGGGAGCAAGAACGTCTCCACTCCATGGTGCTTCGCTTTGACTCTGGCATTTCGTGATCAATTGTGGTCTCATCACCCCTCACATACTTCAAAAAAAACCATTTTCTTCCCCTCTGGTCGTGTTGCAGGAGCTCTGGTACGATGGCCGAATGACTTGCTTTTTGATGAAACAGGTTGGGCCTTTGGTATCCATCTTGCAATAACCTTTTTGATTTTCAAATGAGAACTAATGATTATTTGTACACTTCCAAAACTGTCGTCCAATTCTTCTACCATTTCATGTCTGATAAATTGTTGTTTCATATGCAGCCTGTGGTTGCTGGTTGAATCATTTTCCTGAAGTGTGGCTATGTCGCTGATGCAGTGCCCCTGTTGCCAGTAAGCGGGTACTCATTTTGTCGACCTCAGAAAGATGACGGGCTGGGTGAACCCACCTGGTGTTATTTCAACCGTGTCACAGGGCCTCAAACTCAAGATCCTAAGATCTTAAGCCAGCCACGTTAACCATTAATCCAACACCAGGTTTTTCATGTATGGTAATCTGACGTTAATGCAAAATTAGCCCTTCAAGACTTTTAATGATTGCCTGATTGGCAAGAGGTTGTTTCACGTGAGATTACTCGAGTCACGGCCATTTTGGAACTCGTTGCACCGTATGAAGATGAAACTACATGAAGGACAGGCATCACCAAATTTCCCAGTCTCTCATGAGCTTGTGCTGGTTTGATATTCTCCTTCACAAGGAACTCATGACAGGCCTCTGTCCAAATGAACATATGACTATGTTGGCCGCCATCTTTGTTTCACCAATGCTGATGTTATTTACTGCAGGATTTGCTCTAGATAGACTATATCATTGCACTGTTCTCAAACAAAAAGTCCACATCTACCTTGAACTGCCCTTGCAGTTAGAAATTGGAAAAATACTACATATTATAAACTTTGACTTGCAGTTTGCTCCACTATATGCAATTTACTTAGATTTGAGAAACAACGAATGCCTTTAAAGTTTTTTTAGAGTCAGGACTCAAACTTACTCCGCAAGATGATTTGATATTAATTTAAGTATTGATCAAGCATGTTTATGGAATAATATTGATACTATCAGGACTGCATAACCTCTTTTATTAATAACCATCCCTTATGATGCCTGGTGTTGGCTTCGTGGATAGGGTGGTGGGCTTGGGATCCCAGGATCCGGAGTTCAAATCCCACTCTGCTGTTGAATTATTGAATTAATACCAGGTGGGATTGACTCTGCCTGTCATCCTTCCGAGGTCGGGAAAATGAGTGCCAGTTTGCTGGTATCCTGTGTCGGAGTGGTGACCGATCCAGGATTGTGCCCAATCTCCAAGGACACTGCCTAGGCAGCACCAATGCTCTGCAACCAAGTATGGTCCCAATGGATGGATGGATCCCTTATGAGAACGACATCTGTGCCAACAGTCCCAATTTTGGTAGGACATCTCAATGTTGAACAGTCGAATGTGTGTGTGTCCCACCTAACCGATCACAATTCCCGATTTTCCAGTCCTCTGTAAAATTCCAGTCTGTGAAACACTTGTAGGTGAGAGATGAGTGAAATTTTAAGCCTCCATTGACAATGATGCCAAGACTGTACCACTTGTGGATTTGCACTTGGATTGAAGCCATCTTCCGTTTGGTGAATGATTTTGGTTCTTTGTGCAACAACAGGCCAAGTTGTTGTACAATGTGGTGCACGCTTGTGTGAAGTCAACTGATCAGGTCCTAAGTTGGGCTAAACATTTCATCATTGGATATATATTGCACAGAACTGTTTAGACTGGACCCTTGCAAATAATCTCATGAAAGCTACAAGGAGTGCCTTCAATATAACCTTAAAAGGAAGAAAATTAAGATTATATCAGGGGACTAAAGCATTGCTCAGAAAGCACTATTTTTGCGATATTCTTCTCAAGATCGACATTCACTCCCAGCACTTCCCCTCCCACCACCCTCAAGCCCCCCCTCCTTTCCCGAAGTAGGCAAAGTAGGAGCACTTAACTTCCTGACACTCCTTTCATAATGTTGGCATGGAATGTAATGACCAAAAAAAACTTTCCCTAAAAAGATAGAATATACTTGTGTAATGACTCTTTTTTAATGCAGTACTTGTAAAAATATTTACTGATTTACAAATTCTATAATTGGTTAAATTTTTTTGTTATTGAACTAGTGCAAGCTCAGTCGATGTTGATCTAAATTTGGTGTTGATGCATCGAGTCCAGTTAGATGTTGATGCAACATGTGCAACCCCCAATTTACACTTCTCCTTCAGTTTGACTGCCAACCGAGTATTACACAATAATACTACAACGGCACTTGGTAGAACACATACAGTACCTCCTCCAGGGTGAACACTTTACATTCTGTATCCCACTGATAGGCCGAATCTGGATCCGGACCTGAACTGAAATTGAATCAACTTGTTCTTGTCATCTAAACAACTCACCCACATCGTTTTGTCATAACTCATCCACAACTTTTTGAAATATTGTGCTATATATGTCGTTTTTGGCCTCATCTCTCAATGGCGAAGAATCACATTTAAGATTTTTAAAATTCTCTCTACCGTGATCTGGATCTTCACTAAAATCGAATGGATTCGTCCTTGTCACATACCCAACCTCTCCATCAAATTTCATCCGAATCTGTGCACAACTTTTTGAGATATCCTTTTCACAAACAGACAGACAGACAGACAAACTGACAGACAGACAGACATGAAAATATAACCTCCATCTACCTTTGGTGGTGAAGATAATAATAAAGGATTAAAGTTGTGAAAAACAACAGGATGGTGGTGAACCAATGTAGAATGTACAGCACTTCAAGCCCACGATGTAGAATGGTGTCGGTTGTCCCACATGATGCACGTCTCAATATTTGTCATGTAAAGTGTGATGAACATAACATATGGAATACAAAAATCAACTTGAAAAAAAACTCTGATAAAACATTGAGAGATAATTTATCTTTGTTCTCCAAGAAACGGATGGATGCTTGGATGTCCAACAGCATTTGACTTCGACCTGAGTTTCTAAAATGTGTTAAGACTAAAATTGTTCTCCAAGAGGTACTCTCTTTCAAAACCATGATAACCCGGAAAAATGGCGCGAAGCTGTGCAGTGAACGATTACTCCAGCGGGGCTCCAGAAAGTTTGAAAAAATATTTCGTTACTCGCTCAAGGGGAAACAGGTGATTTCACACATAAACCAGTGAGGCTTGTCATGAATCCCAAGTATCACACACAACCTGAAGTCTAATTGACATCGACAATCATATGTTCTTGCTTGTAGTTTCTTGCTCTTCCATGAGAGCGACAGAGAGAGAGAGAGAGAAAGAGAGGAGGCACAGAGAAGAGGAGAGGCACAGAGAGAGAGAGAGGCACAGAGAGAGAGAGACAGAGAGAGAGAGAGAGAGAGAGAGAGAGAGGAGAGTACTGACAGGGATGAGAGAGATAAATAAAGGAACTTTTACCAAGCCGAATCAGGAGGAATGAGCGGAGCGGTTTACCCAATCACGAGGTCGAATCACCAATTTTTACTTCATATCATTCAACCGCTCAAACTCTGGATACATTTACAAGTCAAAGGATTTCCAGGATAGCAAAAATAAGCAAGTTTATCATAAACCTTCAAATATAAATTTACAAACATTCCTGACATGGCCAGTTCGCTCATTCACATATTACGTATACAATTGTCTTTTACCCATGTCCGCCATTTTTGTACTTTACCCCAAGTACAGAAAGTAAATCGTTTGAGATTTGGATTCTTACATCCGTCCTCTGTGTAGAGCGAAATGGTTAAACATTCAAGACAAAACACATTTTGGACAGAAGAAGAGAGCATTTCCTTCTTGGCCTTTTATGTCCTCGACACAGACTTTGCTTTCAACAAGCTCAAATGAGCTAAGATCCTCGTCCTCTTAATGATGACGTCATAAAAACGAATATGAATCATTGTGATGTATCAGGTTTGTGATAAATTATCTTGCTAATGCCCGGCTTGATTCCGCAAACAAAATTCAAAAAGCTTGCCTAGTTTCGGAGATAATTTTTTAGGCAATTTCCATTAGCGGAGATATTTTGACGTCATAACTTTTTTTCTAGGAGGAATTTTCAAAATCGGAGATGGTTACTGTCTGCGCAGGGTATTTTTACATATATATGCCAAGTTTCAGGAAGTTTCGATGAAAACTGTAGGCTGTGAATCAAACTAGTTTCGGAGATAATTGTATCGGCGATTTCCATTAGCGGCGATATTATGACGTTAACTTTTTTTCTCGGAAGAATTTCCAAAATCGGGAGTGGTTACTGCCTGCGCGTGGGCTTTCTGCATATACATGGCAAGTTTCACGAAGATCCGATGAAAACTCTGGGTTGTGAAACAAAAATGTCAAAAAATAGGAATGACGTCATAAAAATTGATATGACGTCATAGTGATGTATCATATGTGCGGTAGTACATCTCTGCTAATGCCCTGTTTGATTCCCGCAAACAGAAATCAAAAAGGTTGCCTAGTTTCGGAGATAATTTTTAGGCGATTTCCATTAGCGGAGATATTTTGACATCATAACTTTTTTTTTCTAGGAGGAATTTTCAAAATCGGAGATGGTTACTGTCTGCGCAGGGTATTTTTACATATATACACCAAGTTTCAGGAAGTTTCGATGAAAACTGTAGGCTGTGAAACAAAAAAAGTCCACAGGAACAACAACGTGAGTAAGACTTAGAGATCCTCCACGAGGATCTAAAAAAGCGAATAATACAGAGACCTCCACAGATGTTGATCTCACTCTTGGTGAGGGTAAAAAAAATACTAGGAGTGCATCAAGAAGCACAGCTTATTGTGCACACCTGATCAGGAACTGTTTTTAGTTTTCAAGGGGAATGGTGGCTACAGCAGGTAGATGCATAGCCTCTGACTCACCTTTGGTGTCGAAGGGGGTCTCGTGGAAGTGGCGTTACCCACATAAAGTGCTGTGCCTCCAGGCAGGACAGAAATGATGGAAAAAAAACCACGTGATAGCTACTAAGAAGGATGCAAAAACGATCTCATTCAGCTCAGGCATTTCTTTCGAAGGTTCCAAGTCGAGAAAGAGTGCGCATGCACTGGAGATGATCGCCAGGACAGATAGCCATTCACAGGAGCAGCTGATTGCAGCATCCACCATTGCTGTTTTTACATTTCCAGATTTCCTCACTTCAAGAGATGGCAGTGCATCAACTGCTTGAAGCCCTTTTGGTAAAAGTAGGATAGCACAGCCTCTGGAAGGCAGTTCCACATATGGAAGAAGCGAGGAATAAATGAGTTGAGGTGTACAGTCATCCTCAATTTTGTAAGTTTAACGAGGAGATTGTTACTGGAAGAACTGGAGCTTTTCGGGAAGGTCGGAGAACTGAGAAAGCAGAGGGAGAAAAAAACAGAGAGGTCACCAACCTGCCTGCGATGCGAGAGCAATAGACCTTGTGCTTCGGCTTCATGGAAGATTCCAATAATTTTGAGAGCTTTAGATTCCACAGAAACCAGGAGAGCTATGTGTTATGCCTGGGAGCCAGACTGCAGGGGAGAGCATTATTCCAATGAAGTATGGGCAAAGACCATGTACACTGAGCAGTTCGGATTCTGCAAGGAAAGACTTGGATCGACAAAGGATGCTTAGTCTATGGCTGGCCTTGGAGGGCAGCCTTGCTTTGTGATCGGCCCAGGAAAGAGCATGGCTGATGGTGAAGCCAGGAAGTTCCAGAGACGGAAACTCTTCCAGTGGATCACCAAGGAAATAGATAGGTAGCTTTGTTTGATGATCCTTCTGGAGCAACAGGGTGAGACAGTGAGATTTTTCCAGGATTGAAAGGCTTGTTCCATTCATCAGACCAGAACCTAATCTTTTCAGACCATTTCCACATTTTGGAAGTAGAGTAGTTTCCTGGCAGTGTAAAATGTGCATTTTTTTTCTACCTTAGGTGAGATTCCTGATGCCAATGGAAAACAAGTCATTTCTATATCTGAAACATTGTTGAAAAATAATTTTTGACTCC
>CM068952.1:178629822-178645967 GCA_035128595.1 Eptatretus atami
CTATGTTCTCAACAATCTTTTGGAAAAAGTCCTTTCATTCAAGCCTCTGGGTCTCACTATCTGCCATGATCTTTCCTGGAAAAGCCACATTTCCACACTGGCCTCCAAAGCCAGTCACTGACTGGGCATCCTCCGTTGTGCAAAGTCCTTCCTTGACACACCTGAGCTTCTGACCACATATAAAGCTTTCATCTGCAGCATGATGGAGTACTGCTCTTTTCTCTGGGCTGGTGCTCCCACCTCTCACCTTGCTCGGCTTCACGTTGTGGAAACCAAGGCATTTAGAATCATGCGCATCTACTGCGATGAGGTTGAGCCTCTGGGTCTCTAACTCTCTCACCGCAAGCAGGTCAGTGAATTACACTCTTCTACCGTCTCCCCTCTGGCTTGCCCCCCATGCTCTGTCTGCGATATGTCCCCCTCCCATGCTCTGTCTGCGATATGTACCCCCCCCCCCCACCCATATTTCCACAGGGCCTCAAGGTCCCCAGCAACCCTTCTGTTAAAAAAACCCAGTATGTTTGTACGTATGTATATGTGACCGGAGATCTAACTCCGGAGATGTTTCCATGGAGAAACAAGCCGTGGTATCGCCATGGAAGTTTGTAGAGGTCGAAGCTTGAATAGTGCTCGCCAAGTGGCTTAAGCACTCAAGCATGCACTCAAATGAAACGGTTGAAGAAACTTTTTTAAAAACGACACATTTAATTTTTCATGTGTATCTATCGACGTCAAAGTGACGGGTCATATCATGAAAGCAGATAATAAAAAAGGGGAAATGTCCTGTAAAATAAGATTGTACATTTTCAGCGAGCGAACCACTGCCCGAGGTACCGCAAGACAACGTGGGGCCAAACGCAGGCAAATGGGGCCTGAACTTTGCTCAAGTCGATCTATATATTCAGTGATATTCAGTGCAAATACTTTTGCCGTGTATGGCCATGGCTTGCAAACGAACAATCAGGCAGCTTATAGAGTGCTCGCCAAGTGGCTGAATTACTCAAGCAAGCACTCCATTCAAAATGGTTTATAAGGAACAGCAGGCTAGGCATGCAATTAACAATCGCCGATCAGTCATATTAAACACCTCCCTGAGATGCCCAGAATGTCAAACAATGTCCGAATTGAACAAATGAACACCTTTTTAGCAGTTGGAACTGCTGCTGAAGTCAATAAAGAAGTTTTAAATTTTGAAATTTGGCTCAGGTGAAGATATTCTCGAGGTTATTGCATCTGCGGAAATGAAATAAAGCAACAAATGCTGGCGTCTCCGGGCGTTTCTAAGCATAGCAATGTATCCAGCGATTCATAAGTATGAAGATGAGGTCTTTGATGATATGAGTGAGGAAAGTGAAAAAAAAATTTTTGAGTGCTTTGTCATTAAGAAACTTTTGCAGTCTCTTCCAAGTCATTGTTGAGCAGGCCAAAAAAAAATAGATAATTTTTGTTGCAGGTAATTAAATAAGACCATCAATTATCTTCAAAAGGGGTGTTTTAATTAACCAAAAGACCCAGTTTTCACTCATGCACTTCCTTGGAGTTCCCTTAGTACGTATGCAAAGTTTCAGGCCGTTAGGTTTTATAGTTTTGGAGTTATGGAGGAGAGAGACACACACACAGACACACTACACACACACACCTTCTCACTGTGAACCAACAGCAATCATTAAAAACAAGGAAGTAATTTCTCACGCATGACCTGATAATCTCATCAAGCGTGAACATAGAAAACGAATATAGTACTTATAGGTTCAAAAAATAAAAGATGGTATTACTAATTGAGGTGTCAGTACCAATTGAGGCAACTGGCTTACACGTATTGATGTGTGGCTTCCGGTCACGCGTTGCTGCGTGGTGTGGATGTGTGTTGTGTGTGGCATGTTGATGTGTGGTTGGTGTGGGGTGCATGTTTTTATATATATTGGACTATTGGTGTGTGGCTTTACACACAGGCAGCTTTATGCCTCTGCTTGCAGAGTTGGGCATCCACAAAATATTTTCTTCGCCATCAAGCCAGTACAGGGAATGCCGCCCAACACAACACGTAATCTTGCGTGTCGAGAAGTTTTGCCATGATACACGACTCAACAACTAGCTGCCATCATCGATACAGTACTATTACATTATTTATATATTGTGCGATAGTGCGTTTTGTTTTTGTTATTGCCATTTCTTAACTTTATGCTAATTTTTTATGACCACCCACCACCCGGGCAAGGATTTGATGAAAGGAGATGATGCCACAGAATAACTGAAATTGGTCAATTTGAAGTAGACCCAGATAATTTGGCAGACTGGGTGGATAGGTAGATGGAGGAGTGGATAAGAAAGTATGGGGAGATAAATGGGGAAGTGGAAGTCAGTGAAGGGATAGAGGAGTAGGTTTGCAAGTGTTAGCTGCAATGGGACAACTTGCACACATACATACATCTTCTATCTTCTACATATTACTAAAACGCTCATCTTGTATGTACGTATGTATGTATGTTCCCGAAATACAGCCAAAACGGTACAAGATAGCGCAAAAATTTTCATGCCACCTTACTCACCATTCTCCTGCGGTGTGCAGTATCAAGTTTCGTTCAAATCGGGCAATGAAAAAATTATTAAAAAATACATTCCCGATTCAGTCAAGTACTCTTCGGGAGAATTTGATCAATGCAAACAACCTCAGCGGTATAGTTCGCTGGAGCTATCTTCTTTTCTTCTTGAAATGATTTTTTTCATCAACCGCTGTCACAACGGGAACCCAACGGATTCACGGGTCGTCTAGTATAGACTAATCAGTTTGGGAATGAAACCTAGAAGAGAGTTCAAAAGGGGGAGTTTTCATGATACCATTGATGCAATCAGACCATAATACCTCCAAGTGATCATGGCAGCCCGCTCCATTTGATGATTGATCTATTGTGAATCAGAGATTTTGTTTATCGAATTTGTATTTCAAATTTATAAGTTCTGCTTACATTTGTTCATCAATCGTGAAGACACGGTAACATTCCAATGTCCGATAAGAGACTTATCATCTGGAATATTTGTTTCTGCTCGTGTGAACATCAGAACTTTATGTCACAAACTATGTCCTCCCACCCCCTCCCCCTTTCCTCATCATGTGCCATCAGTGGCCTTTACCTTCCATCCTCTTACTTCCAATCTCCTCTCAAACTTCCCTCCCTCCTCTACCCACTCCTCCCACTTCCTTTATCTTTCCTATAATAGTCCATTACCTCCTTATTTGCCATTTTATCAAATTATCCCCTCCCCAACCCAAGTGCATACCGAATCAATATCTTATATATTATTTCCGAGTTTGTGGTTTCGTGTCGTGCTATCTTCGACTTTGTTCTGCGCTCGAGTAACGTGATATTCGGCTTACATTATCTCAAAGACCATATTGAGGTGCATGGTACAAAAAAAAAAGTAAATAAAATGGTTCTGAAACAGTGAAATCGTATTCCACTTACTGCATTAAAGTAAAATTACTACTGATACTCTGCATCAGTTCCTTTTCTCAAACACACCCACCCAACATGTCGCGCAGAGCGCGGGTTATGCTAGTACTGTATGATCTCTTACAGAGAGATTACCATGAAATAATTTGCGAAGGTTCAAAGGTTGCAAAAACTTTTACTAATGCGTGTAGAATTAAGCAAATTTAGAAACAGTCCAAAGTATGCAACAACAGAAGACGATATGGGTAAGTAACCGAAATAATAAAGGCCGACAAAGAAAAAAAAGATTGATTGAAAAAAAACCCAAAATCTCCCACTGGAGGATCATTAGTCATGGAACTTCATGGAGCTAGTGCTGTGAATGTAGAGCAGAAATGTTCCCAATGAGGTGGGGTGTTCAACGTTGTGTTTAATCCATAAAGAGATTTTACAACTCAGCTGGGGTACTCACTTGGAGGCCAATTATGATGAATATCCATCACATCCTCGGTGGTGTGATGGTTAGAGTGTCTGCTCTGATGCGATAGATTGGCGCTTCGAACACAACCCTGACAGAGTCATAGCAAAGACTTTTAAAAATGGTACATACTGCACCCTCACTTGACCTCCAGCATTTCGACTTTAAAGGATAGAGCACAGACAAACACAACAAGTTGGCTTCCATGAGGAGGAGGAAAACCCCCTTCATGTGCCCATGAGTTTTGCCCCCCCCTCCCCCCCAAATTGGAAACTATCGACCTTTAGTTTGACTTCAGTTGAAGGGAAGGTGTTGTTGACATTAATTAAGAGGAATGAGGAACCATTTAAACAAATACAAACTAATTAAAGGTATCAGCATGGGTTTACCTAAGGTATTTTCTGTTTAACAAATCTTTTAGAGTTCATGAAGCAGTGCCTGATTGGGTGGATGAGGGAAAGGCAGTGGACATAGTATATTTAGACTTTAAGAAGCATTTGATAAGTTACCACATCGAGGTTGTTAGCCAAAGTGAGGGCTTGTGGAGTGCTGGTCAGGTAGTTATTGGATTGCAAACTGGCTTAGTGATAGGAAGAAAGAGTGGCTGTGAGTGGGAGGATGTCTTGCTGGGAGGATGTAAGTACGGAGTGCCTCAGGGATCAGTACTCGGACCATTGTTATTGATATATTTACATCAACGATTTGGATAGTGGGTAAAGAGTAAGCTTTCCAAATTTGTAGATGACACAAAGCTTGGAGGTAAGGGTGGATAGCAGAGGGGTGGTGATCAGAACAGGAAAAGTGTTGATACTTGTATAGATTGGGCAAAGATTGGCAGATGGAATTTAACCTGAGCAAGTGTAAGGTGTTGGGGATGGGAAAGAACAATGAAATAGGGATTACAGGATGCAAGGGGTAATTTTAGAGCGTGTCACACAGGGGAAGGATCTGGGGGTGGTAATAGATACGGGAGGTAAGCAGGCAGCACAGTGTCAGGCATAGAGGTTTTATGTTGTATTCGGAGGGGTCAATTATAAATCAAAAGAGGTGGTGTTAACATTGTACAGGAATTTAGTGAGGGCCACATCTAGTATATTGTGTGCATTTTGGTCACCACAGTTCCAGAAGGACAGAGATGCCATAGAGAGGGTTCAGCGAAGGGATACTAGATTGATTCTCGGGCCTAGCTAGACTCAGCTATGAGGAGCGGCTGAAGGAGACAGGGCTTTATTCACTAGAAAGGAGGGGTTACGAGGAGATATATGACGAGATGTTTAAGATAATGAAAGGTATAGATAAAATAAGTGCAATGAATTATTCAAAGAGTAGACAGTGATAGGATCAGAGCCATAGCCTGCAGAGTAAGGGAGAGGAGAGTTATGACGGTAGTAAGGCAAGGGACTTTCACTCAGAGAGTAGTTAATGCATGGAATGGCTTCCCTGGATATGTGGTAGCAGCAGAAAAAGTAGATAAGTTTAAATCAGAATTAGATAGGTACCTGGAAGTGATGTAGATAGAGGGTATGGGGATGATAGGACTTTTAGGTAGTTTGAGCATTGATCGGTGATTGTGTGCGTGTATACGGGGTTGTGTTGTTGGTGGGGGTCTTGTCAAGGGTGTTGTGTGGTTGATGTTCACGTTTTAACCAAGCCATGCCTCCTCCCTGAGGGAAGAAAAAAATACAAAAACTACAAAAAACAAAAAAAAACACAACAACAACAACAAATAAACAATTATTTAATTAATTTAAAACTTTTTTTGCATTTTCTTCCTTGGATCTTGCGTAGATAAATTAGTATGGTGTTCGCGCAGGCATGACGGGCTGAATGGCCTCCGCCTGTGTTACATTCCCTTGAGTGTGGAGAGGAAAACAGTTATATTCCAGATGAATACTTTTTTTTAGCAGTCGGAACTGCTGTTAAGCTTAAATTAATTGTGCCGTTTAAATTTTGTTAATCGGTTCATGGTAAGAGTTTGTACGGCGTTTTATTAACTGTGTGCGGAAATTAAATAAAGTCACATTCGGAAACGTCCGGAGGTGCCCGGAGACACCCGGAGTTGAGGTGCGTGGCGTATATAAAGCCTTGCGGCTCTGAAAACACCATTAAACACAAAAGAAGAAGAACACCTGGTCTCACATCAACGGAAAAATTATTCACAAGAGCTAGAGTCCAAAAAAGGAGCACCGACCTCAAATAAGCTTGCGCGCAAACTTACGTGCATCCGACAGGCTGAGAGTGGTCACATGACCATAAAGAAGGGCTGTTTGTGCTCTGCGAGTGCCTCGGCTTACGTCACATAGCAAACATTCTATCTATCAAGATGTCAAGGCGCTCATTCACCAGAGCGTTCAAACTTTCCATCTGACGAGCTGCAGAAGAGTTTGGGAACCAGGAAGCTGGGAGACGATTTAGCACTGTCATCCGGTGCTGGAGAACAAGCACGACAACAATAGAGAAGATGCCAAGGAAGAAGGCGCTGAGGGGAAAATCAGCGAAGTGGCCTCTGCTTGAGGAGCGTCTTGTCGCTTGGGTTCAGGAGAAGTGAGCAGAGGGGTTACGCCATCTCAACACTTGCTCTCAGGCTGAAGGCGAGGACCTTAGCTAAGGAGGATGACATTGAGGACTTTACGACCAGCCCGTCGTGAGCCCACAGGCTCATGGCACGCCATCAATTGTTGGTTCGACGCCGCACACACATCTCTCAACATCTACCCAATGATATAGCTGTTAAGATGATGCACTTCCAGTCCTACATCATCAAGCTTCGCTGAATACCACCTCAGCAGAATCGGGAATGCCGACCAGACCCCCCTTTACCTTCGACGACATACCAAAAGGGACCACCATCAGAGTGAAGGGGGATTAGCAATGTGACGATCAACACTACCGGTCTCGAGAAGGACCGATTCACCGTCATGCTCGCCTGCACCATAGACGGTGCCAAGCTACCTCCATCTATCCTGTTCAAGAGGAAGACACTGCCCAAAGAAAATAAGAAAGAAAAACAAAAACTTCTTGGGATCCTCTCCTCTCTCTTCAACTTCTTGAAAATGAGAATAAGACTTTTAGGCGAAATTAAGCGGACATTGGAGTAAGCGTATTGATACCTCCGTCACTTTGTTCCGTACAAAGTTAATGCGCAAACATATTTAGAGCTCAATCATAAAATAAAATGATGTATATATTCATTTGTTTCGAGGGTGAAAAACATGGGTGCTGTTAATACGCAGCCGCGGTTTATACGCCTGAAAAACAGTAATCAGAAGGAACGAGGAACGAGTTACCCCAAACAAGCAAAAAGGAAAGATGAATTCATCAGGAGGAACCTGGATAGGATTCACATTTCAGCTGCTACTACTCTACCCTCAAATCCATCGAGGTACAGCCAAGTGAGGCTTATTCAAACAAAAACAACCAAAAAAATCAAAAAGAACCCAGATCAAAAAATTAAATAATTCTGGCTGCCAGACCATGCATCCGATCAAGTTGAAATTTAAAACAAGCATTCCGCATCACTACTACATTATAACTGCAAAGTTTCATATTTATTGATTTAGCGGTTCCAGAGAAAACATTATTTAATATTTTTCTTCAATCCAATATGGCTGCCAACCATGTGACAACAATTATTCCTTTACAAACGTGTACACCCATGGCTTGGGGAACATTTCTGTGAAGTTTCCCTCGATCTATCCGGCATTCTGAAGAACACGATTTTTATAGGTTTTGGGGTAAATCCAAGATGGCTGCCATACCATGTGACCTATGACATTATGTGTGTGAACCTTTTGTTCCTCATGGATCGGGGGTCATGCGTGTCAAATTTTGCCTCGACCTATTCAGCCACTTCAGAGAAGAAGATTTTTGAAGGTGTTGTTTAAAAAATAAAAAATAAAAAATAAAAAAAAAGACAACATGGCTGCTGAATCACGTGACCGATGACATCATCAATTTCTTTTTTCTGTGGACTATTTTATCTCAAGATGACCCCCAAAAAAATTTCATACCGATCAGATGTAGCATTCTACATATGCAATTATGACGTCTTAACGAAGGCACTTACGACATCATGAAAAAAAAATCACACTTATTCCCCATGAGGAGTACTTGTCGTGTGCCAAGTTTCCATTTTTTCCTTGGTGCATTTTCAGAGCTAGAAGTCCAAAGTTTTTTCCTTTTTCGAACATGGCCACCACACCAAGTTATCTCTGATGTCATAATTATTTATGCCACCGCAGGTGAAGGAGGTTATGTTCTCACTCCTCTCTGTCTCTGTCTGTCTGTTTGTCTGTCTGTGTGCAGGATATCTCAAAAAGTTGTGGACGGATCCGGATGAAATTTTGTGGGCAAATTGGATGTGTGACAAGGATGAACTGGTAAGATTTTGGTGAAGATATGGATCTGGATATAGATCAGACTACTAGAATTTTTAAAGTGATTCTTCACCTTTGAAAGACAGGGTGAAAATGATATATATATATATATCATGATATCTCAAAAAGTTGTTGACGGATTTGGACGAAACCTGGTGGACACATTGGGTGTGTGACAAGGAAGAAATGATTCCATTTTGGTGAAGATCCGAATCCGGATCCAGATCCGATAATTTTTTAAGTGATTCTTCACCATTGAGAGATGGGACTAAACTCATATATAAGTACGATATCTTAAAAAGTTGGGGACGGATTTGGATGAAACTTGGTGGACAGGTTTGGTGTGTGACCTCACCAAATTGATTCGATTTTGGTGAAGATCTAAATACGAAAATTGTTTAATTTTTAAAGTAATTCTTTACCATTGAGAGATAGGGCCAAAAACGATTGCATGGCATGATATTTCAAAAATGTATCGAGGCCCAATACGTTCTCGTGGATCAGACATTACGTGGCGGAGGTATGCGCTCTACCAAGTGCCCTTCAAGTTAACAATAAAACATTCTACATGAGTAGTCACTCCGATGGTGAAAATTTCGTCTCATTCTGACAAGCAGTTGCAGAGAAAAACACTGAAGGTCTGTGCGGACAAACAAACAAACAGACAAGCCGGTAGGCGGACATGGGTAGTTGCCTACCAATAGAACCTGACGCGACGGGGGCCCGTTCGATGGGGAATGACCTGAGGATTAAGCACAGAAAATTCATGATTCTAGCTTCAAGGGTTAATGCTGCAGATTGTTTTTTCGTAAAAATACCCCCACATTTAGAGGTTTTTCGGCCTTGCTAGGCAACGGGGGGTCACATAGCAACGGTTCTTCCTCACACATACTAGGACATACCATGAACCTAGCATACCAGTTTCATGATATCTGACTCAGTCTCGAGATATAACGAACTTCTTTTTTTATTGTTTTCGACAGGGTTTCATTCAAAGTCTATCTTCTCCGACAGTTTTCATAGGATCCGCCTGGAAATTTTTGACAATATGGCTGATGTACTGCCCACAGTCGCTCGTGGCCCGATTTTTGATTTTCGAAAAAATTAATTTTTATGATTTTTCAAAATTTCAAAGTCCCGTTGCTAAGCAACGGGGTGTCCATAGCAACGGTTCTCATTTGCACACAACTAGGTCATGGTATGACCTACCCACAAGTTTCATCGAAATCGCCATTGTATTAAGGAGCACTGGACCGAACAGACAGACAGACAAACATATCGACGGAAAAACTATAAATAAGGGTAGAACAAATTTCAAAAAATTTAAAAAAAAAAATTTTTTTTTTCGCTGGATCGACTACCCAACAACGGACCAAAACACAATACACTCTCCTTCGGCGAGGTCACAAAGGCGTTGCAGGTATGCATCGTGCTCTGGCAAGTGACGCCACTTCCCCAAAGCTCAGTGGCTGCGTTTGTCCGCACCCAAGTCCATGGTTGTCACGTGTATTTGTCTGCATGTGTGCATGTGATTTGTGTTATTGCTCATCCATTAGCCTGAGACCCTCTAGAAAAATGAAGTGATTAATAACATACATATTGCAATGAGACAGCAAGCTTAATGTCCCCCTCATAAAGAAAGGGATAAAGTAATTGGCAATGGCACTCCATACACGGAACGATTTAATTTTCTCCCTTTAAAATTTGTACTTTTCTTTGTCAGGTATTTGGAACACTCACAAACTATCCCGGTAAGTTCATGGCTCTCCATCAGAAGGATAATCTAGTCTTGCTGGAGCACAAATTTTATTTTAAATGTACATCGACAGTATATCACAAGCTGTCATGTTGAGGTGCTTCATGCACAGACAAAGGCCATTTGGCTCATCATGCCTGTGATATATCCACATCTCAGCCCAAAACTATTACAGATGGTAGCAGTACTTATACCACTAACTCCAACAGGCCGCCGAGGATGCTGCGGCATAATGACCTACTCCTTTCATAACTAACGATACTCGTATATTGTGGGATGTTAATATTCCTCACTTAATGCAGGTGGAACAACCAGCTTTGGCCCGTGTCCTTCTCACACAACAAGAAATGCAGTCTTTTTTTATATTTAAACGCAAAGAGAATGAACACACAACATACCTGGCTTTTTTTTTTTTTGCATGAAAGCCTGACATGAGCGATCTGGCCATCCCCCATATAAAATGTGACCATTTTGAAAATGATCAAGGCAAGACTCCAAACCGAGTCATTCAAATAGATTAATGGCTAGTTTAAACAACTTCTAAATGACAGTCTACAAACATTGTGATACCATAGTCTACAATGAAAAACGGATAAGCAAAAAGTAAAAAAAACAATTACAGTTCATAAGGTGTCGAGTCTATTTGCAACTATGAAGTCATATCATCATCTTGAGTCGAGGAAAGCCTGAGTACACAACCTACATCCAGGAGATAAGCTCTCATCATCGGCCTTTCCCACTTTGTTCTCTCCATACCCCAGCCGCCAATCCAAAAATGACACAGCACGGACATCAGATTCTTCCATCAAACCAAAGCAAAGCATTGGCACGAAGGTGAATCAAGGTGCAGTATGTAAAGACAGGTACAAGGGACAGAAAATTCAGATCGGACTCCTACACGAACTGTTATCATCGAGGTGAACCATCGAGGGATGGTGCTAAGCTCATTTGCACACATCATATTTACAGCAAGGCATCATTCAAACAACATGAGGTTGTATAATGCACTATCAGGCGCAATAGAGCAACACTGCATCGATTTTGGT
Source organism: Eptatretus atami (assembly GCA_035128595.1). Classification (NCBI taxonomy): domain Eukaryota; kingdom Metazoa; phylum Chordata; class Myxini; order Myxiniformes; family Myxinidae; genus Eptatretus; species Eptatretus atami. The sequence continues at coordinate 178,640,910 of CM068952.1, forward strand.
AATCACTTGGGCAGAAAAATCACAAACATGACAATGAAAAGCTGGTAGGCAGGATTGTATGTATGTATATATAGAAGTAACTTGATTTATTTCATTATTAATTCACCACATTAGCTCATCGATCAGTGTGGTTCATTAATCAGGTTTTAAAAAAACAAAAGAATGGCACTTTTGACAACTCAAGGAGGTCTAATTAAGTCATATTATTAATCATCAAACTTTCCCCTCGGAAGACACAATGGGTGGTGGATCACGTGGTCAATTATTCAGCTGAACATGTCGTTACTGATCAAAACAGGTCTTCACAAGTGATTAGAGATCAAAAAGTTGCATGACCATTGACCTGCTTCTTGTGGGTGAATGAACAGTCATGCCAGAGAAACACAGAAGCAATCCTATTCAAGTCAGCAAGGTTTTCATTTGTCTTTCGATCAAATGAATTTGCCTGAACATTTGCCAGGAGCTGCAATGATGTTCTGATCTTTGGAAACCCTTCATGTGTCATATTTCATATATCAAATGCATGTCAGATTTGGCCAACAATAAATTTGCCTTAAAGTGCTTTTAAAAAAATTTTAAAAACCAAAAAAAAAACGACTAACAAAGACAATATCCCCCACAATAAATCTTCATAAAGTTTGAACTTCTGCTAAGACTCCATATGATGCAAGCCGAGTTGGATCAACTTACATGCTATCAACTTCTACGTGGGATATTTAGAGAGTTGTCTGGACGAGATATGATAGTGTACAATAAGTAGTCCAAAAAAAAGTGAAATATGATCGTGTACAATAAATCATCCGATAAATGAATGAGATATCATAGTCCACAATAAATAGTCCAATAAATGAATGAGATACAGCAGTCTACATTAAATAGTCCAATAAATGAGTGAGATAAGATAGTCTACAATAAATAGTCAATAAATGAACGAGATACGATGGTCTACAATATATAGTCCAATAAATGAACAAGATACAATGCAACAATAAAGCTTCAATAAATGAATGAGATACGATAGCCTACAATAAGTAGTCCAATAAATGAATGAGATACGACAGTCTACAATAAATAGTCCAATAAATGAAATGAGATACGACAGTCTACAATAATTAGTCCAATAAATGAAATGAGATACGATGGTCTACAATAAATAGTCCAATAAATGAATGAGATACGATGGTCTACAATATATAGTCCAATAAATGAACAAGATACGATGGTCAACAATAAATACTTCAATAAATGAATGAGATACGATAGCCTACAATAAGTATGTCCAATAAATGAATGAGATACGACAGTCTACAATAAATAGTCCAATAAATGAATGAGATACGACAGTCTACAATATATAGTCAACAAATGAACGAGATATGAATAGTCGACAATAAGTAGTCCAAGCAATGAATGAGATACGATGGTCTACAATAATATAGTCAATAAATGAAGATACGATAGTCAACAATAATACTTCCAATAATGAATGAGATACGATAGCCTACAATAAGTATCCAAGCATTGAACGAGAACCATAGTCTACAATAATTAGTCAATAAATGAATGAGATATGACAGTCACTAACAAATCAATTAGTCCAATAAATGAATGAGATAAGATAGTCCACATTAAATTGTCCAATAAATGAATGAGACACGATGGTCTACAACAAATAGTCCAATAAATTAACGAGATAAGATAGACTACAAGAAATAGTCGAAGAATAAGTGAGATACGATAATCTTCAAGAAATAATCCAAGAAATGAGCGAGATACCTTAGTCTACAAGAAATAGTCCAATAAATAAGCAAGATATGGCAGTCTACAATAAATAGCCCAATAAATGAAGGAAATACTATAGTCTCCAATAAGTAGTCCAAGAAATATGCGAGATACGATAATCTACAATAAATAGTCCAATAAATGAGTGAAATACCATCTTCAATAAATAGTCCAATAAATGAACAAGATACAATAGACTCCAAGAAATAGTCAAAGAAATGAGCAAGATGCAACAGTAGACAATAAACGAGATATGATAGTCTACAATAAATAGTCCAATAAATGAACGAGATATGATAGTCGACAACAAATCTATTTTATAAAAGAAGCCATGTCTGTCTGTTTGTTTGTTTGTTTGTTTGTCGTGTTATAACTTGAGAACGGACTAACGGTTTTCAATAAATCCAACTACGGTGGATTCAGGGAACTCCCGGAAAGGTTTACGATGAGTTTTTTTATTGGTATGGGTTCGTGGGCACACTTGGTGAAACTGCAAATGCCAACTTGTGATGCTGGTTAGTGGTTATCCCTGCACTCCCAGGAATCCTTTTTCTTCTTGTCCTATTGATTAGCCATCACAGGAAAGATTGGTCTTTCCATCAGCGAAGCAATGGGTCCTCTATTCTAGTAGTCCAATAAATGAATGATATATGTTAGTCTACAATAAGTATTCCGAGAAATAAGTGAGATGTGACAGTCTACAATAAACAGTCCAAGAAATAAGCAAGATATGGCAGTCTCCAATAAATGAACGAGATACGATAGTCTACCATAAAGTCAAATAAATGAATGAGATACAATAGTCGACAAGAAATAATCCAAGAAATATGCGAGATACGATAGTCTATATAAATAGTCCAATATGTGAGGGAGATAGTCTACAATAAATGTACGATACACAATAGTCTACAAAAATAGTCCAATAAATTAATGAGATACGATAGTCCATAATAAGTAAATAAGTTGTCCAAGAAATGAACGACATACCATAGTCAAAAATACATCGTCCAATAAATGAATGAGATAAGACAGTCTACAAGAAATAGTGCAAGCAATGAGTGAGATACAATAGTCGAGAAGAAATAGTCCAATAAATGAACGAGATATGATAGTCTACAATAAATAGTCTCAGATATGAGCGAGATGCTATAGTCTACAATAAATATTCCAAGATATGAGCGAGATACCATAGTCTATAAGAAATAGGCAAAGAAATGAGCGAGATACCATAGTCTACAATGAATGTATGAGGTACGGTAGTCTACAATAAATAGTCCAATAAATTAATGAGATATGATAGTCTACAAGAAAGAGTTGAAGATATGAGCGAAATACAATAGTCTTCAATAAATAGTCCAATAAATGAACGAGATACGAGGGTCTACAGTAAATAGTCCAATAAATGAGTGAGATACCATAGTTTACAATAAATGAGTGAGATACCATAGTTTACAATAAATAGTCCAATAAATGAACGAGATACGAGGGTCTACAGTAAATAGTCCAATAAATGAGTGAGATACCATAGTTTACAATAAATAGTCCAATAAATGAGCGAGATAGCATAGTCTACAAGAAATAGTCTAAGAAATGAGCAAGATATGACAGTCAACAGTAAATGTATGAGATACAATAGTCGACAATAAATAGTCCAATAAATGAACGAGATACGATCATCTACAACAAATAGTCCATTAAATGAATGAGATACAAGGGTCGACAAAAAATATTCCAATAAATGAACGAGATATGACAGTCCACAATAAATAGTCCAAGAAATGAACATGATATGAGAGTCTACAATAAATGAACAATGTACAATAGTCTACAATAAGTAGTGCAAGAAATGAACGGGATACCATCGTCTACAATAAATGAATGAGATAGGGATAGTCCACAGGAAATAGTCAAAAAAAATTAACGAGATATGATAGTCTACAAGTTTATTTAAGCAGCAAGGAAACATTTTCTTCTTAATCATATGTACATAGGACTTGTATACTGCATTGTAAAATAATTTGCATCACCCGATCAAGATAAGTTTATTTCAACTTTCGTAAAACATGAAGAAGATTGTTGTTTACAGCTGTAGAAAAAAAGTTAACTTGGTAATGCAACAAGGCAACGATGGGCCCAATGACTTCCTCATTTCCTTGTTTAAGGTTGTGCAGGATCGTGCGACCACTTGTCATACTCAAGTGTAGTCCCACTGAGATTGTGAACCCTTTGAATATTTATTTGCATTCGGAACACACATTTGAATGTGTGGTTTGATTGATCCCAGATAACACAATAATATTGTTCTAACGTCATAAAAACATTCTGGCAAACATTGTGAAAATCATCTTTTGTAAGGTTTTATAAACCACATTAAAATAATATTGAATAATAACCATTCTGATAACATTTTTTTTAAGTTATGACATGACAAATTAACATCATGTACGTCAAAATGTTTTAAAACTTTTGAAGCATGCAATATTGTTTTTCTGATATTGTTTTTTTTAAGTCTACAAAATAATGTTTTCTTTACATTTGGCTACATCCTTTGTCGAATATTCTGCATATATGTTGTATTCACTGGGATCACCATTGAATGAGGAAGTACAAGCCAAGCTCCGCCCCTCTTCCCACCTAGGGGGACACCTAACAAATGACGTTCGATCAACCAAAGCGCCACTCTTTCATGTATTTACAGCAATTTGATTGAGAATTGAAAGTTTTTATTGTGACGTTGACATTCTGCATGTGAAAAGAATGCAGTTCAGCAATTTGGGGTGGCTCGCCTGGGTTTGATTGCTGACCTGTCTATAAGCTGTTGGATTGGTGCTTCGCAAGCCGGGTGTTGCATCGCAAAGTGTGCCGTCCATTCAGATGGGTGTTGGATCTTCTAGGATGAGCTGGTGGATGTAGAAGATCCAACATTGTCTTTCGCGCAGAGTCAGCGAGTTGTCACCAAAACCCTGACCAATATCATATTCCCTGCCACATTCAAACATCAGGCCTGGCCAGCTGATTTGCGAAATAATTAGGCCAAAAACTTTCCCCCGTTAAAGTAGTAGTCGTAGTATTAGTAGTAGTTGTAGTTTATATACATACGAACACGCGCACACACACACACACACGACAAGAGAGCACAAGAGAGCACAAGAGGACAAGACATCAGACAAACACACCCATTATCCTTCAGGGAAATATCTTCCTAGTTTACTACAGATGCCAGTGGTGCCATCTGATGGCAGTCTTTTTCTCTCCATAGTCAGTGGGGCATTTTTA
>CM068952.1:178646404-178670463 GCA_035128595.1 Eptatretus atami
ATATATAGTTTAGCATATTGAAATCAAACTTAACCCTCAAAAACTTTTGCCATATCTTGTAAGTCGAATCGCGAAGTCTGTATAAACAGGCTGTTTACTTTTTTTTGTTATTTCAATAACTATTGGTTATTCTCTTTATTCTAAAATGTACCCCAACCTCAAAGCACAATAAACCTTAGTTCTGACCCTAGCAAAAACACCACCTCACCCATAAATCCAAACAGACTTGTCAGGGAACACGGCCCTGGCTGCTCGTGCTGGCACGCAGAGAAAGGCCTGACGGGAATGTCTCATGCTCTCTGGAAGTGCGGTGCAATTAGTACCAGACTTCAATGCGAACACAGTTACAGCAATTCAGACATCCTCACCGGGCATTGAGCTTCGACGCTACAATCCACATTTCATGATCAGCAACAGTCACGAATAAGCCGGTAAGGTGTCCATCAGCTTCTATGCAGCCTCTTGGAAATTTGAGGACAAAGGAAGGGAAAAGTTTTCCTGTTTTAGTCTCACTTGAGATTGCAACAAAATCTATTCAATCTTTTCGACCAACGCATGCTCCAGACAGATTCATTGACCTCACAGTAAAATTTTCGATGCTCGAGTACCACCATGGTAGTAACCGCACCGTAACTATTTCGTGAGGGGCTGTTTATTTGGACACCCCAACAAGTCTCGTCTGTGCGACACCAAGGAAGTGACGGGACATGTTCCCACGCTGGAATGGTTCATCCCTCGTTCCCAAAACAAAGAACATACAGAACTGTATTCAGAGCAGCAAAATGACAACTGCAGGGTTTGTGCATGATAATGGGTGGAATCAACAGAACGTTGATCGAGGTATCCTCACTGCCATGGGAAGCGAGGAGAGGCTGACGTTTCGGGTGATAACCTTTTGTGAACCTTTTTGTTCCGATGAAGGGTAAATGCCCGAAACGACAGTTTCTCCTTGCTTCTCACAACGGTTAGAATACCTCAATCAACATTCTATGGATTTCATCCATTGTTCTACCTGTCAGCCAATGCAGCTCGACACGAGCCGACACCAGCAAGACTAGTTCTGTATTATATGCTGTGCATGAAAGTCTGTCATTTCCTGCTCCAAGACAACATCGGTAAGAGATTTGATCACAAAAAGTAGCACAAATTTTCCTCTGAACAACGGTGTGTGTCCAAGATGCTGTCCTTCACGAACACTCAGCCACCAGCATTGTGCAAATCTTAATGGATAAAGACAGGCGATCGGGCAGTCTGGGTAAGCCTCCATAAATGGAAGCAGAAAATGCAAGAGTCAATACAAGGCAAATTAAAAAGAAAGCTTCCGATTGTTCAAGATTCTTGTTATCGAGTTCAGCTCAGAAAATAGCTTGGCGCCCTCCCCACATCTTATTTGGCATACAACTGAGCCACTTGTTCTGCGAACCCAAATCGCACCAAAAGCATGCAACGTCCTTTGACCATGAATGGTAGCCCCGCCAAGAGGTCCTTTGAGCGGGCCTCAGCAACCATCAAAATCATCTGACCGTTCGTGAGAAAGGCAGAAGTTCTTGAGGGCTTTAAATGAGACCATATCCTGTTTTGTTCATATTACAACTCGCCCGGGGTGCTTTGGCCGACACAAGGCCATTCTGTCCGGCCTTCATACACACCATCTCATAACAAAAGTCTCGATGGGAAATTTTTTTCCATCTTTCCCATTGCATTCACTTTCCGAAACTGAAATCAAACTTGAAAACAAAAATTCCAGACAAAAAAGCCCTCTTGCCAAAGCAAATGCCATTTTCCTCTGCCACCTCTATTGTTTATTAATCTCCAAATTTTACTACCTAGTTTTGAAAAGTTTATTTCCTCCAAAACTTTTTTTTGCCATTCAAAGGGTACAGTCGAACTTGCCATCTATTTTGGTGTCAATAACGGGACCAGTGATTATCGCGCGGCTCAAAGCCTTTTCAGGAAGTCTTTCCCGATATACTTACTGGCAATGGGGAAGCTCACAGAGGACTTGGTGCTTTCAAGATAAGGAATCACATTCGCTTTGGCTTCGGCACTCCAGCCACAGTAGGTTGTACCTCTACTTGGAGCAATCTCAATAAACTCCTCCCATTCTATTGTTTAAAGCAGTCATTTTATCCATATTGCAGTGTCTCGTTCCCGTGTGCTTCTTCAATGTTGTACAAAACAATTACATTGTTGGTTTTCGTGTTGTTACAATAATTACTTGGTTGAACATCACTTACAGGAGTTTTAGATGGCCTATGACTACAGTTACCTCCTCCACCGAAGGTCGACAGAGGTTATGTTTTCACCCCCCGTTTGTCTGTCTGTTTGTTTGTCTATGATTAGGATATCTCAAAAAAGTTCTGGACAGATTTGGACAAAACTTGGTGGACAGGTTGGGTGTGTGATAAAAAAAAATAAGCTGATTAGATTTCAGTTAAAGTACGGATGCAGATCCGGCCTATCAGTGGGATACAAAACAAACTGTTCAGCCTGGCGGAGGTATGTGCTCTCATGAGTGCCGTTCTAGTGTTTTAGATAATGTTTCACACTTATTAACAAAATTATTTTTGCAAAATAGTTGCTATAATAGAAAACCTAAAAGTTTTCACGAAGTGTCGAAGTTATCGAACTCGTTGAACACGATAGCACGGAATGGAAGAGTGAGCTGGCGAAGAGCGTCAGCTTGTATATCTTCAATGATGGTTATTAATTTCAGAGAAAATGATTGATTGGCTTTCATTAATATCTAATTTATTGTTCAGTTATTAGGTGTTCAAGTGAAACTTTGAAAATGACATTTTATAAATAAATGTTGAATCCATGACGTTATCATGAATGCTTTGAGCACAACCACAGGTTCACCCTTTTCTCCTTACCATTCCCTTCAAAATGAAATTCCAGCTATAATGTTCACGCCAGCTCGAAGATAGAACAAGAAAGCACAAAACTCACACATCACTCGAAAAATTAAATCGGACTGCGACTCACACTTACACTCAGAAACTACAACGCGTACTCCTCATCACTTTCATAATTTGAAATACAGTATAGTTCAATGGAAATAGCACTGCAATGCACCCATTTTTATTAATCTAAAGGGCAAACACTTCCCTCACTGCCCAACTACTTAAAATTCCTCAAAATGAACTTCATCAGCAAAACAGCCACAATGATCCTCTGCACACAAAGTGATGGTAAACAGTATGAAACACCATCGTGCTCTTTCCAGCCACGACCAAAGGAAGACAGAACTGTTCAGTTGGTGTTGATTAGGGGCAATACACCCTTTCCACATTATCCTTGAAAAATAAACAGGAAGAAAAAAAAACAACCACATTGTTTCAAGGACAATCGTCATCACTTGAGACACATTACAGCACATCAGTAAAGATAATTAGCGAGTGCTGGCATTCCTTTGGGCATAGGCGCAGAATGATTGACCATTAAAGCATTCAAGCCAGGTATTTAGGGTAGAAGAGGTTGTGCTCTCCAGGGGATATACGGTCATTTAAGCCCAAGTTGGCACAGCGAGGCGGCTCAGCAATATCATGAAAGCAACACCCGCACACAAAAAAAAAACAACAACCGAGGGAGAAGCAGTCAACTATAAAGAGATGAACAACAATCGATGAACATGACTCCAGCATCAATACGAGAAACATCAGCGATATGGTACTTCAAAGTAGAGTCAAGGTACTCACAAAAACGTCCATCACAAAGTGATCCAACGCCGTCTCCAAGCTGTCCAGTTTTGTGCTGATGCTCATTGTGGCCCAAACTGAATCTGCACAAGCAGCCGAAAGCTGCTGTGTGTGGTCCTGGTATCTCTTCGCCCTCGCACTCTCTCTCTCTTTCTCTCTTTCTGGCTATCCCTCCGCTTCGTCCATCAGGATTCCAGCAGACACCTCCAGTGGCATTTGTTCTCAAACTCCTGCGGTGAATTGCATTGCGGATGGTCAGCTTTTTAAGCAGCAAAAAGGGGATGAAACGGGTAGAGATGTGATTCTGAAGCCTGCAGCGGTGAGGTCGCTGGCACGAGAACATGGAGATGGGAGGGGTAGTCATTTGGAGATGCACAATGGGGGGTTTAGGGGAGGGGGCGTGGGAGGCGGTTGGTAGGGGCGGGAACGTCAGACGAGTTTCATTGACTCCAGAGTGGTTAACGGTTGCATTCTGGTGTCTCCACTGAGTGTCCAACCAAAGTGTTTGTACCATCATGAAATAACCCCTTCCCATTGTGATGATATTCTCAAGATTAGCACGATGTTCCGTTGGAGTATATTGACATAACAATACCCCAACTACTGTTTCTAGTTTGCGGTTTATCATCATAGTTTGTTTCAGTGTCTCTTTCTATGCCCTTTCTTTGGCCTGATGCTTTGCCATCTCCGTTGCCATGGTGATGGCAATAGGCTGTCAGAATGACCCTCTCTCAGCGCAGTGTACAGGCGTGCCTTTGGCATGTCGGCAAGCAGGGCGAGAATGGAATTTGGAAGGAAAAAGAAAGTTCCATTGTGTGTGGTTATTGATCGAATTGGAGTTCGCCAGAAAAGTTTGCACGGAAGAAAAAAAATGCGCTTCTTTCATTGTCCATGACGTCATTGCAGGTTATAAGACCAACTTTTTTGTACACAGCTCCTTCCCAATTCCATGTCGAGGCGATGCATGACGTCATAGCCGGACGTCGAAGGAAGCGGGTACTCAGTTTTTACTCCGTTTTCTTGTTTGTTTGTCCGGGCGATATCTCAGCCATCCTTTGAGCTAGGAAGATGAAATTTGGGGACAAAAGTGAAGATGTGCTTTGGCAAAAATGATGCGTCTAATTTTTTGATTCATCAATTAATTGATTAATTACTTAATTATTATCGATTTATTAATTACTTATTTATTTTATTTCTCATCCTGGCAGAATCTCAGGCATATTTTGAGCGATGAACCTGATGTTTGGACATGACGGTGACCAAGTGATTTGGTATAAAGGGTACTTTTGATTTATTGATTCAGCAATTAATCGATTAATTATTTCATTTTTCGATTGATTACTTAATTTTCAAAAAGTTACAGATTCAGATGAAATGGTGGTGGTGACAGTATGCCATTCAGCAATTGATTGAGAAATTATTTTATGATTATTATTTATTTATTTTAATTATGCAATTAATCAAATTAATTATTGTACACCACCTATTCCCAATTCCGACTCCATGTGCTGCAAGGCGGCATCGCCGGGGCGCCGCACACCGGAGGATTTGTTATTTATTTATTTGGCATGGGGGCAGTGTACTTTGAATGTACCGCTACTTGCACTTTTTTTTTTAGATCCTCATGGAGGATCTCTAAGTCTTACTCACGTTGTTGTTCTTCATCTTCTTCTTGTGGACTTTTTTAGATCCTCGTGGAGGATCTCTAAGTCTTACTCACGTTGTTGTTCTTCATCTTCTTCTTGTGGACTTTTTTGTTTCACAGCCTACAGTTTTCATCGAAACTTCCTGAAACTTGGCGTATACATGTAAAATACCCTGCACAAACAGTAACCATCTCCGATTTTGAAAATTCCTCCTAGAAAAAAAAAGTTATGACGTCAAAATATCTCCGCTAATGGAAATCGCCTAAAAAATTATCTCCGAAACTAGGCAAGCTTTTTGAATTTTGTTTGCGGGAATCGAACGGGGCATTAGCAGAGATGAATTACCGCACATATGATACATCACTATGACGTCATATCAATTTTTATGACGTCATTCCTATTTTTTGACATTTTTTGTTTCCGAACAACCCAGAGCTTTCATCGGATCTTCGTGAAACTTGCCATGTATATGCAGAAAGCCCACGCGCAGGCAGTAACCATCTCCGATTTTGGAAATTCTTCCTAGAAAAAAAGTTGACGTCATAATATCGCTGCAAATGGAAATCACCTACACCATATCTCCGAAAATAGGCAAGCTGTTTGAATTTTGTTTGCGGGAATCAAGCCGGGCATTAGCACAGATAATTTATCGCAAACCTGATACATCACAATGACGTCATATTCGTTTTTATGACGTCATCATTAAGAGGACGAGGTTCTTAGCTCATTTGAGCTTGTTTTTGAAACACCTTGTGCCTTTTTTCTCTTCAATCTACTTCCAATGGTTCAACTGTGAGAATGATCTGAACGCCGTCGGAAATGTCCCTTTGGAGATGCGGTACATGACGATACCACCGAGAACACTTGCGTAACTTTATTCTGAGAATGTAGGAAAGTAAATCTGGAATTGAGCAGCTGTATACAGGATAGCTCAAAGCAAATGAACTGAACTTTGAACTGACTAGTTTGGGTTAAATTCCCCACTCGATCATACAATTTCACCGTTGTGCCTTATACGCAGGGTACATTGCATCAATGAGTGTGCCGTCTCACAGAAAGGCATTAAGCTTGGTTTTCCATAATTATTTTGGGTGTGGAAGATACCACAGTGCCTATCGAAAAGTTAGCGAATGTGTGCCGGTATGATGGGCAAATTTCAAATTGCTGGCCGGATGTGGGAGGGCAACGCAGCCACACTGCAGCACCTTGGTCATGATGCAACCAGTGGATATAATTTCTGATTGAATCCCAGTCAAATATGGATTTGCTAGAAGAAACTGTTTTATGTCAGTTTTTCTAATCTCCTTGAAAGTTCATGTCGGTCAGCTGACAAGTTAAAGGTAAACAACAAGCCAACAAGTTAAAACTGTCCTCTCTGCTCTAGATGCTGCAGTGCCCCAAGGCAGGTCTTTGAACCAAATCTTATTCATCATCTACATAAGGGACCTCTCTGAATCTTTGATGCGGTCTTCCTTGATGCAGACCATTCCAGATTGTGTCATACACCACCCGCATCCCACCGACAGACACACAGACAGCTGCTGCGTCACTCTCTGCTGATCTGGATTGATGAGATGCTGGTCTGATAAATGGAACATATCCCTCAATCCTGGAAATTCTCACCGTCTCACCCTGTTGCTCCAGAAGGATTGTCAAACTGATCTGCCTATTTCCATGGTCAGCCATTGGAAGAGGTTCAGTTTCTTCAACTTCTTGGCTTTACAATCAACCTCCTCGATCTTCACAGTATATAACACCATGGGTTAAACTTCAAAAATCAAGGCTTTCTTCCCACCTTCATTAATTTGTTTCTGTTTTCTCCTTTTATTGGAACCGCCTTCCTGAAACAGTTCAATCTTCTAAGCTATCTCGCCTGGGTTTGAATCCTGACCCAGCTATAAACTATCATCCCAGTGTTTCACAGGCAGGGTGAGTCATCAATGTGTGTCGTCACTCGGATGGACATTAAACTGGGCGTCTCATCTGCCGCCATTAGTTGGTGGACGTTAAATATCCCTCAGTGTCCTTTGCGAAGAGTCAGCGAGTTATCGCCGGCGCCATGGCCAAATTCCAAATTCCTGCTCTAACCAGCAGAGGGCATCGTATCAGCAGCACAGCCGCACCCTCAGCCAATAATGCTACCCCGCAGCCTCGTGCGACAGAGGAATGAAGAAGAATATGGGGTCGGCCATGGAAAGTTATTGATACAAGCCTTTCACGAACTTGCTGCCCGGGACTGACCTTCGATTGAAGGTGGAGGGATTTGTAATTTTTTAGGGTGGCTGCAAGAGGTCACCTACTCTTCATGAAAGAACACCATGGGATCAGCCTGGTGTTGGCTTAACGGTTAGGGTGGCTGACTTAAGATCTTAAGGTCTTGAGTTCAAGCCCCTGTTGTTGTGCAGCAAAGTCAGCCCACACGTAGGTTCTTCAGCTCAACCGTTTTCAATGGCGTCTCCTGCTGCCCTTACTCCACAGCTCTCTGACGTCACTCTCGGTTCCTCCTCGTCAGTTCTGGTTCATCATGCATTCATTAATATTCATGCAACTCCAAATACCACACCTGCCAACCGTTGAATTAGCACCAGGCGAGTGGATTCAGCCCGTTATCCTTCCGAGGTCGGTTGAATGAGTACCAGCGTGCTGGTAACATAGGCCACTGCATCAGTGGCACAGTCGTGCCACCCAGAAAATGATGCAGCCAAGCAGCCACAGGCTGCAATACAAATAAATAAATAAAGCATGGGATCTTCAACATCCACTGACAACCTCGTGCCGGCAGATAGATCCTCCATTTTAATGTCCATCTCAAGGATGGCACGCACTTTGATGAATCACCCTGCCTATGAAACACCGGGATGACACTTTATAGCTGGACCGGGATTCAAACCTAGAGTAGACAGCTTAGAGGAAAATGTGGGTACCTCTAGGTCTTGGTGCTCCTCCCAGCCCAAGTGAGTCATTAAACCCATTCGTTTCGTCCATAGAATGAAGGTGATTGCTGCATTTCCCTTTAAATACGAACTTCGGACGATTTGTACCGTGCCGAGAGAACACGGTCAAACAACCCAGGCCTCAAGTCAAGTGCGTCAATCTGAAGTGAGTAAACAAACAAAGGAAGAACACGAAATTAAAAAACAACAAAAACAATGGGGCGTGGAAGGACAGAACAAACGGAAGAACAAATGAAGTGCAGAAGGAGATTGGCCCACGGAAGGGTCTGCAGGAATAAACCTCCAGCATGAAATGAAGTGCACCACACTGCAGAATTAGCTCTTGCTGGAAAGACATCAAGAGGGATTTTGCAACCAATTAGGGGTCAACAGCATGCCATCGACTGCACCATAGCGAGAGAGAGAGCATCTGATGCAGTGACATCATGCTCTGTACAATAACAAAATCAATCCTTCTACAGATGCTCGTGGTGTCCACTTGAATGGAGCCGTGCTCTCGTTTAATGACGATGAATTCTTCATGGAGAGTTTCATCGTTCGATTGCTGTGCTTGTTGTGATAATTCAATAAATACTTGCATTCCAATGCAAGTATATGTGGTCAACAAACACAAAATGGAACAAAGAACATATGAATGCACCACATCATAGAAGGACGATTTGTGGGTGAAGAGTGGGCAAAGGGTTTCAGTGGTTATAGGAAAACTCGGAGGTAGAATTGCAAGAGATCAGAAGGTGGCGGAGAGCAGCAGGCTCGAAATCCTGTAGGTAAGAGCTGGTGACAATTAATGGACATAGGAAACAATTCGCAGGAGAGAGTAGGGAGAGATGAATGAATGGAGGTGACCATTAGGTTTAGACTTGGGGAGGGTAACAAAGAAAGGGCTTCTGGCACCGAATGCCTGCGACCTGAAAGGAAAGGGGAGAGAGGTTGGGCAGAGAGGTGATAGGTTAGAAAGAAGCAAGACCAGAATAGAACTGATAACATTGCAGTGCCACCAACCTGTCTGTGTTGAGTAAGAATCAGACCCGAAGACTCAACCTCATGTTGAGAGGTACCAAGGATATGGAGGGCCTAAGATTCCATGGCCTCTGGTGTGGGGGCAGCACTATGCACAGAGGGGAGCCATCAGCCATATTCCATGACATTTGAGTTCTCCGTCTTTCATCACATTTGACATGTATGAGGTCCAAACCTAAAAGCAGATTTAAGGCCGAGCAATTATATCACCTTGCTGTATTGACTGTCTGTAAAAATCGTCGTAAAATAGAGGAGTTGTGAAAATGGTATTCACATTTGCCTGGATTTGAATCTTGACACAGCTATAAACTGTCACCCAGGTGTTTCACAGGCAGGTTGATGCATCAGTATGGATGTTAAACGAGCGTCCCATCTGCCAGCCCTCGTTGGTGGACGTTATAGATCCCACAGTGTCCTTCGTGAAGAGTAGGCGAGCTATTACCTACACCCTGAACAAATTCCAAATTCCAGCATGCTCGGTCGAGTAACCCACATCAGAGTGGCAACCCACCCAGCATTGCAACCCCAACCAAGAAATTTCTTCAGCAGACCCGAAGCTCTGTACGGAGCATGGTGCATGGTGATGATGGTTATAAAAAATAATTTAATGCTCAAAGAAAAATAACTGCAAAAAGCTTGAATCAAGGCTTAAACATACCCGACACCTTGCCCACAAACTTTAATGAAGGTCTAAAAGGCACCTTTGTCCCATCAAGAAATTGCTACGTCTGTTTTGTGTTCCATACCCTTCCCACCACGTTCTCACCATGACCACGTCCTTGTGCACATTGACCTGTGCAATTGTCAATCCGGTCGCTGAGCTGTAGAGCATCAAAAGGTCAAAAGGTTACAAAAAAAACTGCAAACTGTTGGTTTTAGAAAAGTCTAGAAGTATTCCGTTCACAAAGAGGTTTTTAAGAAAGAAGACAAAAAAAAATCAACATGGCCCTCACCGCAAATCAACGCCATGTTGATCACTCGATATCTGTGTTGTGCATCAGAGCAAGTTCAGTTAAAAGTTTTCTCTCCACGAGTCGGTGGCCCGTTAAGTCCATATTCCCGTATGTACATAATAAGGAAGCTTCAAGCATAATAGCTTCTGTCACATTCAGCAGCTACAATTAGGCCTGCAAAATAGCCAGGTTGCCATCTCTTATTTATTATTTTCGAGTTTTGTGGTTTCGTGGTCGCGCTATCTCTCGACTTTTGTTCGCGCTCGAGTTAACGTGATATTCGCGCTTACATTATCTCAAAGACCATATGAGGTGCATGGTACAAAAAAAAAGTAAAAAAATGGTTCTGAAACAGTGAAATCGTGCCAAAAACGGTTACTGCATTTGTAATGCTATAACCCAAAACATTGTGTATCAAGAAGTACTTTGAACATTGTATTCCACTTACTGCATTAAGTAAAATTACTACTGATACTCTGCATCAGTTCCTTTCTCAAACACACCCACCCCAACATGTCGCGCAGAGCGCGGGTTATGCTAGATGGCAATAATATCCGCCATGTCAGTTTTCCCTTTTAACTTAACTCGTTCGTTTTCATGCCTTTCGTCGTTTCCCCGATATAGTGAGGATCGTGTGCTCATGTAGCCTGACAATATGGAGGATTAGTAAAACTAGTGCAGGCCCATACCGTGCTAGTTGGCCGTACGTGCAAAAAAAAGAAAAAGATTTTAAAAAGAAGAAGAACAATTGTGACGTCAATTGTGACGTTATAGCACCGTGTCCTGTCATTGGTTTGGTAAATAAATGGCATAACTTGGGAACCACTTGTCCGATTAATATCAAACCTTGAAAAGGCACATCCACAGGGCCCAGCGATATACCTGGCAAGTTTCAATTAGATCGGACCAGTGGTTGTCGAGAAACAGTGGTCACAGACAGACAGACAGACAGACACACAGAGATTGCTGGAATTATAATAGACTAGTGCATGCCCATAGGTGCGTCCCGTAGGTCTCGTGGCCGTACGTGCAAACAAACAAAAAAAAACTTTCAAACGCCGTGCCAGAAAAAACAACCACACAGGCTGTTCCTTCGCTCTCACGTGCCCATACGTGCGTGGCCGTACATGCAAAAAAAAAAAAAACTTTCAAAACCGCGAGCCAGAAACGACAACCACACAGGCCGTTCCTTCACTCTCGCGTTCTGCCGACAACCACACTTCCACACACAGAGTTAATTAAAATCCAAATTTAAATCATTTACCTCCCTGTCTTTGCTTGCCATGACATTCGCTGCCATGTAACCGGCACGGCCCGTGACGTCATCGTCGGCCGGTCTGCGCACCGGCCTACGCAGCCACGCCTATGCAGCAACGTGTCGTGTCATTGGTTGGTAAATAAATGGCCGCAGCAATGTGTCATGCATTGGTTGGTAAATAAATGGCCATAACTTGGGAAGCATTTGTCCGATTAATATCAAACCTTGAAAAGCACATCTTCAGGTCCCCAGCAATATACCTGGCAGTTTCAATTAGATCGGACCAGTGGTTGTCGAGAAACAGCGGTCACACACACACACACACACACACACACACACACACACACACAGATTGCTGGATTTATTAAAATCCAAATTAAAATCAAGTTTACCTCCCTGTCTTTCCTTGCCATGAATTTGCTGCCATGTAACCGGCACGGCCCGTGACGTCATCGTCGGCCGGCCTCGCACCGGCCTACGCAAGCCACGCCTATGCAGCAACGTGTCATGTCATGGTGGTAAATAAATGGCCATAACTTGGGAAGCACTTGCTCGATTAATATCAAACCTTGAAAAGGCACATCCTCAGGTCCCCAGCAATATACCTGGCAAGTTTCAATTAGATCGGACCAGTGGTTGAAACAACGCGTCAAAGACACACCACAACACACACACACAACACACACACACACACACACACACACACACACACACACACACACACACACACACACACACTGCTGGAATTATAGATAGATGTATTGGAAGTTTCAACAAAAGAAGCACTTAATTTGGCCTTTAATAATTGTGTTGACTGTGCCACGTGGCTATTCAAATGGGCCTTAGTTTCCTTCCTTCATATCGAATCAAGCGGTTTAAATATCCCAGGAAATGTCTCCGAGCTTGTAGGGGAAATAACCGAGGAGTTAAAGAAAGAAAAAAAAAAGGAAGTTGTTCTCCTGTGTAAATAAAAATAAAATAAAAAAACTCTGCAGGTGCTTGTGGGAACACAATAACAGTGAGTCAAATGAAACGTACAGCTGGGCGGCTCAAATTTAAGAATCCAGCACCACAGTCGTTCTTTGTGAAAGATCCATCGAAAGTGGAAAGAAAGAAAAGCTGGTCTGCTATATAAATGGTACCTTTAAAATCCAATCAGATCTATGTAAGCTCACACACAGCTTGCTTGGCCTTTGTTTTTTTTTTTTTTTGTTTATTTCACAAAAGGAGGAGGAGTACAAACATCGAGTTGGGAAAATCACGATGCATTTACAATTGTGATGGATCAAGTTTGAATGTGCTTAAAGTACGTGCATGTATTCGCCAAATATGAACGATATTCGTTGGAGCTCATTGTGACGTCAACACCTTTATTGATCAGTGCGAGCAGGATTTTGCGAAAATATGTCGAACCTGATGGACGGAAATCATTCACTCCTCTGTGACACACACACACACACACACACACACACACACACACACACACACACCACACGTCACATCAAACAAGTTGGACAATCGCCCAACATTTGTCTTGCTTTCCATGGACACGTGGCCTATATGTGCAAAGACGAAAGGCCCATCTCTAAATGTCCCACATTCCAAATCATCGCATGGATTTAAGGTGCAGCAATTAAGGCGCAGCGCCTCCTCGTTATCCTATCAAGTACAACTCCAACATTACAGGACATCCCACCATCTTGCACGAACCACTGTGTCCATGTCCAAGCCCTTTTCCCACCAACACACTTTGAAGGAATTGAAGCTTGGCAAGATAATTGGGCCAAATTAACAGTCCCTTTTCATGATCTACAGATGACTGTTCATTGCCAGGGTGAAAAATGCATTGCAACGGTTTTCCTCCTCATAGAAGATGCCATGTATGGAACAGATTACGAACCTGCAGAAGAAAGAAAACCACCATAATTTCATGGGCCACCCTGTATATATCGACTTCCACATGCGGACATCCTGCTGTATTCCCATATGCCCCTTATATTTCACTCGTCTCCACTTCCTCACCTCCCACCCTCCTCCCTAAACCTCACTTCCTTCAATTTAGTCTCCATCCACCCTATAAATGTGCACCCAACACCCACCTCCAGAACTGTGGAACCAACCCTCCCACACTCCCACCACTACACCATAACCATCATATACCAGACTCTCCACAAAGTGTCAGCTCTTTCTGTAGAAGCAATCTCAAATCAAGGAATACCCTGAGCGGTTTTTGCTTGCGTGCCCAGTTGAGCAGCCACCGGAATCAAACCCACAGCAAGAACAGCAATGCCAAAAAAAGCCAAAACCCACTCACTAAGACAACTGAGTACATAATAAGTGAATAGTCCTTTCATTATCATTTCAGCAAAAAATATCAGAATCTTAACAGGAGAAAAATAACCGGAATACCGGTAAATAATTAATGAAATACGAAGGATAATTTGCAAGGAGAGAACCTTTTCGCCTTTTTTTTAAGATCCTCGTGGAGGATCTCTAAGTCTTACTCACGTTGTTGTTTTTCATCTTCTTCTTGTGGACTTTTTTGTTTCACAGCCTCCAATTTTCATCAAAACTTCCTGAAACTTGGTGTATATATGTAAAAATACCCTGCGCAGACAGTAACCATCTCCGATTTTGAAAATTCCTCCGAGAAAAAAAAAGTTATGACGTCAAAATATCTCCGCTAATGGAAATCGCCTAAAAAATTATCTCCGAAACTAGGCAAGCTGTTTGAATTTTGTTTGCGGGAATCAAGCCGGGCATTCGCACAGATAATAATTTATCGCAAACCTGATACATCACAATGACGTCATATTCGTTTTTTATGACGTCATCATTAAGAGGACGAGGATCTTAGCTCATTTGAGCTTGTTAAGAAAGAAATATATTAATTTTATTTTTTTTTTCCTAATAATAAAATTTTTCCTTGTACATTTTTGAACATCACACATTGAGACCTGAATTATGGTGAAAGACTGGATCTATACATGAATGTGGCTTGCATTTTCCCCTCCTTTTACAGGCCTCCCCATGTAGTAAGCACCACGTATCCCTGCATCAACATAACCGCCTACACACATTGCGTAACGAAATCTGGAACGAAAACTCTCGGATCAAAGTGTTCATGTGTACTTTGGACCTGAACTTACTTGCTCAAGTGTAACCGGCTTATAGCACTCACCTCCCTTCCCCCAACATTCTACTCCGCTCCTCCGAATGTTCCCTGTCTTTCGGCATTCTTTACACAGTTGGTAGAAACCACAATGACGCAGACACAGCTACCAGGAGCCACAGTAATTAGAGCAGAAACTCGACCTGCCATGCTCTGCTCTGCACACCCCACTCTCACCCACCCTGCCCCTCATAGTTTTTCTGCTGAAGAAATAATAAACACTCACTTTGCCAATCATGACACACATGCATGCCAGGGTTTTGTACGTATGTGAAACAATGCAGCGGATGCCCACAGCTACCCGCAAATCTCCACGAGGGACTTCCGTTGAGTCACAAAGCATCAAGCGGTGCCAAGAGTCTCAGATCTCCCTCCAAATGTCCTCCAGCTCATCAACACAGGCATCAAAAATCATAACAGTCACGGTAGTCGTGCATATATGATAATCCGCTTACTATTTTTTGGTGATTGACATTCGGTTGATTGTCCAAACGTTCTGCTCAATGCAGACCAAACGACCAAATGTTTCCTGACTTTGGTAAGCAGCCATTGTCAACAATTTACAGTTGAAGTTTTTGTGCCTGTGAAGCGTTGCCCTTCATTTGAAAGTCAAAAAACCCTAATGCTGATGAAGCACCAAAAGATCCACCAATATGGAAGACAAAACTTTCCTGAAATCGGCGGCGAATGAATTAGATTTGGGTTAAATTGCTGTAAATACCAACCGACGCACTTAGCAAATGCAAGGTTTCTCAAGAAGGAGGTGGAGGACCTCACAACCAAGAGTCCAGCACTCTGTGTATTTCAAATCAAAAGTGGGCCTGATGTTCTCCCTCCATACGAGGGCAACTTATCTCTCAAGTGTGAATAATCACTTAAAAAATCAGATCCAGATCCGGATACAGATCTTCACCAAAATTGAATCAGTTTGTCCTTGTCAAACACCCAACCTGTCCACCAAGTTTCATCCGAATCCGTTCACAACTTTTTGAGATATCCTGCACACAAATAGACAAACAGACAGAAAGGGGTGAAAACATAACCTCCTTCACCTTCGGTGGCGGAGGTAATAATGCAACGCAATATCATTATAATAATTATTTTTTTCAATGTTCAAGTGATACAAAAGCATTTTGTCTTTTGATGTTTTGAGAGAGCCGATCTTTAAAGGGATTGTTACAAAACTAGAAAACTATAATTACGTAACATTTCACTTTCATATGTTTTATATTCATCTTTGTAATACGATTATATGTGGTTTAATGCCTGGTGTCGGCTTAATGGTGAGGCTGGTGGGTTTGGGATCTGAGGGTCCTGAGTTCAAATCCTGCTTGGCTGCCGAATTAATACCAGGTGGGGTTGACTCAGCCTGTTATCCTTCTGAGGTCGGCAAAATGAGTACCGGCTTGCTGGGATGGTCGAGCCATTTGAGAATCCTGCGTTGGAGCGGCGATCCGTCCAGGATTGTGCCCAATAGCTGAGGAGACTGCTTCAGCAGCACCGATGCTCTGTACGGAGTATGATCCCAATGGATTTTTGGATATGTGGTTTTATATGACATTGTGACAAGTCATCATTCGCAAAGTCTATGCCATTGAGGAAGCTGCATGTTCTGCAAATTTACATATTTCAGGATTCATCAAAACTGCAGTGAAAACATACATGGTTTGAATTACTTTGCTTGGGCAATAGGTCAAAGTTCAAATATATACACAATATAAATGCAAGTTGCCTGATTGTGTCTGAGCAGGGTAAACGTCACAACCACAGGACGTACAATGCTGAATGATACCTCATTTAAGAGCCCTTGGGTCCAGTCGGTGCATGTGGAGATTTGCATATATTAATATTCATGCACTTTCGAGTTGTATTCATTTTTGTTGTACACGTGGTGTATGTGCTCAGAGTCGTTGGTCTGCACACGTACCAGAAGATATGTAACCATAAACTATTCAGTCGCTTCTGTCAAAGTGTAATTATCTTTCCCTAGATATACTTTACTGGGAAACCTTATCAATCGGTGACTATTATGCTGTCAAAAGAAAATCAGAGCAAAAAACAAAACAAAACACGAACTTGAATTCCCTTACAAACAAATTCCATTAAAACAAAACCTTGGACTCCTTACTAATCCTTCCACTGTCTTTCCATGCACATGGGAGGCATACAGAAGAACGCTCCACAAAGTTGACAACAGAGAATTCAACAAGCATTTATAGAAAAATGGACAAAGAGCAGATGCTTATCACTATGCCTTACTTAACAATTAAGCATGAGACATGGGTACCCAGCAGATCATTCAGCGGGGAAAAGAAATCCGGACTCGGCTTACCAAGGCAGAAGTCGTCGTGCATCTACTAAAATGACCCATAATGTTTAAGCGTGCCTTGGTCCACTGCCAGCGCCCTGCCTCGCTGTGCACCGACCCGCAAACAGGCTCAAACACCAATTGACGTCATGTCATCATGCACGGGAACCAGGAATGCCAATAATCAGGTACACCAAGAATCAGGTACGCCAAGAAGCATGTATGCCAAGAAGCAGGTATGCCAATAATCAGGTACACCAAGAATCAGGTACGCCAAGAAGCAGGTACGCCTAGAATCAGGTACGCCAAGAATCAGATATGCCAAGAGCCAGGTACCCAGCAGAACCAGGCCAACTGTCACCAACCACAGTTGCTGCTGTCCCCAACCGTCAGGAGCTGTCAGGAGCTGTAACGAGCTGTCACCAATGGTCAGGAGCTGTCAGAAGCTGTAAGGAGCTGAAAGCAGCTGTCACTAACACGAGAGCCTGGACCTGTTGCCCAAGGAGCTATCAGGAGCTGTCACCAACAGTCAAGAGCTATCAGGAGCTGTCACTAACTGTCACGAGCTATAAGGAACTGTCATCAACCGTCAGGAGCTATCACCAACCGCCAGGAAGGCGGTCCTCCCGTCTTTTTTTTTATAGGTGACCAGTGTGGGAGGAGCCTCAAGCAGACTTCACCCAAATCCAGCTTGCCTACTGGCGCATCACTGCACGTGACATCCAACCGTCAATTCTCACGATCATTCTCTCCTCACCATCAAACGAGATGCAACTCCCAACCAACACAGGCCTGGCCCACGACGACATGCTCTGGATGCTGGACAAACGCCAGAAAGCAGCCATTTTCCCAAACAATTGAGTGAAAACGTGAAGCGCTCATAAAACGTCAATGGGCAACCATCACCTCCCCGTTCAGCTCGACACGAACAAGAGCCAGCCAGCATCCATAGAGCTGCCGAACGGGTCGTCAAACATCGATGGAAAAAGGTGGGTCCTGAGGTAAATGATCCGACCCCACAGCCATGTTTTGCCGTCAGAATATACTGTTCAGGAAAAGCCCCGGCATGTGTTTAAAGAGCGGGTTTTGGGTCGCTGATGACTTCGCGTGATTCGAAGGTTGTAGACACATTAATAAATCGTTGGGCAATTATTTTCTTACATTTGAAACTCAAAATATGCTAAAATTAACTTTTAAGTCAAAACTTTTGTCAGTGATCGAAAAACAGTCCAGAAGTTACCGAAGATGCTAATGACGTCACGTTCTCCGAAAACTTCGTGAACATTCGGAAACAGCGTGTGAACAATGGTGAGATGCGAATCAGAGAGTGATTTCAGCGGCGATAAATTGAGTGTTTTCATTCCGATATTGCCGAGGACGAGTCGGAGGATGATGGGAATTTATACTATGGAGTTTCTGGCCCTGAGCCATATAAATTTGAGCCACTTACAAGTGCAAGGAAACGGCCTATTTCATGTACAAGTGGCAGGACTGACTGCCAGCTCAGGGAGGACGGAACCTCCTGTGGAGCAGAAGGGCGAAAGCTCGCTTGATCTTGATTTTCAGTACGAATACAACCGTGAAAGCGTGGGTCAGCGCGATCCTTTTGATTTTTTGGGTTTTAAGCAAGAGGTGTCAGAAAAGTTACCACAGGGATAACTGGCTTGTGGCGGCCAAGCGTCAATAGCGACGTCGCTTTTTGATCCTTCGATGTCGGCTCTTCCAATCATTGCGAAGCAGAATTCGCCAAGTGTTGATTGTTCACCCACTACAGGGAACGTGAGCTCGCAAGAATAAGGTAAGTTTGGTGCAATTTGAGCTTTTATTCGTCGAGTTATGAATGTTTCAAGTTGAGGGCGCCTGGCGCGTATGGCCGCGGGTCTTGGCTAGATCTAGGCCGCGGCGCTTTTTCCACAAAGATGAGGTTTAAAATAATTTTCATCCCATAAAGGTTATCATCACATGCCTGATTGTTAAGCTGTCGGATTATATAAAGATTGTTCGTGGATGGCTGAATATTACGGTTTTATGACTTTGACAAAATAATTTTAAATAATGCCGTGAATTCCTGTGGTGAATTGAGATTTTTGCTTCGATCGATGTTGCGGGTTCGTTTTAAAGTCAATTCAAATTCTGTTTTCGGTTTTTGCAGTCTTAGGATGCTTAAACTCGGTAGTTGTGAAGTTTGTAAAATTCCGATATTTTATAATGTTTATGTTCGATGGCGCGCAGGGCTAGGGCGCCTTGACTAGATGTTAGGCCGCAGCGCTTTTTCCACAAAGATATTGTCTAAAAGTTTAAAAGGCAGGGAAAATTCGCCCTGTTTGTTTGTACAAATCTTATCCACTGCCGGCGAATGTTTGATCCTTCGGGAATCGGTGGGAGCGATTACCCGTTTTCCAGCCATTTTCGCAAAACATGACACACGTACAAGGCATGATGTACAAATATCCAAATAACTTTGTTCTACAATAATTCAAAATAAAAAAGGATAATATAGACAGTTGCAAGCTCAAAAAAGCGAAAGAACAGCCCGCTCAACTGGACACTTCTTCAATGAGTGGTGAGCTTCCGTTTGTTTTGGAGAACGTGACATCACCATCCATATATGGCACGCGGCTGTTTTTTTCAAACAGCCTCGAGAAATAACAACTTCGGAGTTAAATTTCATAATTTTCCCAATAGTTAGGCAACCACAATAGTTTGCATCGAACTATTTAATGCACATATAATCATTTGATAAATTTTCAGAACATGTTTGGTGCCCCGCAACCTGCTCTTTAATGACTCAAATGTCCTTAAAGTCCAAAGTGAAAATGATAACCCAAATAAAATGTGTCAATAAATTGTGTTTTTCCAAGCCAATGTGTCTTGATGGAAAGGGAATGGAATGAGTCTCCATTGGGCTAACTGCTATTTATCGCATGCACGAATGGTGAATATCGCTCATGCAGAAATGAAAACTGATGTAAAATCATACGTCATGAACGTATCGTAAAGAGGAAAAGGTTATCCCATAAGAAAGAAAGGGAACCTGTTCTCTACTCTTCTCCAACGCATCAAAGAGTTAGAATTCCACCAGACAAGGGGATGGGTCTATTCTGAACATGCATTTATGGAAATAACTGTCTGAGGAGATGAATGCTGTGTGCATTAGTCGGATCTGATTCTGAAATCCATAACAACATATACAGAACACCAGGGCCACCCGGACATCATTATACGAGCCCCAGTGCATATTTGCGCTTCAGGTTACACACCAAACTTCCCCCCCTTCCAATGTCCTTCATTCCCCTAGCATCCTCAGAGACTGTGGTGAGTGTTGACTGTGGTTGGGGCGGTATGTAGCAATTGTTGTGAGGTAGAGGAAGTGCTGGCATTTGTGGTGAAGGCGTTGAAGCATTGGGAGTGGTTGAGGTGATTGTAGTGAGGAGACTGAAGCGGATGAGGTGATTGTGGCGAGGGGACCGAGCGCAGGTTGTTGTGGGGATTCTTAGAAGGTGTTTGTAGTGAACATGGTGAGTGTTGTGGTGAGCAGTGGTGAGGATCCCTCGGAGGTTGGTGGCAGGATTTGAACTCCGGCCACCACAAGACACTTCACTCTGCAAAAAACACTGCAGTGTGTGTTGGGGTGGTGCTGAGGTGTCGTCCACCAGACGGCGGTCTCCTTGGGTTAACCTGAGGCGGTCCCTTTGGGTGGGTGCCCGGAATGTCCTATCCCTAAGAGATGGGGATGGGCCAGGCATCTGCCTGGGGGATGGCCAGACGGAGGTCCCTGGTGTACCGGTGGAAAGTGGACGCAGCAACGCGATGTGGCGCATGCTCCCATTGCATGTATGTATATTGTGGCACAGCATGATGGGCCGAATGGTCTCCTCCTGCGCCAAAGTTTGTTGTTGTTGTAATGGTGCTTCTTCCTTAGCTGACAGTAAAGAATGTCAGCAATTCAAAAACAAGGCACATAGTAGTGGGTCCTCGATGCCAAGCCCACACCCCCCTGCTTTGCGCCATCATTCCACAACATCTCCCACCTCGCTTCGAGGCACAACTAAAGGCTCTAAAAGTTCAATCACAAATGGCAGAAAACCAAACTGCCAGTGTGATGGTCTGGAAGGAAGTGCTGTGTCCCTGAGCATTCCATCCATCGGATTGGGGGCGGGGGTGGAGCATTAAAGCTGGCTGTCTGCATTTATTCACTGGACGTGAAAGATCCCATTGTAGCAATCGATAATGTAGGTCAATGTGTGCCGGCATCCTGATCCAATTCTCCATCTGTGGATTTTCAAGTGGGGTCGATGTTAAGTTAATGGTAAGAATAGGGACTTCTTCTTCTTGCATATGGCAGCTTGGCTGTCGGGTAGCTATCATTTTGTTGGGGCACGGCTGTGCGACTGACGCTGTGCCCCTATACCAGTCCACTGGTACTCATTTCGCCGACCTCAGAAGGATGGCAGGCTGAATGAACCCCACCTCGTGTTAATTAAGTGGACAACAGGGCTCAAACTCAGGACCCTAAGATCCCAAGCCAGTCAACCAAGTAGCTAAGCCAACACCAAGCTTAAGAATAGGGTTAGGATATATAAGTTAATACATTAAGATACTGTATTGTCGATAAAGCACAGGATTGTTGGACAAAATGGGTCCAAAGGCTTCATTCCTTGTATTCCTAATGTATGTTTTTATATATTTTGCCAATCAGAGAATCATCACAATTTTGTGCTCTATTCCATGAACACAAAGCATGTTAGTGATTCCGCTTTCAGGGTCTTGCACAATACAGGTGTTCGTCTTTTTGTTTCAAACACACCATTACGCCTTTACCAGACAATTCAAGTTATTCATGACGATGTGACTCGCCCCATCTTTCCTCCCCATTATTCATACAAAACGCGCAGGTGACTTTGTGGTATATGACCCGTGATGGCGAATTATATCCATCTAGACGTGACATATGGTGAAAGCAACACTATATGTCTCATTTTCGACCTGGGATAGCAGCTGCAGCAGCAGCCGATGTACTGAACCCAGAACGAGGATAAAACATGTCAGGATTCTGGACATTCTCATGACGTGGAGAGGTAATGGTATGGATCGGAGCTAAAATGTGGAACAATTGAATACGAGTCTTAATGAAGGCTCTACCTGTCGGTCCAGGTCAGTGGACAAATTTAGACGAGGGATTCCATCAACTGAAAGCAGATGACAGTGTTCACCACCGAGACATGTCGTTGACGTTTTGAGAGTTAACCCTTGGCAAGAGCCTCTTTGGCTTTCATTAAGGGCAAAAAATGAAAAACTATGGTTATTGATGAACATTGTATTAATGTGGAGGACTGTAGGAGGGGTATGGGGGTGAAAGATGACATAAGTTGCCATTTTTAAACTCCTGGAACAATACAGGCAGGGCAAATATTACACAAGCAAAAGGGCAATGGGGACACTGGACTGGACCATGAATTAGTAGAGAGCCTGGGGGGCGCTTTGGAGGGCCCATAACAATTCTGTTAACTCTCCGAATGGTTAACAAGGGTTTTTGCAAAAGGTACGGTTATCTTTGTACGTGGATCGGAAGCCTTAGTGGATAACAAAGAATGTTTAAATGGTTTGGAGCAGAAACTCAGGAAGTTTTTTTCTATACGTGGTCGAGGCTCGTGGAAGAGCGAGAACAGAACGGAAGGGAACAAAATGGAAAGGGAGGAAACTCCAAGAACAGAGTAGAAGCACAAGTGAGAGTGAGATCAAGGGGAGGGGGAGGAGGAGGAGGTCGCACTGGGGTGAACAAGTTGCACACAATCTGGAACACAGCAAGAGGAGGAAGGGGAAAGTGGGGATGAAACAGAAAAGGAACAAACAAACCAACAACTAACAAACAAAAACATTTGAGGGAGAGGGGGCCCATCGATCCATTGGGACAATTCTCTGTGCAGAGCATCGGTGCTGCTGAAGCAGTCTCCTTGGCTATTGGGCACAATCCTGGACAGGTCACCGCTCAGACACAGGATACCAACATGCTGGCACTCATTTTGTCAACCTCTGAAGGATGACAGGCAGAGTCAACCCCACCTGGTATTAATTCAACAGCCAAACAGGATTTGAACTCAGGACCCTAGGATCCCAAGGTTAACACTCAAGCTATTAAGCCAATACCAGGCATAGGGAGAGGGGTGGGTCACAATAACTTGGAAAAATGGAATGCCTGAGGATGGGGTCGTTTGAGGTGGAAGAGATCAGATGGGGGATGACCTGAGGTTGGAGTGAACAGCTGTCTTGAAGCCCTGGATGGAAGAATGGAACTTGAAAGACTGGGGAAGTAGAAAGCGGAAGAAATGAGTGGAGATGAGGAAGTAAGCCTGGATTTGGGGAATTTGACAAGAGGAGGGTTATTGGCAGACCATGTGTGCCATGCAGAAACCTGCGTGGGACAGAGGACAGAGGGTCCAAGACCAAAATGGAGGCAGGAAAATACAGAGGCCACTAACCTCTCTGCGATGTGAAAGTAACAGGCCTAGAAACTCAGCCTAGACATTAAAATGAATTTTTCTGATGTTAAAACCACCTAGTCAATGCTATCGATGAGGATTTTTGTTGTGACGAGCAAACAGTCAAGTGCAGCAAGATGGTAGTGAGTGTTGAGCGACTTAAATTGAACCTGAAGAAACCATGGAACTGGATGCATATTGATGGGTCTCCATCTATTTTATAAAAAGAGCTGTGTCTGTCCGTCCGTCTGTCTGTTTGTTTGTTTGTTTGTTTGTTTGTTTGTCGTGTTATATTAACTTTGCGAGTTTTTGTCGACATTGTCTTTCCGGGTTCCTTGAGGCCTACCCATCCTTCCCCTCGAGGTGTGCGATCGTTTTTATTTGTATTCTCTCCCTATTACCTTCAATTCTTATTTTCCCCATTTTCCCAACATCCCCCATACCTCCCAACTAAACACTCTGTTTCTTGTGTTAAATTCAAAACAAAACAAAAAAACCAAAAAAAATACCTTTCTCCCTGCATACCCATGAGTCTCGATTCTTCTTCTTCTTCTTCTTCTTCTTCTTC